>CM019717.1:34460256-34769225 GCA_009760885.1 Achatina immaculata
TATTAACCTCGTCTAATCGTTAAAATTTGACTTTAACATTTAAATTAAGCTCTCTCTCTATCTATCTCTCTCTCTCTCTCTCTCTCTCTAGTGTGTGGGAAGAATGAAAGATGGAGTGATGAAGGGCAGAATGTAAGACGGGCTGCGTGCCCAATTCTTTACCCTTGAAAAATAAAGATTATTCATTCATTCATTCATTCATTCATTCTCTCTCTTCCCCATCCCGAATCTCCCTCAGTCCTCGGTGTCCCGAGTATGAACTTGGACAAGATGGCGAGGTGAAATATGGCGTGCAAGAATCTGAAGACGAAAAGGCTACTGATATCAAGATAGAGCTGAATTTTTAAAAAAAACACATGTGCAGACGGAAATAACCAAGACAGGTGAGTACATGCAGTTACCCGTGTAACGATAATAACAGCAGGTGAAAATTACAGGTGAAATCAAGTCTAGAATAGCGAAGAAATGGGTATACTCTGCTGGTGATCGAGATGAAAGTATTAAGATATAACAGATAATATACTGAAAGTAGGAAAGAATGCCTATATAAAGCCTTTCAGTTATACTGAAAGTAGGAAAGAATGCCTATACAAAGCATTTCAATTATACTGAAAGTAGGAAAGAATGCCTATACAAAGCATTTCAATTATACTGAATGTAGGAAAGAATGCCTAAATAAAGCCGTTCAGGTATATTGATAGTAAGAAAGAATGCCTAAATAAAGCCCTTCAATTATTCTGAAAGTACGAAGGAATGCCTACCCTTCAGTTATACTGAAAGTACGAAGGAATGCCTACCCTTCAGTTATACTGAAAGTAAGAAGGAATGCCTACCCTTCAGTTATACTGAAAGTAAGAAGGAATGCCTACCCTTCAGTTATACTGAAAGTAAGAAGGAATGCCTACCCTTCAGTTATACTGAAAGTACGAAGGAATGCCTACCCTTCAGTTATACTGAAAGTAAGAAGGAATGCCTACCCTTCAGTTATACTGAAAGTAAGAAGGAATGCCTACCCTTCAGTTATACTGAAAGTACGAAGGAATGCCTACCCTTCAGTTATACTGAAAGTACGAAGGAATGCCTACCCTTCAGTTATACTGAAAGTAAGAAGGAATGCCTACCCTTCAGTTATACTGAAAGTAAGAAGGAATGCCTACATAAAGCCGTTCAAGTATACTTATAGTAAGAAAGAGTGCCAACATAAAGCATAAAATGGAATTACTGCAAAATGGAAATAATATGCAGGAGAACAGAAATGTATTTAATAGTTCATCTCATGACATATATTTTCGTAAACTCGGAGTGGAGTCGAACAGAAGTACATCGAGATTTCTCCAGTGCCGTAATAATATTCTCTATGTGTATGTCAGTAATGCTCTCTCTCTCTCTCTTTCTCTCCGTGAGAAACATGACGATTCTGCTAATTCCAGTGACCCAGATTTCGACCTCTCTGAGCAATGCGAAAAGGACGAGAGGCCAGCAAGTTATTTTGAAATATCAATGTCAATCGATCAGGGCTGATACATTTAGCCGAGTAAACGCTGGGCAGTCCTGGTCAGTGTTTCAGGTACTTTAGCTTGTTAGAAAGTGTTGGCCAATGTTTCATGCACTCTAGCTAGTTAGAAAGCCTTCGCAGTCAAGCCACCAGATTTCGGCTCTAGACGAGTACTTTAATCAATAAGCGAAACGTGATCAGCACTGTCTGAATATAGACAACAAAACCTGACAGAAAAGTCAGCCTGGTCGCGAAGCCCTGTTAGATGAAGGTCTTTATGCGTCACAACACGGACTGAGATTTACATACCGGTCACACAGTAAACACCCGACTATATCCACATCACACCTTCACGTCATCTTCACATCATCTCGTTTTCACGTCATGTTGTTTTGACATCATGTTATTTTGACATCATGTCATCTTCACATCATGTCATTCTCAGATAATCATATGTGCACATCTTCATATCATCATATCTTCACATCATGTCATCTTCACATCCTCACGCCATCTCATCTTCATATCGCGTCATCTTCATATCATTTCCTCTTCACATCATCTCATCTTAAGTTACTCCTGATCTACACCAAGAACATTTTTCTTAAAAATTAAATCAACCTCAAACCACATGTCAACCCAAATACACATGTCAGCCCAAAGCCACATGTCAACCCAAAACCACATGTCAACCCAAACACACTTGTCAACCCAAAACCATATGTCAACCCAAACACACTGTATAAACAGAAAACAAGTGGTTGCTGGGGAAGCTAGTACAAATGCCCGGGCTGTTTTCGTGGCTTAAAAGAAATAGAAGAAATAAACGGTCAGAAAATAAGTGAAAAACTCTCCTCCACTCTCTCTCTCTCTTTCTCTCTCTCTGTCTCTGAACCTTAAGTGCCCAGAGCACATGGGGCTTCCGGAAGGGTTTTCCACAAATGCCTGTCCTTTGCCTTTTTTCCCGCTTTTTCCTAGATGAACTATCTGCTCCTCAACATCCTCTTTGTTCTTCTCCTCCACTATTACAGATCAAACCTGCGACAACAAAGTCATAGATCATAGAATTGTGGTACAGGCTGTTAATGTTAGAAGATGGCTGATACAGGCTGTTAATGTTATAAGATGGCTGATACAGGCTGTTAATGTTAGAAGGTGGCTACTACAGGCTATTTCATGCTAGAAGATAGCTGATACAGGCTGTTCATGCTAGAAGATAGCTGATACAGGCTGTTAATGTTAGAAGATGGCTGATACAGGCTGTTAATGTTAGAAGATGGCTGATACAGGCTGTTAATGTTAGAAGATGGCTGATACAGGCTGTTAATGTTAGAAGGTGGCTATTTCATGCTAGAAGATAGCTGATACAGGCTGTTCATGCTAGAAGATAGCTGATACAGGCTGTTCATCTCCCTGGAACAGCCAACTCTCTGATGTAGCCTCGGTGAGGATCTTGAAGGAGAGAGCATAGTAAAGGACTGGTATTTGCACTTGAATGTTTGTAATCTTGGGAAGGAACTAGTACAAAGTCATCGTCTCGTGGCACTAAACCGCTTAATTTGGACAGATACAGCACAACAGCCTGATACAAGGGCTACCACAAGGTAGTTTGCCAAATACAAGCCATGATTTTTTTAATCTCGGTAAGCGGTCCGTTACTGTATCACTGCTATATCTAAAGTAAGTGGTTAGTTACTGTATCACTGCTTTATCTAAAGTAAATGACCCATTACTCTATAACTGCTATACCTAAATGGTCCGTTACTCTATATCTATGTCCATATCTGATCATAACGGGCATATTAGAAAGTGATAGAAACTGCATACTTTATAGAACTAAAAGTTATTTTGAGGTCAGGTGACATCAGTGGTTGTCATGTGATTTAATTGTACCTCGCCAATACAAGTGAATAGATCAAGACACATCGATCTCTTAGACGCTACAAGGTCACGCGACATTCAGACATGTCTGCTGGAGTTTCACACAAAACACTTTTCCTACGATTATCGTTCTTATCTAACTCTATCTAGCCTCACTACCTGATGTTCTAACCTAACTCTATCTAGCCTCACTACTTGATGTCATAACCTAACTCTATCTAGCCTCACTACTTGATGTCATAACCTAACTCTATCTAGCCTCATCACTTACTAGAAGTCCTAACCTAACTCTATCTAGCCTCACTACTTGATGTTCTAACCTAACTCTATCTAGCCTCATCACTTACTAGAAGTCCTAACCTAACTCTGTCTAGCCTCATCACTTACTAGAAGTCCTAACCTAACTCTATCTAGCCTCATCACTTACTAGAAGTCCTAACCTAACTCTATCTAGCCTCACTACTTGATGTTCTAACCTAACTCTATCTAGCCTCATCACTTACTAGAAGTCCTAACCTAACTCTATCTAGCCTCATCACTTGCTTGACGTCCTAGCCTTACTCTTTGTAGTATCACTACTTGCTTGACCTCCTAATCGAGGTTCTTTGCTAGATAAGTGCTATAGTTGTGTTTAGTTGTTTTGTTATTTTCATCATCCTAGATAAAGGCATGTGGCCTAAATATTGATTTGTTATTGCTTGTTTTACCCTTCTACGTGCTCATTTCACTGTCTCTTTTGTCATTCCTTCTCATCTTCTCTTTTTTTTTCTCCTGTAAAAGTGCACAGTACACCTCCAAGTGTCGGCGCTGTATTAGAACCAGTTTTATCTGTCCACTGCTCACACACAAGGTCGTGAGGGCGCTTGACACTATTTTCATAGAGCAATCTAAACCAAGCAGCAACAATCTTAACCATCTAAACCTTCCTGGATTGGAACTTAAAGAATCCGTGATCCCCGGATTGTTTGCTTCACCGAAACACGTGGTCTAGCTCCAGAGAACTGAGGAAGTTATTTACTTCATGCCGTCACTGCGTCCTTCAGTTCGAGAAGTTGTTTATCCGCCCTTTGTTTACAGTGGGCTGTCAGTTCGAGCCCAGAGAAGAGGCGCATGTTTAAAAGGTTTGCATCCCACATTCAAACACAAGCTGGTCTGCATGTCCCCTGGAGTTTCTACAGATTCACACTTTCTGTGGTCTCAGCAACAGCGTCAGAGCGTGGCTTGACTGCGGGCCATGGGCAGAGGAATAAGCCTGATTGCGGGCTCTGAGCAGAGGAATAAGCCTGACTGCGGGCCATGGGCAGAGGAATAAGCCTGACTGCGAGCTCTGAGCAGAGGAATAAGCCTGACTGCGGGCCATGAGCAGAGGAATAAGCCTGACTGCGAGCTCTGAGCAGAGGAATAAGCCTGACTGCGAGCTCTGAGCAGAGGAATAAGCCTGACTGCGGGCTCTGAGCAGAGGAATAAGCCTGACTGCGGGCTCTGAGCAGAGGAATAAGCCTGACTGCGGGCTCTGAGCAGAGGAATAAGCCTGACTGCGGGCCATGGGCAGAGGAATAAGTCTGACTGCGGGCTCTGGCCAGAGGAATAAACCTGACTGCGTTCCATGGGCAGAGGAATAAGCTTGACTTCGAGCTCTGGGCAGAGGAATAAGCCTGACTGCGAGCCCTGGGCAGAGGAATAAGCCTGACTGCGGGCTCTGGGCAGAGGAATAAGCTTCACTGCGAGGTCTGGGCAGAGGAATAAGCCTGACTGCGGGCTCTGGGCAGAGGAATAAGCCTGACTGCGGGCTCTTAGCAGAGGAATAAGCCTGACTGCGGGCTCTGGGCAGAGGAATAAGCTTCACTGCGAGGTCTGGGCAGAGGAATAAGCCTGACTGCGAGCTCTGAGCAGAGGAATAAGCCTGACTGCGGGCCATTGGCAGAGGAATAAGTCTGACTGCGGGCTCTGGCCAGAGGAATAAACCTGACTGCGTTCCATGGGCAGAGGAATAAGCTTGACTTCGAGCTCTGGGCAGAAGAATAAGCCTGACTGCGAGCTCTGGGCAGAGGAATAAGCCTGACTGCGGGCTCTGGGCAGAGGAATAAGCTTCACTGCGAGGTCTGGGCAGAGGAATAAGCCTGACTGCGGGCTCTGGTCAGAGGAATAAGCCTGACTGCGGGCTCTTAGCAGAGGAATAAGTATGACTGCGAGCTCTGGGCAGAGGAATAAGCCTGACTGCGAGCTCTGGGCAGAGGAATAAGTATGACTGCGAGCTCTGGGCAGAGGAATAAGTATGACTGCGAGCTCTGGGCAGAGGAATAAGTATGACTGCGAGCTCTGGGCAGAGGAATAAGCCTGACTGCGAGCTCTGGGCAGAGGAATAAGTATGACTGCGAGCTCTGGGCAGAGGAATAAGCCTGACTGCGAGCTCTGGGCAGAGGAATAAGCCTGACTGCGGGCAATGGGCAGAGGGACAAGCTTGACTGCGGGCTCTGGGCAGAGGAATAAGCATGACTGTGAGCTCTGGGCAGAGGAACAAACCTGATTGCTGGCACTGAGCAGAGGAACAAACCTGACTGCTGGCACTGAGCAGAGGAACAAACCTGATTGCTGGCACTGAGCAGAGGAACAAGCCTGATTGCTGGCACTGAGCTGAGGAACAAGCCTGATTGCTGGCACTGAGCAGAGGAACAAACCTGATTGCTGGCACTGAGCAGAGAAACAAGCCTGATTGCTGGCACTGAGCAGAGGAACAAGCCTGATTGCTGGCACTGAGCAGAGGAACAAACCTGATTGCTGGCACTGAGCAGAGGAACAAGCCTGATTGCTGGCACTGAGCTGAGGAACAAGCCTTATTGCTGGCACTGAGCAGAGGAACAAACCTGATTGCTGACCCTGGGCCGAGGAACAAGCCTGATTGCTGGCACTGATCAGAGGAACAAGCCTGATTGCTGACCCTGGGCCGAGGAACAAGCCTGATTGCTGGCAATGAGCCGAGGAACAAGCCTTATTGCTGGCACTGAGCAGAGGAACAAGCCTGATTGCTGGCACTGAGCAGAGGAACAAGCCTGATTGCTGGCACTGAGCAGAGGAACAAGCCTGATTGCTGGCACTGAGCAGAGGAACAAGCCTGATTGCTGGCACTGAGCAGAGGAACAAGCCTGATTGCTGGCACTGAGCAGAGGAACAAACCTGATTGCTGGCACTGAGCAGAGGAACAAGCCTGATTGCTGGCACTGGCCGAGGAACAAGCCTGATTGCTGACCCTGGGCCGAGGAACAAACCTGATTGCTGACCCTGGGCCGAGGAACAAGCCTGATTGCTGACCCTGGGCCGAGGAACAAGCCTGATTTGCTGACCCTGGGCCGAGGAACAAACCTGATTGCTGACCCTGGGCCGAGGAACAAGCCTGATTGCTGACCCTGGGCCGAGGAACAAGCCTGATTGCTGGCACTGAGCTGAGGAACAAGCCTGATTGCTGGCACTGAGCAGAGGAACAAACCTGATTGCTGACCCTGGGCCGAGGAACAAGCCTGATTGCTGACCCTGGGCCGAGGAACAAGCCTGATTGCTGACCCTGGGCCGAGGAACAAACCTGATTGCTGACCCTGGGCCGAGGAACAAGCCTGATTGCTGGCCCTGGGCCGAGGAACAAGCCTGACTTCTGGCCCTGGGCCGAGGAACAAACCTGATTGCTGGCCCTGGGTCGAGGAACAAGCGTGAAGGCTTCCAGTGAAGCGAGAGCTAGAGAATCCTAGAGTGTGGCAGAAGAATTCCAGGAAGAATGTGGCGAGATATTGCTCTGTTGTGTGTCCTTGTTTGTTCGTCGTTAAACTCTGCGCTTCCTGGGACATACACATGATTCATGTAATCTATTCTCTTACAACTTCCTCGTGATTCTAGAAGTGTGCCACACGAGCTTCCAATCACTTGAAATTATATTCCCATCTCGAATGCAGAAAACTACACAAGATTTCACTGGACCTCAGTTAAATTAAACTCAGAGACGATTTAGGATAAATAGAAGCTATACAGATGCCATTTTTGCCTAAAGACAGCTAGCAGAAAAATCAGTCGAAAACAATCAGATAGTTCCCTTAACTTCTGCACATCAAGAAAAAGCATTCGATAGATTAGACATTGATAAACTGTTGGAAATCTTACAGTATTATGGACTGAGTGCACATCTGATCAGCTTATGCAAAAACCTATATGAAAACAGCCAGTGTACAGCTACAACAAATAAAGGACACACCGAAACATTCTTCATAAAATCTGGACTAAGTCAGGACTGAATATTATCTCTCTTAATGTTCATAAAATATCATCTGTAAAGAAGCTAAGAACGCAATAAAAACTCCACCACGAAACTGACCAATAACCCTGCTCCAGATATAACTCCTTTTTGCTGATGATCAAGTATTTATAGTCACACCAGAGAAAGACCTCTAGCAGAACATGGATAACGTAGCAAGGGCATGTAAGAACCACAGCACCAATATCGGTGCTGAACAAAAACATAGTCATTACTGCTGCTAGAGATGATATCCCAACAGATATCTTAATGGACTGCCAGCCTTTGAAAACAAGTAAAGCATTTCAAATACCTGGAGGGTATAGCGAAAAATCGATGCCGAAATTCAGAACAAATGTAATAAAGCAAATCAGGTCATTGGACGAAAGACATCTTTGCTGAAAAACAAATACATCACAACTGAAACAAAAGGGCATTGTACAACACAATTTTCCTCTCAGCTCTACGCTGTCAATGTCAAAGATGGACACTAAGAGCCAAGAACAAAAGGAAAATCATCACGACAGAAACGAGATGTTTAAGAATACTAAATTAACAAGAAGAGACCAAAAAATAATAAACTTGACTGCCAGGACAAAGGCTGGAGTAATACCAGTCTTATACTACATCTAGACGCAAGTCAAATGGTTTGACCGTTTACACGACTACCAACAGGAGGTGTACCACAAGAGAACGGTCACACTAAAGAACTGCAGCAAACAGAGAGAGAAGTCGTCAATGAAGGAAATGAAGGAAGGACATTACAGAAGCATTAATTATCCCATTACATGAAGGAAACTGCCGAGCGCTATCAAGATGTCTGTGTGTCCCCTCAACACTCAAAGATATACAAGAAAGGAGACAAGATATATGAATGAATCTTCTTCTTCTTCTTCGTTCGCATTGTCTGTCTATACCTGCAGTCCCGTCTCCTGGATAAATCTCACTGTTCCTTGTAACTCATGTATGGAACAAGCCTGATTGCTGGCACTGAGCTGAGGAACAAGCCTGATTGCTGGCACTGAGCAGAGGAACAAACCTGATTGCTGACCCTGGGCCGAGGAACAAGCCTGATTGCTGACCCTGGGCCGAGGAACAAGCCTGATTGCTGACCCTGGGCCGAGGAACAAACCTGATTGCTGACCCTGGGCCGAGGAACAAGCCTGATTGCTGGCCCTGGGCCGAGGAACAAGCCTGACTTCTGGCCCTGGGCCGAGGAACAAACCTGATTGCTGGCCCTGGGTCGAGGAACAAGCGTGAAGGCTTCCAGTGAAGCGAGAGCTAGAGAATCCTAGAGTGTGGCAGAAGAATTCCAGGAAGAATGTGGCGAGATATTGCTCTGTTGTGTGTCCTTGTTTGTTCGTCGTTAAACTCTGCGCTTCCTGGGACATACACATGATTCATGTAATCTATTCTCTTACAACTTCCTCGTGATTCTAGAAGTGTGCCACACGAGCTTCCAATCACTTGAAATTATATTCCCATCTCGAATGCAGAAAACTACACAAGATTTCACTGGACCTCAGTTAAATTAAACTCAGAGACGATTTAGGATAAATAGAAGCTATACAGATGCCATTTTTGCCTAAAGACAGCTAGCAGAAAAATCAGTCGAAAACAATCAGATAGTTCCCTTAACTTCTGCACATCAAGAAAAAGCATTCGATAGATTAGACATTGATAAACTGTTGGAAATCTTACAGTATTATGGACTGAGTGCACATCTGATCAGCTTATGCAAAAACCTATATGAAAACAGCCAGTGTACAGCTACAACAAATAAAGGACACACCGAAACATTCTTCATAAAATCTGGACTAAGTCAGGACTGAATATTATCTCTCTTAATGTTCATAAAATATCATCTGTAAAGAAGCTAAGAACGCAATAAAAACTCCACCACGAAACTGACCAATAACCCTGCTCCAGATATAACTCCTTTTTGCTGATGATCAAGTATTTATAGTCACACCAGAGAAAGACCTCTAGCAGAACATGGATAACGTAGCAAGGGCATGTAAGAACCACAGCACCAATATCGGTGCTGAACAAAAACATAGTCATTACTGCTGCTAGAGATGATATCCCAACAGATATCTTAATGGACTGCCAGCCTTTGAAAACAAGTAAAGCATTTCAAATACCTGGAGGGTATAGCGAAAAATCGATGCCGAAATTCAGAACAAATGTAATAAAGCAAATCAGGTCATTGGACGAAAGACATCTTTGCTGAAAAACAAATACATCACAACTGAAACAAAAGGGCATTGTACAACACAATTTTCCTCTCAGCTCTACGCTGTCAATGTCAAAGATGGACACTAAGAGCCAAGAACAAAAGGAAAATCATCACGACAGAAACGAGATGTTTAAGAATACTAAATTAACAAGAAGAGACCAAAAAATAATAAACTTGACTGCCAGGACAAAGGCTGGAGTAATACCAGTCTTATACTACATCTAGACGCAAGTCAAATGGTTTGACCGTTTACACGACTACCAACAGGAGGTGTACCACAAGAGAACGGTCACACTAAAGAACTGCAGCAAACAGAGAGAGAAGTCGTCAATGAAGGAAATGAAGGAAGGACATTACAGAAGCATTAATTATCCCATTACATGAAGGAAACTGCCGAGCGCTATCAAGATGTCTGTGTGTCCCCTCAACACTCAAAGATATACAAGAAAGGAGACAAGATATATGAATGAATCTTCTTCTTCTTCTTCGTTCGCATTGTCTGTCTATACCTGCAGTCCCGTCTCCTGGATAAATCTCACTGTTCCTTGTAACTCATGTATGGAACCGTAGAGCTATCTTCTTTAGTGGTTTCACTGGCCCAGTAATTATTTCTCAGTGTTTCATAGTTGGTGCAGTTCTGGAGGATATGTTCCACAGTTTGGGGCACCTGGGCACATGTACATGGATTAGTAGTACCAACCTTAAACTTTGTATACATATGACTTCGGAGTCGGCTGTGTCCTGTCCGGAGACGGAAGATGGTGACTTGTTCCTTTCTGTTTAGCATGTGATAGTCATCATGTGGTGGTGTTTGTGGCTTCCTGTAGGTTTTTATCATGCTTTTCTTCTCATTATAGGTGATCGGTATGTCTGGTTGCTCCATTTCAGTGCCCTCTTTGGCCAGATCGTCAGCTTTCTCATTGCCTGGTATCCCACAGTGGGAGGGAATCCATTGCAAAGTGACTCCATGTTGTAAGCCAATTTTTGACAAGGCATCCTTAAGGTCTGGTAGTTTGTTGCACTGAAGAGCTTTCAGTACTGATCTTACATCTGTGAGAATTACTACAGGACATGTATCAATTCTGGAGTCTGATAGTTTTTCAACTGCAGCAATAATTGCCCTAACTTCTGCATCAAAGTTGTTGCAGTATTTTCCAGTGGGTATGGAAATCTTGTCAGTGGTGTTGTTTGGATATTCAATATATTTTCCTGCCCCTCCATTCTTTATGGCATTATGTGCAGATCCGTCTGTATATACACGTATCCAGGTGTCACATGGATATTTATCATCTAGCACACTAAGTGTGGCTGTTGATTTTACAAGACTGCTTTGCATCTCACCATTCTGCACACCTTTCACTTCAGTCTGAATAGTTATTTGTGTATAACCTGCTTTTTTCCATGGTGTATGCTCTGGTACAGATGATAATGGAGCAACTACAGTTGGAAGATCAGGTATCAGCTTACGCATACGCTTGGCCTGGTGAATGAAGCTGCTTCTTTTAAGGCGACTTAATGCCAAGTTATTGAATCTCTCCTTCAGGGGATGGCTTACAGAGCTAAGGAATTTCTCTCCCATGGTCATGACCTTTGTGTCTCTACGTTCCTTTAGCGCTTGAACACCAACTATTTTCTGCATTTCTACTATTGGTGTGGACCTCATGGCACCTGTGATAATCCGTAGTGACTGATTTTGAACCTTGTCTAGATTATGCAGCGTAGTGTTTGATGCTGTGCACCAAGATGTTGAGCCATATTATAAATGTGGTAGAATACTTTGCTGATATACATTCTTGAGGATTCTTTCACTAGCTCCCCGTGTGGTTTTACTTAATTTTCTTAATATGACTAGTTTTCTTCTGGCTTTTGCTTCTGCACTGTTGATGTGTTGCTTCCAAGTCAGTTTTGAGTCAAGAGTCACTCCTAAGTAAGTGAGTTGGTTGTCCATCCTTAAGGATATTTCATTTACAAGGATCTTACCTGCTTTCTGTTTAGATGAGAGAGTGAACAGAGTGGTACTTGATTTCTCTGTGTTGATACGTACACACCATTTGTTTGTCCATGATGTCAAGATGTCTGCTGCTCTTTGGAGTCTCGGTGTAGCAACTGTCGCATATTCATCTGTACACCACATGACAAGATCATCTGCATACAGTGCCGCTTTGATTCCATAGGGCGGTTCCTTGACCAGGTCATTAATGAATACAAGGAATAGTGTAGGCGAAAGGACTCCTCCTTGTGGTACACCGTGTCGCAGAAGTACTTTCTGGCTTTTGTGTCCATCCATTACTACTCTAGCTCTTCTATTGTGTAAATAGGACTTTATCCAGTTGTATAGTCTTCCATTCACATTGCAGTTTCTTAGTTTCCACAGCAGACCTTTTTTCCATACTTTATCAAAGGCTTTCTTTAGGTCTATCCACGCTGCTAGTACAAGGTTTTTCTCTTGGAATGCATCCTCAATCTCTTGAGAGAGATAGGTCACTTGATCTTCCGTACTGTAGTACTGCCTAAATCCTGCTTGTTGTGGAACGAGATTTTCACTCTCTAGATACCATTTTAGCCTCAGGTCAATGATGCGTTCCATCGTTTTGCATAGGCAGCTAGTGAGACTGATTGGCCTGTAACTGGAGGCAGTATCACTGTTTTTCCCTGGCTTTAGCAGTGGTACCATGCTTGCTTCCTTCCAGATTTGAGGTAACTTACCTGTGCTCCAGCAAATATTGAAAATATCCAACAGCTTTCCCATTGCTGCCATTCCCAGGTTCTTGATCATTTCATTGGACACTCCATCTGGTCCTGGTGATTTCCTTGGTTTCAGTTTACTGACTGCTAGGTCTAACTCACTGCGTGTGATTGGTGCATCCATGACCTCCACTTTTCTGACTTGTTCCTCTTCTTTCTGTGGGTCAATGCGCACTGCACGCTCTTTCTCTGGATGGATATCAATGTTGCAGTCCTGTGCAAACATGCGAGCAAAGTGATCTGCTACCTGCTTACCTGTAAGAGTTTTCCCATCCTCTATTAGTGTAATCTTTGTACTTCTTCCAGTACTCTCATCATTTAACTGTTTGATTAGTTTCCACAGTTTCCTTCCATCCTTTTCAAAGTTTAGGGACTCTGTTTTCTCTCTCCAACTTTCCCATCTGGCTTGCAGCTTGGCTCTCTGAAATTTGGCCTTAGAATGTATATATGAATGAATGAATTTCTGATTCATATAATGGCACATAATATCACAGTTTGAGAAACAATTCAAAAACATAATCGATATAAACTTCAAGCTCGGGTGATTAGTACTTACTGTCATAGTCTAGAGAATGTCAGTCAGTCAGTCAGTCAGTCAGTCAGTCAGTCAGTCAGCCAGTCAGTCAGTCAGTCAGTCAGCCAGCCAGCCAGTCAGTCAGTCAGTCATTTGCATGTCTCTTGCGCAACTGTGCCTCCCTAACAGCACTCCTGTAGGCCTCTTGGTTGTAAGCAAGATGGCCTGCTGCTGATGCGTACATTCGCAGATCATCAACGATGTCTCGCAGCCATCTTCGCCTTGATCTTCCTCTCTTTCTTTTTCCCATTATGTACCCTTCCAAGACTGTCTTCTCTAGATTATCATGTGTCCAAAATATTTCAGTTTTCTTTGTTTAATCCTTTTTACTAGCCAGCCGTCTTCAATATTAAGTTTTTGTATTATGGATATATTTGTTCTTTTTTGTGTCCATGATATTTGAAGAACACTTCTGTAGAATTTACATTCAAAGGCATGTATGTGTTTCTCAGCTGTTTTGTTAAGTGTCCAGGTTTCACAGGCATATGTTGCGATAGGAAAAATGCATGCCCTTAAAACTCTTATTTTTGTAGTTCTGTCTGTTCCTCTCCACAGCTTTTTTAGCTGTTTTATTTTTTGAAGAGCGATAGATGTCCTCCTTTTAATTTCTCTCATTGTATCTCCATTATTAGCAGTGATCCAGGATGTTATTGTATCTCCATTATTAGCAGTGATCCAGGATATTATTGTATCTCCATTATTAGCAGTGATCCAGGATATTATTGTATCTCCATTATTAGCAGTGATCCAGGATATTATTGTATCTCCATTATTAGCAGTGATCCAGGATGTTATTGTATCTCCATTATTAGCAGTGATCCAGGATATTATTGTATCTCCATTATTAGCAGTGATCCAGGATATTATTGTATCTCCATTATTAGCAGTGATCCAGGATATTATTGTATCTCCATTATTAGCAGTGATCCAGGATATTATTGTATCTCCATTATTAGCAGTGATCCAGGATATTATTGTATCTCCATTATTAGCAGTGATCCAGGATATTATTGTATCTCCATTATTAGCAGTGATCCAGGATGTTCAAACCTCTTCACGTCTTCTAATTTTTCCTCATGGATAAATATTTCATTTGATGATCTGAAGGAGTTGTGTTGTTCTGCTCTCTACAGTAGAGAGTTTCCTTCATATAGACAGACATAATTAGTTTTTACATTTCTTTTTGTGTTGTGGACAGTAATACTGTGTCATCAGCATATCTAATCTCTGGTATTTCATAACTTCCAATTGTTATGGCACCGTAATTTTCGTTGCCTACATTTTCTCTAACATTCACCATTATATTTTCAGTATACAAGTTAAATAAGTAAGGCGACAGTATGCAGCCCTGACACTTCCTTACACTCTCTTATGCAAATCAAGAAAAACCATTCGATGGAGTAGGCAAAGTAAGAATTTTATTACGACATTTACAGTAGACAAAGTAAGAATTTTATTACAACACCTACAGTGCACAAAGTAAGAATGTTATTACTGCACCTACAGTACACAAAGTAAGAATGTTATTACTGCGCCTACAGTACACAAAGTAAGAATGTTATTACTGCACCTACAGTACACAAAGTAAGAACATTAAAATTAGGTGTTGCAAACTCAACAATGGCAGCAAGTTCTAGTACTATGTTTTGACACAATCTATCCTCCAGTACGATGTTTTGACAAAATCTATCCTACAGAGTGATGTTTTGACATAATCTATCCTCCAGTACGATGTTTTGACAAAATCTATCCTACAGAGTGATGTTTTGACATAATCTATCCTCCAGTGCGATGTTTCGACATAATCTATCCTCCAGTACGATGTTTTGACAAAATCTATCCTACAGAGTGATGTTTTGACATAATCTATCCTCCAGTGCGATGTTTTGACATAATCTATCCTCCAGTGCGATGTTTTGACATAATCTATCATCCAGTGCGATGTTTTGACATAATCTATCCTCCAGTGCGATGTTTTGACATAATCTATCCTCCAGTGCGATGTTTTGACATAATCTATCCTCCAGTGCGATGTTTTGACAAAATCTATCCTCCAGTGCGATGTTTTGACACAATCTATCCTCCAGTGCGATGTTTTGACACAATCTATCCAGTGCGATGTTTTGACACAATCTATCCTCCAGTGCGATGTTTTGACACAATCTATCCTCCAGTGCGATGTTTTGACACAATCTATCCTCCAGTGCGATGTTTTGACACAATCTATCCTCCAGTGCGATGTTTTGACAAAATCTATCCTCCAGTGCGATGTTTTGACATAATCTATCCTCCAGTGCGATGTTTTGACATAATCTATCCTCCAGTGCGATGTTTTGACATAATCTATCCTCCAGTGCGATGTTTTGACATAATCTATCCTCCAGTGCGATGTTTTGACATAATCTATCCTCCAGTGCGATGTTTTGACATAATCTATCCTCCAGTGCGATGTTTTGACACAATCTATCCTCCAGTGCGATGTTTTGACACAATCTATCCTCCAGTGCGATGTTTTGACACAATCTATCCTCCAGTGCGATGTTTTGACACAATCTATCCTCCAGTGCGATGTTTTGACACAATCTATCCTCCAGTGCGATGTTTTGACACAATCTATCCTCCAGTGCGATGTTTTGACACAATCTATCCTCCAGTGCGATGTTTTGACACAATCTATCCTCCAGTGCGATGTTTTGACACAATCTATCCTCCAGTGCGATGTTTTAACACAATCTATCCTCCAGTGCGATGTTTTGACACAATCTATCCTCCAGTGCGATGTTTTAACACAATCTATCCTCCAGTGCGATGTTTTGACACAATCTATCCTCCAGTGCGATGTTTTGACACAATCTATCCTCCAGTGCGATGTTTTGACACAATCTATCCTCCAGTGCGATGTTTTGACACAATCTATCCTCCAGTGCGATGTTTTGACATAATCTATCCAGTGCGATGTTTTGACATAATCTATCCTCCAGTGCGATGTTTTGACATAATCTATCCTCCAGTGCGATGTTTTGACATAATCTATCCTCCAGTGCGATGTTTTGACAAAATCTATCCTCCAGTGCGATGTTTTGACACAATCTATCCTCCAGTGCGATGTTTTGACACAATCTATCCTCCAGTGCGATGTTTTGACACAATCTATCCTCCAGTGCGATGTTTTGACACAATCTATCCTCCAGTGCGATGTTTTGACACAATCTATCCTCCAGTGCGATGTTTTGACACAATCTATCCTCCAGTGCGATGTTTTGACAAAATCTATCCTCCAGTGCGATGTTTTGACATAATCTATCCTCCAGTGCGATGTTTTGACATAATCTATCCTCCAGTGCGATGTTTTGACATAATCTATCCTCCAGTGCGATGTTTTGACATAATCTATCCTCCAGTGCGATGTTTTGACATAATCTATCCTCCAGTGCGATGTTTTGACATAATCTATCCTCCAGTGCGATGTTTTGACACAATCTATCCTCCAGTGCGATGTTTTGACACAATCTATCCTCCAGTGCGATGTTTTGACACAATCTATCCTCCAGTGCGATGTTTTGACACAATCTATCCTCCAGTGCGATGTTTTGACACAATCTATCCTCCAGTGCGATGTTTTGACACAATCTATCCTCCAGTGCGATGTTTTGACACAATCTATCCTCCAGTGCGATGTTTTGACACAATCTATCCTCCAGTGCGATGTTTTGACACAATCTATCCTCCAGTGCGATGTTTTAACACAATCTATCCTCCAGTGCGATGTTTTGACACAATCTATCCTCCAGTGCGATGTTTTAACACAATCTATCCTCCAGTGCGATGTTTTGACACAATCTATCCTCCAGTGCGATGTTTTGACACAATCTATCCTCCAGTGCGATGTTTTGACACAATCTATCCTCCAGTGCGATGTTTTGACACAATCTATCCTCCAGTGCGATGTTTTGACATAATCTATCCTCCAGTGCGATGTTTTGACACAGTCTAGCCTGAAACCTTTCCATCAAGTCAGGCAGTATTTTGGTTGTCCCTTGGTCGCCAGCTGTAGCAGCAAAGTTGACTGCCTAGCTCCTGCTGTATGTAGATAAGACTGTACTACTTCCGAGGATGCCAGCAGATTGTAACAGAATTGTGAGCGGAGAAGTTTTAGAGAACTAAAAAAGCAGAGATACTTTGACGAGTCGCCAAGTTTTTAGATGTTTCACAGTAAGTGAAAAATCTCCGGAAAACTGCGTGGATACATCATCCTGAAGAAACTGCTGAAAGTACAAGTGACTGACAATACATCAACATACGTCAGAGCAAGCATCACAGTCAGGCGCTGATAACCTTCAAGGTCACAATCACAGAAAACTCGAGATCTTCGGTCCAAGTAGGTGCCAGGTTAAATGTTTAAAGGAAGCCAAAAATAGAGTTTACATAGCTCACCCAGATCTGACAGTATCGATTACATCAAATACTTGTCTTCTTTGTCTCAAGGCAGACTTTCTGTGTCATGTGTAAGCTGGCTGGCTTCCCTCACAAACTGAAGAACTCGAGTACGTTTGTTCAGAAAATGATCCGCTAATTAATATAATGGCTAAAAGTACAGAAATGAATACCTGGGACTAGGAAAATCAGTGTACAGCTAGCATAGATCTACATAAAGTACCGGACAATGTATGTACATGTGATAATGTACTGATTATTGCATTTATGGAATGCAGTATTCTTTTAGCATCTGCTCCTAGTGATCGCTATTAAAAGTAAGAGGATGCCCGACTTCATCTTAACAAATTTTGGGCCAATGATGCCGAAAGATGCACCGCCACACCACGCTGTTACTCGTTCACTGTTAGGAAAAATGAGATACTTCATTCACTGTTAGGAAAAATGAGATACTTCATTCACTGTTAGGAAAAATGAGATACTTCATTCACTGTTAGGAAAAATGAGATACTTCATTCCAAACTTGGCCAATAGAAATAAGAGACTAATATGGTTTCAACAAGATGGAGCAACTGCCCACACAGCCCGTCAGTCCATGGCCACGCTGCGACGTGCATTTCCATGTCGCCTTATTTCCAGATTTGGGGATATTCATTGGCCGGCAAGGTCACCAAATTTATCGGCAGCAGACTTCTTTTTATGGAGGTACCTCAAGAACATGACCACATTCAAGTTGCAGGCCTAAAGGATCGAATCCGACACTGCATTCAAAATATCCCTTTGAACATGTTAAATGGTGTTATGCAGGAATTTTCCAGACGCCTGGCTGAATGTATCAAATGTAATGGCGGTCATTTAACCGGCGTAATTTTCAAAACCTAAATATGATTGTCAGTAATAATAAAATTACCCACTTTTCTGAGTTTCATTTCACTTTTTTAAAACCAAAAACATGTATACCGCTTAAATTTATTTTATATTTTAAAACTCCAGTTACGCTTTATGTCGGACCCTATAAAGGAAAGTTTACGTGTAGAAGTCCTGGTAAGAACATTTATATGCTTAAGAAAATATTCTGTGAATAAACGATGCGATCGTTCTCGTGTCTCAGCCACATGATGATGGTGACAACTGTGACGTAGTCCACTTAAGTCACGAACCACGGTTCTGATGGCGGGAAGTGTGGGGGAGGTGAGGCGGGATATTGTTAAAAACTGCACTTTCCTAGTCGACGCAGTGACAAGTTGCATGAGTGCATCCATCCCATCATCATCATCATCATCATCATCGCAGAGACGCTGTTTAATATCCAGCCGTGCCTGGTTGTTCCCCCTCCTCCCCTGATCATCTGCTTGTAGGCAGGAGATCTGATGGAGATACCACGTGACTCAATGACTCCGTGCTTGTAGAGTTTGGAGGGAGTTTTCGCCGGTTATTTCTAGATTTCTATTCTTGTCCTTGATGTGAATTTTCAAACTACAGGGATGAGCCGCCACCGTCTGTTGGTACGTGGGGTTATTTGTATCACAACAGATATCTGTGGTTCACATAGAACATATAGTTCCCTTGTTATAATGTCTCTACCACAGCTCTCATGCTTGTAACCTACCCAGTGAGCTATGGCCGCCCTTCCTTGCTAAAGAGGTCACGTGTTTGTTTTTTTTTTGTGTCATGTTAACAGTGCCCATGTGCTCACACTGGCTGTGTAAATGCTGTGATCCTTCCTTCTCCCCCCACCCCTCGCATATATTCACGTCGTGAGTTGTTTCATGTGAAACAGGAAAAAAAAAACCCCTGCATATTGCAGACAACTTTGCTGACTGTGTACTATGGTGTGCCCCGCCTTCCATGTGGATATTATCTGTTTTCGGAGGCACGTGAACGATTTTAATAACCAGCAAGTCGAGGATTTGTACGAGTCACGTAGCGCTCCACGAGATTCTAACACAAACCCATACCGAAGTAGCGGCTGCTTAACCTTTCAGCCACGAAGTAAATCATCGCTGTCAGCGAAACAGTATATCAGAAGAAATCATGAATCTGTCATCTTAAAGTACGTCAGAAGAAATCATGAATCTGTCATCTTAAAGTACGTCAGAAGAAATCATGATTCTGTCATCTTACAGTTTATCAGAAGAAATCATGATACTGTCATCTTATAGTATATCAGAAAAAAAATCTTGATTCTGTCACCTTATAGTATATCAGAAGAAATCGTGATTTTGTGTTCTTAAAGTACATCAGAAGAAATCATGATTCTGTCATCTTACAGTATAGTCAGAAGAAACATGATTCTGTCATTTTACAGAAGAAATCATGATTCTGTCATCTTACAGTATAGTCAGAAGAAACATGATTCTGTCATCTTACAGAAGAAATCATGATTCTGTCATCTTACAGTATAGTCAGAAGAAACATGATTCTGTCATCTTACAGAAGAAATCATGATTCTGTCATCTTACAGAAGAAACATGATTCTGTCATCTTACAGAAGAAATCATGATTCTGTCATCTTACAGAAGAAATCATGATTCTGTCATCATGCAGTGTGTTGTCATATGTGCATATCTTCATATGTGCTTTTCTCTTATTTGCCATTGCGCCTGCTGGGTTGTTAGTGCAGACATCTTTCATGGCGAAGGTTGATGGTTTGATCCCAGCCAGACACTCCATCATTAACCGGCCAGTTGAACTGTCAACAAGCCAAACAAAGCATAAACAACTCAACATTCAACCAGACAAACAAGGCACAAGACAAACGAACTGTCAACCAGCCAAAGAGCCCATCAGGCAAATAAAAAGATAACCAGCTAAGCAACTCATCAACCAGCCAATCAAAAACTTAGTTTCTCCAAATAGTGTAGCATATAATTAAACCAGCTAAAGAGGCTGTGGAGAGGAACAAACAGAACTACAAAAATTAGGTTTTTAGGGACATGCATTTTTCCCATCGCAACATATGCCTGTGAGACCTGGACATTTAACAAAACACATAAATGATTTTGAATGTAAAAGCTATAGAAGAGTACTTCAGGTATCATTGATACACATACACATTCACACACAGTTCCAGGAACCAAAAGAAGAAGAAGAAGTACTTGGGTGGTTTTGTGTATATTTCGACATTCATTCATTCATTCATTCATTTGCATGTCCCTTGCGGAACTTTGCCTCCCTAACAGCACTCCTGTAGGCCTCTCGGTTGTAAGCAAGATGGCCTGCTGCTGATGCATCCATTTGCAGATTATCAACGATGTCTTGCAGCCATCTTCGCCTTGGTCTTTCTTTTTCCCATTATGTACCCTTCCAAGACGGTCTTCTCTCGATTATCATGACGTTTAATGTGTCCAAAATATTTAAGTTTTCTCTCTTTAATCCTCTTTACTAGCCAGCCTTCTTCAATATTAAGTTCTTGTAGTATGGGTATATTTGTTCTTTTTTGTGCCCATGATATTTGAAGAACTCTTCTGTAGCATTTACAATCAAAGGCATCTATGTGTTTCTCAGCTGTTTTGTTAAGTGTCCAGGTCTCACAGGCATATGTTGCGATAGGGAAGATGCACGCCCTTAAAAATCATATTTTATTTCGACATTTATCTAAAAAACAATTCACGTGTCACACATTCACACACACACACACACATACAAGCACACATCCATATATGCATACACACACAGAACAAATTCGTCCGAACTACAAGAACTTAATATTGAAGAAGGTTGGTTAGTAAAGAAGATTAAGCAGAGAAAACCTAAATATTTTGGACACATTAAACATCATGAGAAATTAGAGAAGACTGTCTTGGAAGGGTACATAATGAGACAAAGAAAGAGAGGAAGACCAAGATGAAGATGGCTGCAAGACATCGTTGATGATCTGCAAATGGATGCATCAGCAGGTTACAACCGAGAGGCCTTCAAGAGTGCTTTTAGCGATGCAGAGTTCCGCAGGGGACAGCTAATGACTGATAGTTGCTCACAACACTGTCCACATAGTGTAGTATATAGCTACGTATACAACTGTCCACATAGTGTAGTATATAGCTACGTATACAACTGTCCACATAGTGTAGTATATAGCTACGTATACAACTGTCCACATAGTGTAGTATATAGCTACGTATACAACTGTCCACATAGTGTATATATAGCTACGTATACAACTGTCCACATAGTGTAGTATATAGCTACGTATACAACTGTCCACATAGTGTAGTATATAGCTACGTATACAACTGTCCACATAGTGTAGTATATAGCTACGTATACAACTGTCCACATAGTGTAGTATATAGCTACGTATACAACTGTCCACATAGTGTAGTATATAGCTACATAAACCAACCATGTTCAGGCTACATAAACCAACCATGTTCAGGCTACATAAACCAACCTGTTCTGACTATGAGTTCCTGGTACACTCATCTCTTTCATTACCAAACATTGTTTCGTTTTGTTTTTCCATGAATTCACCTGTTGTGAGTTTGTAATCCACGTGCTGTCTGTGTAGATGGGAACACGGATGGAAAGTATCAGTTTCTACCGTCTCCTTCCAGTTACAAATATTACACACTGTTCACAAGCACTAGTTCGGTGGCAAAGACGCTGTCTGTTTGGCAATCAGTGAGACATGGTTGACATACTGGCGTCAGTGTTGACGAACCATACCTGACACGCTGGCGTCAGGGTTGGCAAACCAAAGCTGACTGCTGGCGTCAGGGTTGACAACCATAAGTGACACGCTGGCATCAGGGTTGACGAACCATAGCTGACATGCTGGCGTCAGTGTTGACGAACCATAGTTGACATGCTGGCGTCAGGGTTGGCAAACCATAGGTGACACGCTGGTGTCAGTGTTGACGAACCATACCTGACATGCTGGTGTCAGGGTTGGCGAACCATAGGTGACACGCTGGCATCAGGGTTAACGAACCATAGGTGACACGCTTTGGTCAGGGTTGACGAACCATACCTGACATGCTGGCGTCAGGGTTGGCGAACCATAGGTGACACGCTGGCGTCAGGGTTGACGAACCATACCTGATATGCTGGCGTCAGGGTTGGCGAACCATAGGTGATACGCTGGCGTCCAGGTTGACGAACCATAGTTGACATGCTGGCGTCAAGGTTGACGAACCATAGTTGACATGCTGGCGTTAGGGTTGACGAACCTTAAGTGACACGCTGGCGCCAGGGTTGACGAACCATAGGTGACACGCTGGCGTCAGGGTTGGCAAACCATATGTGACATGCTGGCGTCAGGGTTGGCAAACCATACCTGACACACTGGCGTCAGGGTTGGCGAACCATACCTGACATACTGGCGTCAGTGTTGACGAACCATACCTGACATACTGGCGTCAGGTTTGGCGAACCATACCTGACATACTGGCGTCAGGGTTGGCGAACCATAGTTGACATGCTGGCGTCAGGGTTGGAGAACCATAGCTGACCAAGACCCTGTCTCAACTCTCCGTTATTTCTCCCAGTAACCGGCCTATCCTGGCTAGCGGGGCATGGATCGCCATAGTTCTCATGGTGGTGGAGCCTGCTAAAGAAGTACTGCACACACCTTCCACTCCCAATCCGACACGATGCTGTGTCTCAACATCTTCGCTGCATCTGCTGCAAAGACCAACACCTAGCAGTCCCAGGAACCAAAAGAAGAAGAAGAAGAAGAAGTAGTTCAGTGGCTTTGCGTATATTTAGTTTTATATATATACGTATAGCTAAAAAACTATTCATGTGTTACATTCTGTTCGTGAGATTTGCCTACATTGTTGAAAATTACTGAAGTAATCTATTACACTTGCAAACTCCCGCACTAGACACGGCAGCGAACTTAACTTGAACGTGAAAAACATTTTTGATTGTCAACATTTGCCCTAATACCCCGCCATTATGTGCTGCGATAGCGAACATGTTCAAGTGTAATCGTTGTCTGTCCGAACTGACATTTTGTTAACCTCAATTTTCGTTCCAGAAAAAAAAAAGAGACAAAAACACAGGGATTGCCCAGTTTTACAATATCATACTGTTACGTTTCCTACCATCCATCTTCTTCCTGGATGTTCCTATGAAAGTATTAGATGACTGTATATTCTCCAATCAAAGCGGTGAACAGTTCGATTCTAATCACGCTAATTTATTTTTTTCTTAATTCCTTTAGAGGTAAAACACGAACATACCTACGTACAAATACACACACATACAAAAAACATAAACATACACATACAAATACACACACATACAAAAAACATAAACATACACATACAAATACACACGGATAGGTACAAAAAACAAGAACATATACACACAAATACACAAAGACATATATAAAACACAGACATACACATGCAAATACACACACATACAAAAATACAGCATTCATTCATTAACATAGACACATACAAATACATAGATATACACATATAAATACATAGATATACGCTTATAAATAGACACACACACACATATATATATATATATATATATATATATATATATATACATACAAATATATACGGACAGACGAAAAGAGAAGAAAGCCATGACAGACTTGGTATGCTAGTCGTGGTATGTACCGACAGTCTTGGGAAGATTTGATGATGATGATGATGATGATGATGATAATGATGATGATGATGATGATGATAACAGAGCTGAAACTGGGTCAATATGTTAAATAAATTCTCTAGAAATTTTCTATAAAGTCTCCACATATGTATGTTACGTTAGGTTTACATTTAATTTATATAACATGTTACATTAGACTTTACACTTAATTTATATAACATGTTACAGTAGACTTTACATTTAATTTATATAACATGTTACAGTAGACTTTACATTTAATTTATATAACATGTTACAGTAGACTTTACATTTAATTTATATAACATGTTACAGTAGACTTTACATTTAATTTACATAACACGTTACATTAGAATTTAAATAAAACTTTATATAACATGTTACATTAGATTTTACATCGGGCTTTATATAACATGCTACATTATACTTTATACTGGGCTTTATATAATATGTTACATTAGACTTTACACTTTATGGAAGGAAAGATTTGACTGAGGATATAATTAAAAGTAATGGAAGAACTCATCTCGCTAGTTTAATTCCTTAAGTTGTATGAGTTTAAAAAAATAACGTGTTAAAAAATAACATGAATTACTTTAACTATACAGATTGCCTTATCTGCTCTTAGACAAAGAGTCCATGAAAGTGAGCCAGTCAATGATTTCAGCTCTGAGTAAATAAACTTTCTACACGCTGAAATGAAACAACAGGCAAATAACGCCTAGTTGTGATGAGCAATATGCATATACCACACACTGAATCGTTTATAAAAGACGTAATAAATACATGACAGGAAAGATGAATAATAATAATAATAAAAGACTTTCACTCCCTTGAGAGCATAGGCCACGGATAAAGGCTCCCTAGTCATTCTTGTTCTTGGAATTATTCTCTGCTTCCTTTATCCCTTGTCTCTGAGCACTGTCATAATTTCTCTTCTCCAAGTAAGTCTAGGTCTTCCTCGTTTTCTATTTCCTTGAGGATTTCATGTCAGTACCTGTCTTGCTATGCTGCTGTCGGTTTTCTCAAAGTATGGCCAATCCACCTCCATTTCCTTGACATGATTTGTAAGTTCATAGGTTCTTGTCCTGACTAATATTATTAACGAAAGCATAAAAGTGATCGATGACATTTTGGATGGAAACTATGATTAGCTGTTATCTCATACCACAGTTACACAATGCAGACCTGCTCATACCAGAAGTCCTCGTTATCCAGACTAGTCGTAAACCGAGGAACCACTTTATCGCATTTGCGTGCTACTTTACTGCGGGAGAACAGGATTGGTTTCTGACGTTCTACGGATACAAGGCTTAACTATGTCAGTCATACGTCAAATTTATTTCAGACAAGTGCTTCATGAAACAAATTATCACTAATTATAGCCGAGAAAAATGATTAATTCAGATTATAATTTCATGAACTAAATTAGCTTTGTTTTCAATAACTTTCAGGGAACAAGTTAAACTGAAGCTCAAGAAGAAGACCATAGAGACGAAGAGCTCAACAGATTAGGGTTCTACAGCCTGTTTTCTGTTTACAAAAGTAAATGGATAGGATGTGTTAACGCTGAAATGAGTGCTTCTTGGATTTGTGTTGGCGAAGAGAAGTTCTATGAACAGGATATAGAACATCTCCATGACCTTTCATTGTAAGAGGATACAGAACATTTCCAGCTACAATGAGGGCGTGGAAATTACTCACTTTCTAGACCATGATGACACGTTGTTATTTGACACACTGCATGTTACGCTTTATTATTGTTTTGAACTGAGGGAAAACATTATTTTAATCACTTTGAAAAAAATAATCTCTGTTCTTCTCTCGCTTCATAACAGATACTAGTAAACCTTTCGCCAATGTTCCGGGTGATTTGTATTACAAGGCGCGGCTGAAGTAACTGTTAATGTGACATCCTCCTTTTGTGCTCCAGTGAACGTCTCCAGAGGATTCTCCATCAGTTTGACAAAGGAAGACAAAGGAAGTCAAAGGAAGACAAAAGAAGTCAAAGGAAGCCAAAGGAAGTCAAAGGAAGTCAAAGGAAGACAAATGAAGTCAAAGGAAGTCAAAGGAAGTCAGCAGACGGTCGTCGTTGCTGTCTGCTGCGGCTGTTTGGTGTGATGCTCGATGATGGCAGTAATGAACTACAAGTACTTTAAAGCAACTGAAATAGGTAGGTTACTTGGAGACGGCAACAGTACCCTGATCCAGAAGCATCATATGTAGAAGAACGGTAGGATTAGACCACGAAAAAGTCGTAGACAAAGAACTTTAGTGAGACGCGAGAGAAAGAAAAATCACAAGAGAATTACCTGGGATTCGAACACGGACTCTGGTAGGACGAGCAACCGTCCAGCCACGAGAGAACAGCGTACTGATGGACTGAGCTAACTCGCACCTAAAAAAAAAAGGTGTTTTTAAGTATATTCATTAGTAACTGTTCAGTAGACACGAGGGATTTTCCTCCCTTTTAAACACTTTTTAAAGGGTAGGATGATGCACAGATGTCAGAAGTACCATCCACCCAGGGTGGAGGTAAGAAACAAGCCATCTTAGCAGACATGGGGTCAATAGGCTTCTCCACTACGTCAGTCAGACTGAAAGGGTCACGTCACCCTGTTACTATGATCACCTTCACGAGGTGGGATAGCATCTTGGTCAGTTCTGGTTTACCATTCCCGGTAACTGTAGTGTATGCGCACCACAGTTATCTGTGCTCTAGTTTCTCGTGTCCAGAAGGAGGTCAAGGCAAGTCACTGAATGTGGCCCAGTCAGCCAGAGATTAGATGACGACTTTAAAACGTTTCCTCAGTCTTTCTGATGCAAAGCCACAATTACTCGTATAATATTTACCATCTTTTTTTCTCCTGTTTAAATTTCCTTATTTCTATAAAAGTCATAGTTCATTCTTTATGAATGTGATAAGAAGATATGGAAAAGCTGGCAGATTATGGACAAGTGTGACAAGCGACAGGAAAAGTTTATTAGCCGATCAACAAAGTGTGAATCCGACGGTAAGTCACGACCGATTCGATAACTGAGTACGTCAGTTTCATTTGACGTTTTTACACCAGGGATTTGGCCTGTTGATAAACAACTGTGGTGTGTAACTGGAGGGGTTTTTATCTGTTGCTAAACAGCTGCGGTGTGTAACTTTAAAGGGTTTTGTCTGTTGCTAAATAACTGCGGTGTGTAATTCGAAAGCGTTTTGTATGTTGCTAAACAGATGTGGTGTGTAACACGAGGGTTTGTATGTTGCTAAACAGATGTGGTGTGTAACATGAGGGTTTGTATGTTGCTAAACAGATGTGGTGTGTAACACGAGGGCTTGTATGTTGCTAAACAGATGTGGTGTGTAACACGAGGGTTTGTATGTTGCTAAACAGATGTGGTGTGTAACACGAGGGTTTGTATGTTGCTAAACAGATGTGGTGTGTAACACGAGGGTTTGTATGTTGCTAAACAGATGTGGTGTGTAACACGAGGGTTTGTCTGTTGTAGGACAATGGCTCTGTGTAACACGAAAGATTTAGTTTCGTTTAATCAGTGTGACAATTCATGCTTTAAGATTTCCTATTGCTGCACATACGTCATCCTTCAGCGACACAAACCCTTAAAACTCCGTGCCCAGACTTACAATCTTAATTGCCTTTCCCGTTGAAGAGCTCAACCAATGATATCCACGCATGAACCTTTCAGTGCCTGGGGCCATGTGCGTCCCTGGCTCAGACGGACGTGCTCCAGAAGGTTAATCAGTGCATTCCCCTTAAATAATATGCGTTCAAAATGAGGTTTGAATCCACATTCTGCCCGATCTGGTGAAATCAGACAAAACATTGACACAGCCGAAACTGAGGCTCACAATCTCGGAATTGAGGCTCAAAATCTCGTTTCACGAAAAGTTAGGATCAAATAATGTCCCGACTTTCATGAAATAGTTGCAAGAGAAGTAATTGTTTCTTATTTCAAAGTTGCCAAAGTTTTAATGGTCAGATCAACACCACGAAGACACATCCATGAGAGCTCAGCCAATGAGAACATCAGAGTCTATCTATCTATCTATCTATCTATCTATCTATCTATCTATCTATCTATCTATCTATCTATCTATCTATCTATCTATCTATCTATCTATCTATCTATCTATCTATCTATCTATCTATCTGCATGCCTGCCTGACAGGCTTGTTTGCTTGTTTGTCTATAGACACTGTCTGTGGTCGTTTATCTGTCTGTCTCCACACCGTTATCTCTTTCTCTCTCTGTCCTCCAGGTTTTTCTCACCTTATCACGGTTGAAACATCTGTTCCAGGCAACTATATCCTCTCCAGGTTTTCTAAGACCCAGAAGAGCGGTGAAGTTTACCGAAGTTCCTGATCAAAGACCAGCAACTCAAGTCTCACACTAGGATGAGATCGTTTGCAACAAACTGACAGTCAGAAACATCATCAACAAATAGAATATTTACAATATCTAAGTTAAAAAGCTGCTGTGTTTCATTATTTTTGTGTGGAGGAACTTTAGCTCTATCTGGCGTAAACTTTTTTTAAGTATCAAGCCGGCTGGGATTGCTGTAATATTTCTTATTTTGGAAGCTTTTAACTTGAATTAGAAGTTAATCCATATTCAGTCTATAATTTCTGTGCTTATTTACTATACAACTGTTCACAATCACATGACTGTTGTTATATCTTTATGCATAGTTCACGGAAAATGTAATAGGTTTGCTTTTGTCACGACAGGCCAATAACTGACTTGACTCTTATCGCTATTCTATAGTTATAAAACATGTCACTTTCCGTTTGAGCCAACTTTAGTTACTTTCTATGCTCAATTTTTGGGGTCAGGTGAAACTGTCTGTAAAGAATGTATGTGTTTTTGATAAGTACATTCATTTCTGCAAAAACAGTTTGAATAATAGAGAAAATATAGATGTATATTTATTGTTTTATATGTTGTGAATTTCATATGTCACTTTCTTTCATTCGCCCGATCTGAAGTGAAGTTTCTTCTAATCATGCAGTCACTTTTTACACAAATATCACCAGGACAGCAATGGCAGAGACAGCTTTCAGAAAAATGAAGAACACATTAACAAATCAGAAGCTGTCTTTGGCAACACGAAATAGAATTCCATTGAGAACCTATTCTACTACATGCAAGTAAATCAGTGACGACGAGTAAACAACTATAATGATGAATAAAGGCTATTGAAATATGGTTTTTTTAATGAAGAAGGATTCTTCACTATCCACGGAGAGGCATAAAAGGAAATGAATAAATGTTTCTCTCAAGAAATACAAATGTTTCTCCCGAGAAATACAAATATTTCTCTCCAGAAATACAAATGTTTCTCCCGAGAAATACAAATATTTCTCTCCAGAAATACAAATGTTTCCAGGACACATAACAAACGTTTTCTAGAAAACTTGGTCAAGACTTGAAAGATAAATGGCAAAAGACAAAGTAGGGGGAAAGTACAGGAATACTTGGATGGACTGACTGCATGGTATGGCAGAAAAAGCAGCAACCGGGTTGATTCAAGACACATAGGATCGAGGGATATGATCGCCTACTCTTACCTGCATGGCACTATCCGATCTGACTGCTTTTCTGCAGTACAATGCCAACTTGTACAGGATAATCTGGCATTCTTAAACTAGTTTGAGACATTTGGTCAATTTTCTGAACTTAGCTGCCCATTCCCAGGAACAGTGAGCTAAGGGCAGCCATGACTGATATAAAGAAACGAGAAACAGCTCAAGAAAAACTCTCAAACAAAAGAAAGAGAAATCATAAACAGATTCGTGCAAGCCCCAGCCTCTTAATGAAACATGAATCCAGGGCATTACGGGAGGGCTTCTATTTCATTTAGAAATGTAAAACGCCATACAATTTCTTTTTAAATTCTAGAATTGTTTCTAGAATTCAAAGCGACTTTTAGCGTGCAAGAAACTTTCAGGAAAAAAAAGATTGAAAGGAAAGTGCTTGATTTGTGCTCTGATTTTCAATTATCTTGTTAAATGATGTCAGCGAAAAGCGCCAACGGAGGTCGAGACTGGAGAGCAGCTTTGTAAGCAAATTAAAAATCCGGGTATTAACAGCGGCCTAGACCCCAACACTTGAGCCCGATACTTGGCAAGAAGAAAATGAGAATCGATTTTTTTTCCGCACGAATATCGATTTCCGAGTCTTCTCTGATCTGATGTCAGGCAGATTTAAGAGGAAAACAGCTCCACGATTTAGTGAGCAAACAAAAATAATGCTGCAATGTGCGAGTTATCGAAAAACGCGATAATGAATTGAAAGAGAATGAATAAAAATCGCCAGGGATTTCGATACGTCTTACGTCAAGTGAATGGTAAAACGATTACAAACAAGACAGATACTGGAAAAACTTCTTACACGTTACATACTTTCAAGACGTCACAAACACATAAGTACAATAAACACAACAATAAAAGCGGGTAAATATCAGATATTACCTGGCTCATATCTGGGAATTTACGTTTTCTGTTCCCAATCAGTCAAAAGACATTCACGTGCAGTCATTAAATTGTTTATCACGTGGTGATATTCGCGTGCAAGAGTTCTAGAAAATTGGTCCACTCATGTGCCAGATTATAGAAAATTAATAAGTTTACACGCTTGGGTTCTAGAAAATAATTCACTTCACATACTAGGGTTCTAGAAAATGAATCATTTCACAAACTAGGTTTCTAGAAAATGAATTATTTCACATACTATGGTTCTAGAAAATTAATCACTTCACATACAAGGGTTCTAGAAAATGAATAACTTCACATACTAGGGTTCTAGAAAATGAATCACTTCACATACTAGGGTTCTAGAAAATGAATCAGTTCACATGCAAGGGTTTCAAAAATAATACCGTAGAAGGCACTCGGGTATCAAGGAAAGATTATTCGACTTGTCTTCCACCGACACTTGGGTTCCTGTCACATGATCATCTCAGAATTAAAACTCCCATTCAGCAAAGTCGTTAGTTTCATTCAGAGAATGTTTCGCCACTTTTATAGATGTTGATCTCGCCCAAAAGATAACCAGCGTCTAAACAACTATATGGTGCTCCCAAATCACAGGACTAACTTATGCAAGAAAGCTTTGTTTGCTCTGCCGTTTACCTTGAAATACTCTTCCACCTCATCTACAACTCATAAACTACATTCTGTCAGTTAACTTCAAATGTTTTCAATACTTATTTGTATTTGATTACAAGGCCCCCCACCCTTCTTAAGAGGTTTACTTTTCTAGAAGATTTACTTTTGTAGCAATCACTGTATTCTTACAGATCAGCCGAAATCAATTATATATATATATATATATATATATATATATATATATATATATATATATATATATATATAATCACACAATGTTATATAAAAGCTTTATACTTTATATACTCTGTGGATTTTCCAAATATGATCTCAAGATATTAACCTTGGACTTTGGAAAGGGGAAGCAGGTACGTTTTAGAAGTTCTGGAGAAAATAGAGTACCCTATTTCCATATCCCTCCCTCTCCGCTTCCCTCTTTTAAAAGAATATTAAACAGTAGTAGTCCATTATTAGTTCACTTATTTACAGATCAGCATCAGCGGTGTCACGATAACACAAGTAAAAAGACAACGAAGTTTTGACGCAAATTGCGGAACACGGATGTCTTGTTCCAATCCTAAGGAAAAGAACTGAGAATTCATTTGATATATCAAAAAATGACAGATGTTGGAGAACATGTCAAGCAATGACAGATGTCAAGGAACACGAGAGGCAATAACAGATGACAGAAGACATTTCAAGCAACGACAGATGTCAAGGAACACGAGAGGCAATAACAGATGACAGAAGACATTTCAAGTAATGACAGATGTCAAATGGCAGGGAACATGGAAATCACTGGAAATTCATTCATTCCTTTGCATGTCCCTTGCGGAACTTTGCCTCCCAAACAGCACTCCTGTAGGCCTCTCGGTTGTGAGCAAGATGGCCTGCTGCTGCTGCATCCATTTCCAGATCATCAACGATGTCTTGCAGCCATCTTCGTTTCGGTCTTCCTCTTTTTCTTTTTCCCATTATGTATCCTTCCAATACGGTCTTGTCTAAATTATCATGACGTTTAATGTGGCCAAAATATTTAAGTTTTCTCTCTTTAATCCTCTTTACTAGCCAGCCTTCTTCAATATTAAGCTCTTGTAGTATAGATATATTTGTTCTTTTTTGTGTCCACGATATTTGGAGAACTCTTCTATAGCATTTACATTCAAAGGCATTTATGTGCTTCTCAGCTGTTTTGTTAAGTGTCCAGGTCTCACAGGCATATGTTGCGATGGGAAAGATGCATGCCCTTAAAAATCTTATTTTTGTGGTTCTGTCTGCTCCTCTCCACAGATTCTTCATTTGTTTTACTTTCTGAAGAGCAATAGATGTCCTCCTTTTAATTTCCCTCATTGTATCTCCATTATTACTTGATATTTTCCCTCATACATACTTCTTACATTCCATGTTCCTACTCTTATTTTTCTTTTTAGTTTGATACAGGGGTTTTCCTTGGTAACACCGTCAGGATTTTGTCCGTCATCACAATTACTAGTACCGACCTCTGCCTCACACTCTTCCCCAGTGTTAAAATTAGATCTATCTGGCCTGGGGGACTCACCACCAGATCTTTTTCCTATTTGACTTTCCATGATTGCTGCTTGGGTTTCTTGGTATGTTTCCAGAAGGTAGTTTACCATTGCTTTCCTTCCGGGCAGTGACTGTACTAGTCAGTGATCGTAGCCATTGTCCCTACATTGAGATCATCTGCCTACCATCATAGAATGGTGACCATAACCAACATTATCTGTCAGCTGCTCTCCCATTCCATCCACCACCTGCTCCCATGGCTTCACGTCACCCTGATCGGGGGGCTATACGGGTACTCCACCTTGCCCAAGGGTGTCCCGTAGACTGACGGAGGTAAGGAGGCGTCTTACTTCTCCTTTGATAGGGGATACCCCTACCCCGCTAACCAAATCACTGGAAAGGTCAAGGAAAAATAAAAAGATGATGACGAGTAGATAAACATTTCAAGATTCTGACTTAAAAAATTCCGTAGCCGTATCCTAGATGAAATGCGCTTCTGGATCAAAAGAAGGAATTATTGACTGTAGCAGAGAGAGCTCGGCAAGAACAGAAATATTTCCTCGTTTACGGCTCGAAAATACATTGTCATTCTTCAAAATTTCTCATCAAATATTCCGTCGCGAGAAACCAAAGGGGACACTACCAGACAGTAGTGAAATCTGGATACACTTCCGGGTTCAAAGGTCAGCTCTGGGTTGGGAGAGCGAAAAGGGAGGGGGAAATTTTTTTTTATGTGTGTGTGTGTGTAGTCTCGCTCCTTAGAGATAAATGAGAAGTTATAATAAAGTGTTTTCTTGCCAGCGGTCACTGTCACGTGTATGTTGTTTTGTGGGTCCTGAAAGTGTACTGGGGTCTCCCATTCTCTGAAACATAACTCAAAAAAAAAGTATAGATAGCTGTTTCGATGTGTGTAATACGGACGGTTAGACACACACACACACAGACAGACAGACAGATAGATAGATAGATAGATAGATAGATAGATAGATAGATAGATAGATAGATAGACAGATAGATAGATAGATAGATAGATAGATAGATAGATAGATAGACAGATAGATAGATAGATAGATAGATAGATAGATAGATAGATAGATAGATAGATAGATAGATAGATAGAATGAATGAATGAATGCACAATCTTTATTTTTCAAGGGTAAAGAATTGGGCACGCAGGCCCGTCTTACATTCTGCCCTTCATCACTCCATCTTTCATTCTTCCCACACACTTGATTTAGTACAAAAATACAAATTAAATTAGGAAAAACATATCAAAAGAGTGTAAGATTTAACTATTACATTCAAGGTAAAAGAGAAGAAGTCATTAACCTAATAAAATAGCACTCACGCACACATACACATGCAGACATATACATAAATAAAAATATATTGTAAATATAGATAGATAGATAGATAGATAGATAGATAGATAGATAGATAGATAGGTAGATAGATAGATAGATAGATAGATAGATAGATAGATAGATAGATAGATAGATAGATAGATAGATAGATAGATAGATAGATAGTATAAAACTGAATATTTTGTCACATAAGACCCTACGTGACCTGAAACAAGTGTTAATTTCTACTTAAGTGCGCGTATTTCCATCAACGCAAGTAATCAAGCTGAGGATGTGAACATTTTCAGCTCTCTCCTTCATGCCCTGGCTATCTCCTGCACATAACCAGCACAAAAACAGCGCACAAGCTGTTATCTCAACCCTCTTCACATCTGCCATTCCATAGAGAAAGAATATGCTGCCTCGCTCCAGAAATCTCGCCGGAAGCAAGCACATTTCCTCTCAAGGCCAATCTCTCATTCGTTTTTATTTTTATCCCTATATTTTATTTTTACCCTGGATTATTATCTGATTGATTCTAGGCCAGCCTCAATCTGTTGGTGAAGTATAAAAAGTGTTTATCTCTGCCTGTAAGGCTCACCAGGTTTTGTGCTTCAACATTTCATAAAAAAGATTTATTTCCGGTTCTACGGAATGCAGAATTTGGACAGAAATTAGGAAATATAATCAGAAAATACAGACTTTTTTTTACATAGCTCCAGGCTAAATCTAGATCAGGCCTTCTACACTGTACTGAGTGTTATTTTCTGTAATCTTGCACTGTTGCTTGGGGGGGGGGGGAGGGGAGACGGGTATTTTAATTACATTTTGCGATCACCGGCACTGATTTTTTTAAGCAAAGAAAGGTCGCGTTAAATCATATGCAAAGAAAGGTCGCGTTAAATCATTGTGCAAAGAAAGGTCGCGTTAAATCATTGTGCAAAGAAAGGTAGCGTTAAATCATGTGCAAAGAAAGGTCACGTTAAATCATATGCAAAGAAAGGTCGCGTTAAATCATGCGCAAAGAAAGGTCATGTTAAATCATGTGCAATGAAAAAAAACATGTCTTCAAGGGCTTGAAAATGCGGAAATTTGTCTGTTTCAAAAAGTGCAGCAAACACACAAATACTCTGCTTCTTAGAATATTTCATGCTTCCCAGGCAAATGTTTCGGCCATTTAAATGGTTAAGTATAATATATAATAAAAATAACCAAGAAAAATATAGCAAGATAAATAAAGAAATAAGACGCAAATGCAGAGAAGCAAAGGAAGTGTGGTTAAATGAACAGTGAAGACAGATAGAGGACTCTCATAATAAAAACAGCAAAAACATGCACAAACGAATTAATGAACTCACAGGCAGAAAAACAAAATATACCACAGGATGGCTGAAATCAAAAGAAGGTAAAATGTTAATGGGAAAAGAAGACATTGTGGACAGGTGGACAGATTACATCGGTGAGCTATATGGAGGAGAAATACCAAAATTAACACTAGATACTGAAAACTATGATGAACCACCAATACTTGAAGATGAAATCAATGATGCCATCAAACACATGAAGAAAGGAAAAGCGACTGCGCCTGATAATATAACAATAGAAGAAATAGAGGCACTAGAGGAGATAGGAATAAAAATAATAACCAAGTTACTCAATGACATTTACAACAGTGGTTATATGCCCAGTGACTTGTTTAAATCCACGTTTATAGCACTACCGAAGAAACCAGGTGCAAAGGAATGTGATGACCACCGGATTATAAGCCTCTCATGTCACATAACGAAGCCACTTCTGAGAATCATTATGAGAAGAACAAGGAAAAAGATAAAAATGGAAATAGCAGATGAACAGTTTGGATTTGTTGAAGGAAAGGGAACATACAATGCCATTTATGCTTTACGAACACTAACAGAAAGAGCTTTAGAAGTACAGAAAGATCTCTACTTATGCTTCATTGATAACACCAAGGCATTCGACAAGGTTAAACATAATGAAATTATTAAAATGCTTGAAGACATCAATATAGACGGCAAAGACCTGAGGATTGTAAAACATCTATACTGGCACCAAGAAGCAGTAATTCGAGTAGAAAATAGAATTGGAAAATATCAACCTATAAAACAAGGGGTGCGACAAGGATGTGTACTATCTCCTGACATTTTTTCTCTGAACAGCGAGAATATTCTAAGAATGATCGTCACAGAATCAGGCATAAAAATTGGAGAATATAATATTAACAACTTTGGATATGCTGACGACACAGTACTGATAGCTAAGAACCAACAAGACCTGAAAAATCTCTTGGTTAAAGTCGCCAAAGAAAGTGAAAAGAAAGGCCTTACTTTGAACATCAAAAAGACAGAGACTATGGTTATATCTAAGAAACAGAATCAACCAACATGCAGTATAAAATTGAACAGAACTATTCTAAAGCAGGCGCAGAAATTCAAATACCTTGGAGTAGTAATAACTTCAGATGGGAAATGCAGAACAGAAATTAGGAATAGAATAGGCCAAGCAAAGACTGTATTTCAGAGAATGAGAAACATATTATCCAACACTCAATGAATGTTAGAAAACGAGTCCTAAAATGCTATATTGAGCCTATCTTGTTATATGGAAGTGAATCATGGACAATAGGCAGGTCTGCACAAAAATCATTGGAAGCAGCAGAAATGTGGTTTATTAGAAGAATGTTGCGAATCCCCTGGACAGTAAAAATAACTAATGAAGAATGTAGGAGAAGAGCTGGAGAGACAAAAAATCTTGTCAAAAATATAAGAGAGAAACAATGTACTTTCATAGGACATGCAATGAGAAGAGGGGGCATTAAAAATATTATAAAAACAGGAAAATAGAGGGAAGAAGATCGAGAGGAAGACCAAGAGAAATGATACTGGACGGTCAGACGGGATGGTGTGAGAGATCACCAACTGAGCTGATGGCCTGCATGAATGATCGTGTACTCTGGAGAAGCATAATAGTCAACGCCAGTCGGCATGGCACCTGATGATGATTTAAATTATCTGGACTCCCTCCAGTTTACTTACAGCGTTTCTTTGAGTTTGAAGGTCACATGCTTTACATGGTTACTGTTGTGTCTATCTTCTCTCTGGCGCGTCTGGCCAGACCCTAAATCTGCACTTAATTTTCCAGCCTCTTCTGTAAATGTTGCTCTCCAACTTCACGTGCATGTCCAAGATTTTCATCTTGCATCGATCGCGTTCCTCACTTTGAGCTTGTCGAGCTAAGTTCTGCAGAGCTGAGGAGTTTACCCAGAATAGATGAAGAAAGTTTAAAACTTACTCACAGAAAAAAGTAAGTGTGCAGTGGTGTCAAGCGCACCAATCACGCTGTTATGAGTGAAATGAAATCAAATTTGGCTCAAAGTTTTGTCTGAGCGTTGTCTACTTCCCCGTGCTGCACGAAGTTGATGGCACTATTCATGGGGAGATAACCACAGCTCCAGTGAAATCACGTGCAGTTATCCATGACTGGTTACTGACCGCGGATAAAATGAGGGTAACTGCAGTTCTGTTCTCAGAGATCTCTTCTCGTATTCGTTGAAGAAAGGAGTAGTGGAATTCCACCATAAACATTTTTTTTCATCATTCCAAGATTGAACGAACATCAGCAAGAAGTGGCTGTTGGGTTGTTAATTGCTGGATCAACAGTATTTCAACATTTTAATGTTCACAGAAACACAATATCATGCCTTAAAAATCGTTTTAACCAAAATGGTTCCGTTGCTGACCGCCATAGAAACGGCAGACCACGAGTTACCACCCTTGCACAAGACCGCTACATCCACCTCTTGCACCTTCGTAACAGGTTTCTCCAGGCAACATGGACTGCCAGCAACATTCCAAGTTTAAGACCTGTGTCAGGCAGGACAGCGCGGAACAGACTCAGAGAGGTAAATCTCTTACCTCATAGGCCTGCAGTTAGATCAGTACTGACAGACAAACACGCTTGACCTGGGCCAAGCATCACTTGGCATGGTCCTATCATCAATGGAGACGGATCCTACTCACTAATGAGTCCAGATTCTGTCTGCAATGCCATGATGGGCGTGCTTTAGTGTACAGGTGCAGAGGAGAACGCTTTGCGAATAACTGTGTGCTAGAGGTGGATAGGAAGAGAGGAAGCAGTGTAATGGTTTGGGGAGGAATTTCCTATGCTGGCCGAACAAACCTAGTCTTCCTCAATGGCAACCTTACAGGTTTACGATATAGGGACGAAATCATTGCACGCCACGTAATGCCTTTTCTGGATGCTAATGGACAAGGCGTGATACTGCAGCAAGATAACGCTCGTCCACATGTCGCACGTGTGGTCAGGGACCACTTTCAGCAGCACCAGATTACTGTCTTGCCACGGCCAGCAGTTTCACCGGACCTATCACCTATCGGGCACATTTGGGATGAACTGGACCGCAGGTTGCGAAGACGACACAATCGTCCTGGAAACCGCCAAGAATTAGCCCAAGCGTTGCAAGAAGAATGGAATAACATGCCTCAACAATTGATACAACGTGTCATTGGTTCGATGAGAAGGCGGTGTCAAGCAGTGATAACTGCCCGAGGAGGACACACACGATATTGAAACTCTGATTTTCTTTTCTTGGGGTGGTGAGCCACATTAGGTGAGTTTTTTCACTTTTTTTGTGGCATGTGACTGGCCTGAAAGTTATCATTTTATCTGTTATTGGATAATCAAACATAACGCGTGTCAAATTTTATTTCAATCATCACATGAGCACGTTCATAGCATTGTACACTTACATTTTTCCACGAGTAATATGTTTATACAGGGCCTTGTACAAAGAATAAGACATGGAAGAAGATGATGTAACTTTATTGATCATCTCTTACGGAATTCGCTTTCAAACATTTATTTGAAAATGTTCTAAAGTCGTTAACAAAATCCCCACAAAGAGAACCTACGGAAGTCGTAAAACTAAAATCTATAGAAGTCGTAAAACACAAACAAACAGAAGTTGTGGAACTAAAATCTACATAAGTCGTACAAAAAAACTAACAAAAGTCGTAAATTAAAAAACCACTGAAATCGTTAAAAAATCTACAGAAGTCGTAAAATAAAAACAAACAGAAATCTTAAAAATAAATATCTACAAAAGACCTACAGAAGTTGTAATAATAAATATCTACAAAAGACCTGCAGAAGTTGTAATAATAAATATCTACAAAAGACCTGCAGAAGTTGTAATAATAAATATCTACAAAAGACCTACAGAAGTTGTAATAATAAATATCTACAAAAGACCTACAGAAGTTGTAATAATAAATATCTACAAAAGACCTACAGAAGTTGTAATAATAAATATCTACAAAAGACCTACAGAAGCCGTACAGACAAAAAGCTACAGAAGTAAAATATAAAACTTCTCAAAATTATATTTACAGCCACAAAGGAACTGAAAATTAACGGAGATCTTCAGTAACGGAGAAAGGATGTTCTTTTTTTGTAAAGTCATAAAATAGAATTTCGGGGAAACTGGGAGAGGGAGAAAACCCGGCCACACGTTGGTCACATGATGTTCCTGGTTCTTGGTTCTTCAAGCAGCCCAGGTCTGTGCGAGTGTTTCAGGGAGAACATGTCCAGTTTAATAACATACCTGGAGTGTCTGATAGAAATATTCTTCTGCTGCTTAATTACGTGCATTTATATATATATATATATCTTATATATGAACAGCATATTTGTAGAATGTGTGCAATAGAGTGAAAGATGTATGATAAAGGGCAGAATGTCAGACGGGCCTGCGTGCCCAATTCTTAACCCTTTTGAAATAAAGATCAGTCAATCAATCAATCAATCTCTCTCTCTCTCTCTCTCTCTCTCTCTCTCTCTTATATGAACAGCATATTTGTAGAATGTCTGGAATAGAGTGAAAGATGTATGATAAAGGGCAGAATGTCAGACGGGCCTGCGTGCCCAATTCTTAACCCTTTTGAAATAAAGATCAGTCAATCAATCAATCAATCTCTCTCTCTCTCTCTCTCTCTCATCGTGATGTTCTACCCCTCAAGAACAGATTTCTTGTCAACAAGGCCAACAATTCATTAAATTCTATCGCACAATGCTCCACCCGATCTGTGGTCGCTGTTCAAATCCAGCCTAAAACACAGTCCACGCTTAAGCAATTGTGTTCTTCCAAAGCCAAGGCTTGATAAAAAAAAAGTTTCTCTTACTCAGCTGCCCACCTTTGAAATGCCCTACCAACTTATGTAAAACTTATAAGTAATATTCGGTCTTATAACTTCAAACTTTGTCAATATCTGTTTAATATGGACTATATGCCTCCCTAAGCATAGTCTAAAGTAGTTTAAAGTATGGCTTGATTGTTATAATTTTTAACAGCTTTTCTATAAATTTTAGTTTTGAATGAATGTAAGAATACAATTCTATTTCTTGCTGTTGTATAAATCAGAGTGTAGAGTATATGGACATGACATAAGTTTATTATTTATTTATGTAATCATTTAATTGTGTCTTAAAAAAATGCTGAATGACTGTGACTGAGTGAAAACTGTATGATGAAGGGTAGAATGTTAAAAGGGCCTGCATGCCCAATTCTTAACCCTTTGAAAGTAAAGTATGTTCGTTCGTTCTCTACATTCTTTCCTGAAGAAAGTAAGCAGAGGTACTAGGATCAGAGCTGTTTGTAGGAACTACTTTTTCCACAGCTGTTCCGTGTAGGAATACATCCAAGATACAACACCTGCTACAGTCTTGATCATGAGAAACAGCAAGACTGAGACAGCACAGTTATTGACTGACAACACTTTTTGCTAGACATTTCTGTCAGATTTATAACCAGAGATTTATATAAAGCTGTTTATTATCGCTGATGCAACATAGAGGAAATTATACCTGACCAGCGCAGTTCAGCAAGTTTACGAAAACAATTTTTTTGTTCTGTTGCGTTCATTTGTTTTTCTTTTTAGTTTATTTTATAATATTTTGTCGTTCTTCCTCTCCCACGAATGTCAGAGAAGAGGAGAACATCAAAGAACCATGCAGATATCCAGCTGGGCAGACAGAAAGAACAAGAAAGAACGTCAAGAACTGACGAGAGAAATAAAAAGATGGCATGAAAAGTGTAGGTTATCGGCACATGAAAGTGTCACGTTCTGTCTATGTAGCAAAAAAAAAGAGGCCTTGTACTTTGACTTAGATAATAAAGTGAATATAGGAAGTAGAGTGGGGAACGAATGACATACAGAGAATATAGGGAACAGAGTGGGGACGGAAGAGATATAATGAATGTAGAGAGAGGAATGGAGACGTTTGAGATATAATGAATGTAGAGAGAGGAATGGAGACGTTTGAGATATAATGAATGTAGAGAGCAGAGTGGAGACGTTTGAGATATAATGAATGTAGAGAACAGAGTCAGTACTTTTGAGATATAATGAATGTAGAGAACAAAGTGGAGACGTTTGAGATATAATGAATGTAGAGAGATGAATGGAGACGTTTGAGATATAATGAATGTAGAGAGCAGAGTGGAGACGTTTGAAATATAATGAATGTAGATAGCAGAGTGGAGACGTTTGAGATATAATGAATGTAGAGAACAGAGTGGAGACGTTTGAGATATAATGAATGTAGAGAACAGAGTCAGTACGTTTGAGATATAATGAATGTAGAGAGCAGAGTGGAGACTAATGAGAAACAGTGAATGTAAAGAAAACAGTAGATGAAAAGGAAGGGGAAACAATTATAGGCGTATAAATTTTGTCTTTCTCCGAACGGAAGTACTAAAGTTAAGGATGTTCCGTACACGGAAACTACTGCCCAGTCTTCAAGTTTGTAATATATAAAAGTTGTACTACGTTCCGGATTCACCAGCAACGAAAAGAAATGAAATTTTTGCACCAAAATATCTTGTGGGAGTTAACTCTAGAGTAGCATTACCATGGATATTCAGGACATTTGTGCTTACAAGTGCCAGCTGAAGTGCAGCTGCTTCATTCCAGTTTTAGAGAGTTTCTTATATTGTTAATTAAACAACACAACCTATTTTTTCCTGTTACTCATAAGCGACTAGAATCTAGGGATAAAATACAGAAACAAACAAACAAATGAACGAACATATACGCACATAGTCACATAGAAAAACACTAAAATATATTCACATTTTTAGTTTTCATTTGATTAGATTCTCGGTATTAGGTTCTCGGTATTCGATTCTCAGTATTAGGTTCTCGGTATTAGGTTCTTGGTATTAGATTCTAAGTATTAGATTCTCGGTATTAGATTCTCAGTATTAGTTTCTCGGTATTAGGTTCTCGGTATTCGGTTCTAGGTATTAGATTCTCGGTATTAGATTCTCGGTATTAGGTTCTCGGTATTCGGTTCTAGGTATTAGATTCTCGGTATTAGATTCTCGGTATTAGGTTCTCGGTATTAGATTTTTGGTATTAGATTCTCGGTATTAGGCTCTCGGTATTAGGTTCTAGGTATTAGGTTCTAGGTATTAGATTTGCGGTATTAGAGACAGTCCCATAATCGTTCCACCGTCTGTGCCAATGAGTATCGCACAAAATGTTCATCGATGGTCCTTCACATCGGTCATTGATGGTGAGCCACCCAGTGAGGACACTAATTTTGGAACTAACAAAAGCTCAAATGCGAAATTAGTCAGCGTCGCTCACGGTACAAACTCCGTAGCTAAGGCGCCTAGCCGATCCAGAACACACACACACACACAGACCATGGCAGTTCACCACGGGCCGAGTAGACATGACTAAGAATCATCAGCCCTGTCTGTGCCAAGTTCACAACTCACATTGGTGCCATAACACCACCTCATTAGCTTCGGCACACAAGCGACCTCCATATTGAAAGCAGCAACGACGCTGTTGGTCCGCTTGTAAGTCTCTGCTCGCACCAGGCTCAGTCAACCTGCGACATGCCACCAAAGACTCAGTCAACCTGCGACATGCCACCAAAGACTCAGTCAACCTGCGACATGCCACCAAAGACTCAGTCAACCTGCGACATGCCACCAAAGACTCAGTCAACCTGCGACATGCCACCAAAGACTCAGTCAACCTGCGACATGCCACCAAAGACTCAGTCAACCTGCGACGTGCCACCAAAGACTCAGTCAACCTGCGACATGCCACCAAAGACTCAGTCAACCTGCGACATGCCACCAAAGACTCAGTCAACCTGCGACATGGCACCAAAGACTCAGTCAACCTGCGACATGGCACCAAAGACTCAGTCAACCTGCGACATGCCACCAAAGACTCAGTCAACCTGCGACATGCCACCAAAGACTCAGTCAACCTGCGACATGCCACCAAAGACTCAGTCAACCTGCGACATGCCACCAAAGGACACGAGCATCTTCAACCGGCAGCGCAGAAATCTAACTCCACATCCAATATCATAACAACTGGAGTGTCGCTTGGGCGAACTTGAAACGGTTAGATGCAACCTACCGCCATTGCTGAAGCGGAAGTCCTTAGAAACATATATTTACAAGTCCTTAAAAGCATATATTTACATGTTCTTAGAAACATATATTTACAAGTCCGAAACATATATTTACAAGTCCTTAGAAGCATATATTTACATGTTCTTAGAAACATATATTTACAAGTCCTTAGAAGCATATATTTACATGTTCTTAGAAACATATATTTACAAATCCTTAGAAGCATATATTTACATGTTCTTAGAAACATATATTTACAAGTCCTTAGAAGCATATATTTACATGTGTGCACAGAGACAAGTAGACGACATAAATCATTCCTCCGCATTTTTTAAAGTATTAGTCCTCACTTCACAGAATGCTTCTCTGAAAATAAAATGTCTGCTTCTTTACTTTTGCTGTGGGCACGGTATTCTCACGTAGTTAGAGCATCCCAGGGTTCCATTTTCTCTTCCGGAACAGGAAGTGGACACAAGCTGCTAGCTACGCCGACGTCTTCGCAAGAAATCTCTGTAGTGTACTCAACGATCTGTGATAAATGTAGTGTACTCAACGATCTGTGATAAAATTGTGATAGGTCGACTTAAAGTAGCAGAGAAGGTGCACAATTCTTAAAGACTGAAGTAGTACAATAAGAAAAGATAGATTGCAGCAGCAGCAACAACAACAAATCTTATGATATGAAAGTATTACGGACAGACCGAAAAACAGAAATCCAAAAATATGAAGTCAGAAACCAACGAGAAAAGTTTTGATTTTCTTAGTTCTTCATTATAACAAAAGTTCTGAATAAAGCATCAACACAGGCCATAATGATAATGACAGAAGCCGTAATGATGTAAAAAGGCACACACTATAATGATGTTAAAAAAAAGACACAAATCATAATGATATCAAAAAGATACAAGCCACAACGATTTCAGACTGACACAACTTATTATGTTATTAAAAAGACAGAAACCATAACGATGTTAGAAAGACACAAGCCATAATGATGCGAAAAAAGACAGAAACAGTAATGATGCCAAAAAGGAATAAGGATTTAATAAAATAAATGAATAGATCAAAACATCAAAACATTACATACATCTTGATGATTCAAGATGATTCTTAACTCTTCATAACCTACCTCACAGTATAAAGACTTTACCGACAAACCTAAACTGTCTTTTTTCCAATCACAGTCTAGCTAAACTGTGTCTTTCTTCCAATCATCAGAGTCTAGCTAAACTATGTCTTTCTTCCAATCATCAGAGTCAAGCTAAACTATGTCTTTCTTCCAATCATCACAGTCTAGCTAAACTGTGTCTTTCTTCCAATCATCAGAGTCTAGATAAACTGTGTCTTTCTTCCAATCATCAGAGTCTAGATAAACTGTGTCTTTCTTCCAATCATCAGAGTCTAGATAAACTGTGTCTTTCTTCCAATCATCAGAGTCTAGCTAAACTATGTCTTTCTTCCAATTATCAGAGTCTAGCTAAACTATGTCTTTCTTCTAATCATCAGAGTCTAGCTAAACTGTGTCTTTCTTCCAATCATCAGAGTCTAGCTAAACTATGTCCTTCTTCCAATCATCAGAGTCTAGCTAAACTATGTCTTTCTTCTAATCATCAGAGTCTAGCTAAACTGTGTCTTTCTTCCAATCATCAGAGTCTAGCTAAACTATGTCCTTCTTCCAATCATCAGAGTCTAGCTAAACTATGTCCTTCTTCCAATCATCACAGTCTAGCTAAACTATGTCCTTCTTCCAATCATCAGAGTCTAGCTAAACTATGTCCTTCTTCCAATCATCACAGTCTAGCTAAACTATGTCCTTCTTCCAATCATCAGAGTCTAGCTAAACTATGTCCTTCTTCCAATCATCACAGTCTAGCTAAACTGTGTCTTTCTTCCAATCATCAGAGTCTAGCTAAACTATGTCCTTCTTCCAATCATCAGAGTCTAGCTAAACTATGTCCTTCTTCCAATCATCACAGTCTAGCTAAACTGTGTCTTTCTTCCAATCATCAGAGTCTAGCTGTTGGTCAGCACAGGAAAATACTGGAGATGATTTACTTACTAGAGATAGTTTACTTACTAGAAATAGTTTACTTACTAGAAATAGTTTACTTACTAAGCTGAAGATCATATATGAAATCCCCTTGATTTGTAGATATTAGCTCATCAAGAATAGGACACTGTCAGACATTAGTTCATCAAGAAAAGGACAATGTAAGACACTAGTTCATCAAGGAGAGAACAATGCCAGACATTAGTTCATCACGAAAAGAACAATGTCAGACACTAGTTCATCACGAAAAGGACAATGTCGGACACTAGTTCATCAAGGAAAGAACAATGTCGGACACTAGTTCATCAAGGAGAGAACAATGTCGGACACTAGTTCATCAAGGAGAGGACAATGTCGGACACTAGTTCATCAAGGAAAGGACAATGTCGGACACTAGTTCATCACGAAAAGGACAATGCCGGACACTAGTTCATCACGAAAAGGACAATGTCGGACACTAGTTCATCACGAAAAGGACAATGTCGATCACTATTTCATCACGAAAAGGACAATGTCGGACACTAGTTCATCAAAGAGATGTCAATGTCGGACACTAGTTCATCAAGGAGAGGTCAATGTCGGACACTAGTTCATCAAGGAGAGGTCAATGTCAGACACTAATTCATCAAGGAGAGGTCAATGTCAGACATTCTTTAGTAGAAAGAATTTACTCTTGAAAGAGAGTGTTGCTTTAAAACTGTAGTTTTTTCACTCCAAGGTAAGGTGGAGTTTCATCACAACTTTACATATGGCGTGCTGAGCATGTATCCAAAATAGTGGAAGTGGTTTGCTGACAGATAAAAGGAATGGCGACAGCAGTAAAACTGGTTGAAATAATAAAGGTAAATAGAGGTGTAAGATGAAGTTTTACAAGGTAGCAGAGGGAGTAGGTAAGTGAGAAAAGTGAGAAAGAACGAATAGAAAGTATGAGAGTGAGATGAAAATGTATAAATGAAAAACATACAACATCCAATATTTCGGCATAAGTCTTTTTCGAGGATTACATACACAAACAAGACAAAATGTATAACTAAACAGAAAAACTTATCTATGCGGGTCCTCCAAAAGTAGGGAACACAGTAATGTGTGTCCCATAGACGAGGCATAGAGACCACGGGGGGGGGGGGGGAGAGACACAAAGTATAGCAGATATCTTCTCCGGCGGCTTATAGGTGTTTATAGGGTCTTGTCCTATTCGCCAGTTTCACATTATCTCCCTGCAGGTGTTTATATTTCTTCATTCATTATCTCTCCGCTTTCCCTCCCCACCCCCGCCCCCCGACGCCTGCTTCTTTAGCGGCTTACAGGTGTCTGTTGACCTTCCTCCCCTTTCTCCTTCCCACCTGTTTCCCTCCCTTTCTCCGCCTCTTCCTTCCGATTGGCTCTATCTGCTATCCTTTGTCCCCCCCCCCCCCCCCCGCCGTGATCTCTATGCTTCGTCTATAAGACATGCATTACTGTGTTCCCTGCTTTTGGAGGATGCCGCATATATACGTTTTTCTGTTTAGTTATAAATTTTATCTCGAAAAAGGCTCACTCCGAAATATTGGATGTTGTATGTTTTTCATTTATACATTCTCATCTCACTCTCATACTTTCTATTCGTTCTTTATCACTTTTCACACCTTATTCACCCCTCTGCCGTCTTGTAAAACTGCACCATACACCTCTATCTACCTTTATAATATGAAGTGACTTGCTCATCAGGTAAAAATTAGGCAAGACGAGTGTAAGACAGTACAGATAGTGTGCTCACACGGACGTGAGATCATCAGGCAAAACTCTCATGTGAAGACAGCTCACATAGAAGGGAGATCACCAAGAATACTTCCATGTGAAGAGAGCTAATCAGAAGGGAGATCATCAGGGAATACTTCTGTGTAAAGAAAGCTCACAGGGGAGATCATTAGAGAATCCTTCCATATAAAGACAGCTCACGCAGAAAGGAGATCACCAGGGAATACTTCAATATAAAGACAACTCGGGCGATCACCAAGGATACTTCCATGTAAAGACAGCTCACACAGAAGGGCTATCACCAGACAACATTTCTATGTAAAAGAAACTCACAGGGGAGATCGTCAGATGATACTTCTATAAAAAAACAGTTTCACAACGACCTTATAACACCAGAACATTACTACATTAAATCTACACGTTCCTTCACACAGACACCGTTTAGTTATCTGCAGTCATGACTGATCTCTGATCTAATCTGTACTTGCTCTAACAACTCCGACAACAGACTCTTCAGCTTGTGAAGGTTGAAAACATCGGGTAGGTCCATGCTGACCCTTATCTTCAATCTGGTCGTGTACATCTCCAGACAGGTGATACGGAAAGAAAGATAATGAGGTAGCAGCTCTAACACTACTCAGAAACATCCATTTCATTGTTCCGGGTTTCATTTTTAAAGAGATATCCAAGAATTCTTCATATTTCAAATCCAGAAATTCAATAAATCTGCATCTCTAATGTTTCTTATCTGGCCTCTGATTTCTTGTGACGTGAGATTCTTAAATATCAGCGGAAACTAATTGTAAAGATAATAATTGTATAAAGATAAGAGCTGTGGAAACAGTTATAAATTTGAAACAAAAAAAGCGTCTAAGAATCTTTCAGAACTTCCCAGAAATCACAATTACCCGCACCCTGTCAATGCTGCGCAGGTCCGTGTTTGTCTTACATCGCGGTACAACACTGGCTTAACGTTGACTGCATGTAATTAATGAGCATGTCAAGGTCACCGCGACCACTTAACTCACCAGCGTGAGAAGAAAGTGTCTGCCAACCTTTCAGCTCACTCGCCCCCGAGTGCTGAGAAAAGACCAGGAAGATTCTCTCTGTGTGGGTAAACAACACGGAAGTTTTGTTTGCTTCTAGCTTTCTCTCTTTCTCCGTCACTCCAAATTATTTTCCCCAGTAAGTGCTGCTAAGTGTAGAGATTCACGAAATCGACTTTTTTTTCATGTCAAGACTATTTAAAACAGAAGTAGGGACAGCTTGGTTAATTAATGTGCACACTTTTCTAACGTTTCGGTTTACATCTTAGTCATACAAAAACATACGGGACAAAGAAAAAAAAGAGAAAATGTAATTTCAGATCAGCGGTGTATAACAAATAACAATGGAAAAAAAATAACAGCAAAGGGGAGCACTTAGCTGTGACTTGTAGGAAGCTGTGTCCGGGAGTGTGTGTGGTGAAGTAGTATAAATGTTTAAATGAAGACTTGTAAGGTGTGATGCCAATCTGACTGGCTGATAGTAAAGAGGGGGTGGTGAAAGGGAAGAGAGAGAGGGAGGGAGGTAGGGAAGAAGAGAGAGAGATACAAAGGTTGCCAAACCGAGAAAAGAATGGGTGAACAGATGAATGAGTTGGGGTTGGTGATATGATATAGTGAAGATCCTGGAATGTCAGGTGTATGTGAGGAAAGAGTATATGAGAGCGTAGTCTTGGAAGGATACATAACGGGGAAAAGGAAAGAGAGAAAGACCAAGGCGAAGATGGCTGTAAGACATCGTTGATAATCTGCAAATGGATGCATCAGCAGCGGGCCATCTTGCTTACAACCGAGAGGTCTACAAGAAAGCTGTTAGGGAGGCATATTTCTGCAAGGGACATGCAAATGACTGACTGATTGACTGACTGACAGACTGACAGACTGACTGACTGACTGACTGGCTGGCTGACTGACTGACTGACTGACTGACTGACTGGCTGAGCTGTTAGGGGATATGATTTATAGAAAGGGAAAGTTAAGTACAGCGTACTTGTAAGTCGTCTTAACACTTTGTTATCGCATCTTTACTGCAGTGACGATGTGTATATTTACATATTTCGTTTTTTATATCTATGTCCCCTATCATTTGCGTGTAGTAGGGGGGTGGAGTGTTAGTGCCTTCACATTTCTAGGACACAATAGCATTCGGGGTAGAGATGCCAGAACTTGTCCGCGTTGTCAGTTTTCCGAAGCAAACCCCCAGGTAGCCACTTTTTTTAAGGCTGGGTTATCCCTGGTGCCGGCTGGTCCGAAAAAAAATCGCCCCGAGACCGAAATCGAGCCACAGACCTTCTAATCGGCAGGAGAGTGCACTAACCGCTGTACCAGTGCAGCACAGTTTATATATACTTATATAACTATTATATAAGTAAATATGTACTTATACATAATTATGTAACTAGTATAGACATACTTTATATACTTATATAACTATATATATATATATACGTTTTATTTAACTATTCGTGTGTTACTTTTCCTATGTACATGCTAAAGATAAAGATAACATAGATAAGGTAGTCCCATGAGGTAGTCCCATGAGGTAGGGTGGGCAGTTCCTTCCCAGACTGTCTCTGGTGCCCATTTTACGGGACTGGGTCGACCTCGGGGCGGTATGGTTGGAAAAAGTCCCGCTCAGCTGGGGATTCGAACTCTCGACCATTCGGTTGCTAGACGAGTGCTCTAACCACGCTAGCTGGTCCCCCATGTACAAGTTAGAATATCGTAAAATTATTGCTGTTGATTAATTCGTTGTACTCCATGATATAACCGTACTGCTAGTTATGCATTGGACTAAATGTTCTCTCTCTCTGTCTCTCTCTGTGACATTTGTTACCTGACATTGTCACATTTGTCTCCGGACACTGTCACATTTGTCACCTGACACTGTCACATGTTTACTTACATCGATGAATGCTGTCCTATTTCTACACGTCTCCAACAGGGACATCATCATAAACGTCCTACTATTACTACTACTACTACTACTACTACTACTACTACTACTACTACTACTACTACTACTTCGTGTACGCTGAAGCGTTGGGTTATTCTAAATGTGGGATCTTGTCGCTAGACTCGTGTCTGCAGTTATATCTAGGTCGCAGTTTTAGCCACACTTTGTAGCAAGTTTTCTTATCATAGACCCCCATGGGGTCAGTCAGTGCGTCTCTATACGTTCTTCTTCATACTGGCAATGGTACACAGTACATCATCAACGTCTCCTATTAGTGTCTGCGTGACTTCAAAAGATGTCAGTATCCTGGCTTTACTTTATATATAGAACAACTTGGAACAGAACAGCTAAGAGCAGAACAGGTGAAAGAAATTCTAATCTAACAACAAATTAGTTAAAATTTTTTAAAGATCCAGTCCCATAATCCCATTTCTGCCTTCTCTCCAGACCTTGAACAGAGAAGACGTAGACAATAACAATATCTACATTTTAACACAGAAAATTGAATAATGACATCCACTTTTTAAACAGAGAATACAACATTATGTTCTTAATAACAGAGAATACAACATTATGTTCTTAATAACAGAGAATACAACATCTACATTTTAACCCAGAATACAACAACAAAAACAACAACACCGACTTTTTAACAGAGATTACAACAATAATACCTACATTTTAACAGAGAATACAACATCTGCTTTTTAATAGAGAGTACAACATCAACATTGTATCAGAGATTATAAAAACAATATCTACTTTTCAACAACAGCTACGTTTTAACAGAGAATACAACATTCTATAGAGTATCTGCATTTTAACAGAGAAAGCATGTGCATTTCACAGAGAATATAACAACAGCTATGTTTTAACAGAGAATACATCATGTACATTTCAACAAAGAATACAACAATATCTACATTTTAACAGAGAATACAACAACATCTGCATTTTAACAGAGAATACAAAAACATATACATTTTAACAGAATACGACAACATCTGCATTTTAGCAGAGAAAACAAGAGCTACATTTTAACAAAGAATACAACAGGTAAATTTTAACATAGTACAACAACGGCTACATTTTAACAGAGAATGCAACAACAACATCTACATTTTTACAGCGTATACAACATCTATAATTTAAATAAAGGGAAACAAAACCGACACTTTTAATACAACAAATGTTGTCACAGTTTATTTTGCTGAAGGGAAAAGCAATAAAATAAAATGTTCTGGAAAGTCCCAGACTGTTCACCGAGAAAATCAGTTTTCCGATGAGAAATGGACGAACGCATTTTCCGCGTTAGGTACGTTAAACGACCCTCAACAGCAGAGTGTATGTATAATTATTCACAACTGAATGTCATTTAATGACATGCGCGGCAACGCCCCCTAAGATAAATACCAGGCTCAGAGGACGTGAGCCGACAGTGAAAACAACCCGAACGTGAGTCAAACCAAACATTTGTCAGGCGTGTCTGACTGTGGAATACCCGCGCCTGACCCGTCCTGCTCCAAGTCACCAGGGCTTTTTGTCATGTGTGCAAAAGGGCAAACTTAAGTGGGAAAAATCACTTAAGATCTTGAACTGGCATGCCAGGACAGGCTTATGTGATCAACATTGGTATATCAGGGTACAGGCAAGATAAACACTTTAATATATTCGAACAGGTTGTAGTATTCAGCATTCCAAGCACTTTAATAGGTTCGGGCAGGTTGTAGTATTCGGTACTGCAAAATACTTTAATAGATTCCAACAAGTTATAGTATTTAGCACTGCAAACACTTTAATAGGTTCTATTAGGTTGTAGCTTTCAGCAGTGCAAACATTTTAATAGGTTCCATTAGGTTGTAGCTTTCAACAGTGCAAACACTTTAATAGGTTCCATTAGGTTGTAGCTTTCAGCAGTGCAAGCACTTTAATAGGTTCTATTAGGTTGTAGCTTTCAACAGTGCAAACATTTTAATAGGTTCTATTAGGTTGTAGCTTTCAACACTGCAAACACTTTAATAGGTTCCATTAGGTTGTAGCTTTCAGCAGTGCAAGCACTTTAATAGGTTCCATTAGGTTGTAGCTTTCAGCACTGCAAGCACTTTAATAGGTTCCATTAGGTTGTAGCTTTCAGCAGTGCAAGCACTTTAATAGGTTCCATTAGGTTGTAGCTTTCAGCAGTGCAAGCACTTTAATAGGTTCCATTAGGTTGTAGCTTTCAGCACTGCAAGCACTTTAATAGGTTCCATTAGGTTGTAGCTTTCAGCAGTGCAAGCACTTTAATAGGTTCCATTAGGTTGTAGCTTTCAGCAGTGCAAGCACTTTAATAGGTTCCATTAGGTTGTAGCTTTCAGCAGTGCAAGCACTTTAATAGGTTCCATTAGGTTGTAGCTTTCAACACTGCAAGCACTTTAATAGGATCCATTAGGTTGTAGCTTTCAGCGCTGCAAGCACTTTAATAGATTCCAACAGGTTGTAGTATTTAGTACTGCAAGCACTTTAATAGGTTCCTGCAGTTTGTAGTATTCAGTACTGCATGCAATGGCTAAGTATTGAACAAAGGAAGGGACTTTTATTTTGCGAAGGATAAAGAATCGTACACACACAGACCTGTAGAAGGATAAAGAATCGTACACACACAGACCTGTAGAAGGATAAAGAATCGTACACACACAGACCTGCAGAAGGATAAAGAATCGTACACACACAGGCCTGTAGAATGATAAAGAATCGTACACACACAGGCCTGTAGAATAGTCTGTTTTTACTCTCTGAACTTTCTTTCTAACTCACTTCTCCAACATTACTTTGCTACCAGTATTATATACAAACTAAGAAGAATAACAAGTATGAAATGAACAATTGATAGTATAATCTCTCATGTCTATATTAAAAAATAGAACATATAAAATAATTCATGCGACAGAGGAATAGAAGACAGGATGCAACCGTCCATTATTTAATGCAGAAGAAACAGGTTTGGTAACGAACAGCTTCCATAAGGAGAAGGGAGGGAGTTTCAACCCCAATCCAGCGTACTACACTCAAGCCGCTGTTTTTAAAAAAAATCTCTTTTCTCTCTCTTCTTCTTTCTTTCCTCCCGCTTGCTATGGCCTGAGGCGACTTCCTGGTGAGGCCAGCATTTAAGTGATTTCCCCATTTCCTGACAGTCGTGTCTTAACTCAAAACAGTCGACATAAACTGATTTCCTCAGCACTTGTGAGTCAGGTGCCCATATTTACAGCTGTGTTAGCAAAGGTAATGAGTCATAAACCCACAACCTTTCGGACGAAAAAAAAGACAAGCTAATGCCGTCTTGATAAAGGAAACCATAAGGAAAACCTGATACAGTTGTTTCAAAAACGGGTCACGAGCACGAGGAATATCTGACTACAAGGGACGGGGCCGTACTCTCACTACAAAAAATCACAGAGGAAACGGTTGTAAGTGTAGAGATAGGTTCCTTTACGTGGAAGTTGGCCCTATACTGCATCTGAAATGTTAGTATTGAAAGCAAACAGGCCTTAGTGTGGAAGTTGGTGAAGAAAGGAGAAATAGCCGGTAAATAATCACCGCATTTTGTGATCATGTCTTCTGCGACGGTCTTGTTAACCTCTTCTTGCACATTGTCACTAGTGGTTCTCTTACATTACAGTTTCTTGTCCTTTCCCTCGTCGATTTGTCTTGGCAAGACAAAGTGTTAGAACACTCCCTGTTTCAGAATATGTCAAGTAAAATAAAACACTTCAGACTGAAACGTTTCTTCAAGCGGTCAAAAAACGGATATATTTGCAAGAAAAATGTCCTTTTAGCTGGCGTAAATCAATTTAATTAACGGCTTAGTCTAGTTCGCCTTTATCTGGGATCATATTTTTTTCCTTCTCTGAACAAGTTGTGTGCCAGTGTCAGATTTCCGATCTCTTGCCCAGATGTAGAGAGAGAACAGTGTCAGATTTCCGATCTCTTGCCCAGATGTAGAGAGAGAACAGTGTCAGATCTTCGATCTCTTGCCCAGATGTAGAGAGAGAACAGTGTTAGATCTTCGATCTCTTGTTCAGTTGTAGAGAGAAAACAGTGTCAGATCTCCGATATCTTGTCCAGTTGTAGATAGAAAGGATACAATATTAACAACCTTCGGTATGCTGACGACACAATATTGAGAGCTGAGAACCATCAAGACCTGCAAAATCTCTTGCATAAAGTCGCCAGTGAAAACAATGTCAGATTTACCATGTGTTTAGAGAGTAAAGAGGGGAACTCTACACAAGAGATCAGGTCACAGGGGAGATAACTTTCAGAGTGCAGGTGGCTAGGCGTAGAACAGCCGCCATACAAACTGCAGGTCACTGAAACTGTGTAGGCCTTAGAAAGAAAAGGAGAGCTCTACAAAGTTTTCATTTTTAGATCGTGGTAAGAGAAAATGTCTTCTGTGAGAGATTTTACAAACTTCAGCTTTTTAAACGTTACTCTTCTACATTGACATCAGCAGTTTCCTACAAATCTAAAGTCTCCACCATCAGCCTGTCTTAAAAATCTAAAGTCTCCACCATCAGCCTGTCTTAAAAATCTAAAGTCTCCACCATCAGCCTGTCTTAAAAATCTAAAGTCTCCACCACCAGCCTGTCTTAAAAATCTAAAGTCTCCACCACCAGCCTGTCTTAAAAATCTAAAGTCTCCACCATCAGCCTGTCTTAAAAATCTAAAGTCTCCACCACCAGCCTGTCTTAAAAATCTAAAGTCTCCACCATCAGCCTGTCTTAAAAATCTAAAGTCTCCACCATCAGCCTGTCCTACAAATCTAAAGTCTCCACCATCAGCCTGTCCTACAAATCTAAAGTCTCCACCATCAGCCTGTCCTGCAAATCTAAAGTCTCCACCATCAGCCTGTCCTACAAATCTAAAGTCTCCACCATCAGCCTGACCTAAAAATCTAAAGTCTCCACCATCAGCCTGTCCTACAAATCTAAAGTCTCCACCATCAGCCTGTCCTACAAATCTAAAGTCTCCACCATCAGCCTGACCTAAAAATCTAAAGTCTCCACCACCAGCCTGTCCTACAAATCTAAAGTCTCCACCATCAGCCTGTCCTACAAATCTAAAGTCTCCACCATCAGCCTGTCCTACAAATCTAAAGTCTCCACCATCAGCCTGACCTAAAAATCTAAAGTCTCCACCACCAGCCTGACCTAAAAATCTAAAGTCTCCACCATCAGCCTGACCTAAAAATCTAAAGTCTCCACCATCAGCCTGTCCTACAAATCTAAAGTCTCCACCATCAGCCTGTCCTACAAATCTAAAGTCTCCACCATCAGCCTGACCTAAAAATCTAAAGTCTCCACCACCAGCCTGTCCTACAAATCTAAAGTCTCCACCATCAGCCTGTCCTACAAATCTAAAGTCTCCACCATCAGCCTGACCTAAAAATCTAAAGTCTCCACCACCAGCCTGTCCTACAAATCTAAAGTCTCCACCATCAGCCTGACCTAAAAATCTAAAGTCTCCACCACCAGCCTGACCTAAAAATCTAAAGTCTCCACCATCAGCCTGCCCTAAAACTCTAAAGTCTCCACCACCAGCCTGTCTTAAAAATCTAAAGTCTCCACCATCAGCCTGTCTTAAAAATCTAAAGTCTCCACCACCAGCCTGTCTTAAAAATCTAAAGTCTCCAACATCAGCCTGTCCTGCAAATCTAAAGTCTCCACCACCAGCCTGTCTTAAAAATCTAAAGTCTCCAACATCAGCCTGTCCTGCAAATCTAAAGTCTCCACCACCAGCCTGTCTTAAAAATCTAAAGTCTCCAACATCAGCCTGTCCTGCAAATCTAAAGTCTCCACCACCAGCCTGTCTTAAAAATCTAAAGTCTCCAACATCAGCCTGTCCTGCAAATCTAAAGTCTCCACCACCAGCCTGTCTTAAAAATCTAAAGTCTCCAACATCAGCCTGTCCTGCAAATCTAAGGAAAATGATTCTAGTCTCCTATACATACATGATCACTTGACATTCCTGCATCAGTACAGGTAATCAACCGTGAGAGAAGATGTACCACAAACAAAAAGGGAGGTAAGCTGCGAAGACGAAAGGGATCCACAATGAGTGGAAGTGCGTGGAGACGCAGGTCAGGCTGATGGTGGAGTCTTTAGATTTTTAAGACAGGCTGGTGGTGGAGTCTTTAGATTTGTAGGACAGGCTGGTAGTGGAGTCTTTAGATTTGTAGGACAGGCTGGTGGTGGAGTCTTTAGATTTGTAGGACAGGCTGGTGGTGGAGTCTTTAGATTTGTAGGACAGGCTGGTAGTGGAGTCTTTAGATTTGTAGGACAGGCTGATGGTGGAGTCTTTAGATTTTTAAGACAGGCTGGTGGTGGAGTCTTTAGATTTGTAGGACAGGCTGGTAGTGGAGTCTTTAGATTTGTAGGACAGGCTGGTGGTGGAGTCTTTAGATTTGTAGGACATGCTGGTGGTGGAGTTTAGATTTGTAGGACATGCTGGTGGTGGAGACTTTAGATTTGTAGGACAGGCTGATGTTGGAGCATGTAGATTTTTAGGAGAGGCTGGTGGTGGAGTCTTTAGATTTGTAGGACATGCTGGTGGTGGAGACTTTAGATTTGTAGGACATGCTGGTGGTGGAGACTTTAGATTTGTAGGACATGCTGGTGGTGGAGACTTTAGATTTGTAGGACATGCTGGTGGTGGAGACTTTAGATTTGTAGGACATGCTGGTGGTGGAGACTTTAGATTTGTAGGACAGGCTGATGGTGGAGACTTCAGATTTGTAGGATAGGCTGGTGGTGGAGTCTTTAGATTTGTAGGACATGCTGGTGGTGGAACATGTAGATTTGTAGGACATGCTGATGGTGGAACATGTAGATTTGTAGGACATGCTGGTGGTGGAAACTTTAGATTTGTAGGACAGGCTGATGTTGGAGACTTTAGATTTCTAGAACAGGCTGATGTTGGAGCCTGTAGATTTGTAGGACAGGCTGATGTTGAAGACTTTAGATTTGTAGGACAGGCTGGTGGTGGAGTCTTTAGATTTGTAGGACAGGCTGGTGGTGGAGTCTTTAGATTTGTAGGACAGGCTGATGGTGGAGACTTCAGATTTGTAGGATAGGCTGGTGGTAGAGTCTTTAGATTTGTAGGACAGGTTGATGGTGAAGTCTTTAGATTTGTAGGATATAGGCTGATAGTGGAGCATGTAGATTTGTAGGACAGGCTGGTGGTGAAGTATTTGGATTTGTGGGACAGGCTGATGTTGGAGCCTGTAGATTTGTAGGACATGCTGATGTTGGAGCCTGTAGATTTGTAGGACAGACTGATGTTGGAGACTTTAGACTTCTAGAACAGGCTGATGTTGGAGCCTGTAGATTTGTAGGACAGACTGATGTTGGAGACTTTAGACTTCTAGAACAGGCTGATGTTGGAGCCTGTAGATTTGTAGGACAGGCTGATGTTGGAGACTTTAGATTTGTAGAACAGGCTGATGTTGGAGCCTGTAGATTTGTAGGACAGGCTGATGTTGGAGACTTTAGATTTGTAGAACAGGACCTGTGACAGTCTGCTCTCATCCTCTGTAACACTTGTGACAGTCTGCTCTCATCCTCTGTAACACCTGTGACAGTCTGCTCTCATCCTCTGTAACACCTGTGACAGTCTTCTCTCATCCTCCGTAACACTTGTGACGGTCTGCTCTCATCCTCTGTAACACTTGTGACAGTCTGCTCTCATCCTCTGTAACACCTGTGACAGTCTTCTCTCATCCTCCGTAACACTTGTGACGGTCTGCTCTCATCCTCTGTAACACCTGTGACAGTCTGCTCTCATCCTCTGTAACACTTGTGACAGTCTGCTCTCATCCTCTGTAACACCTGTGACAGTTTTCTCTCATCCTCCGTAACACTTGTGACGGTCTGCTCTCATCCTCTATGTCCGATACATCAAATTATTTTTTTCTCGCAACTTTGTCGCTTCCTTGCCAATAAACAAGTGAGTTTACATGTTCTAAAAGTTCTGCAGGCAGGGCAGGTTCTAAGCGACTGGATACCTTAATCTGACACGGTCCACTGCCCACCTTTACCTCATTCTTAAATCCTGGACATGCTTCAGGGTAATGAGGTGAAAACCATTCTTTCCCTCAAATGTACACATTCTAGCATAGTCATGATTCTACAATAGCCATGTTCTGATTCTAGCATAGCCATGTGTTAATTCTAGCATAGCCATGTGTTAATTCTAGCATAGCCATGTTCTGATTCTAGCATAGCCATGTGTTAATTCTAGCATAGCCATGTTCTGATTCTAGCATAGCCATGTTCTGATTCTAGCATAGCCATGTGTTAATTCTAGCATAGCCATGTTCTGATTCTAGCATAGCCATGTTCTGATTCTAGCATAGCCATGTTCTGATTCTAGCATAGCCATGTGTTAATTCTAGCATAGCCATGTGTTAATTCTAGCACAGCCATGTGCTGATTCTAGCATAGCCATGTGCTGATTCTAGCATAGCCATGTGTTAATTCTAGCATAGCCATGTGTTAATTCTAGCATAGCCATGTGTTAATTCTAGCATAGCCATGTGCTGATTCTAGCATAGCCATGTGCTGATTCTAGCATAGCCATGTGCTGATTCTAGCATAGCCATGTGCTGATTTTAGCATAACCATGTGCTGATTCTAGCATAACCATGTGCTAATTCTAGCATAGCCATGTGCTGATTCTAGCATAGCCATGTGCTGATTCTAGTATAGCCATGTGTTAATTCTAGCATATCCATGTGCTGATTCTAGTATAGACATGTGGTGATTCTAGTATAGACATGTGCTAATTCTAGTATAGACATGTGCTGATTCTAGCATAGACATGTGCTGATTCTAGTATAGACATGTGGTGATTCTAGTATAGACATGTGGTGATTCTAGTATAGACATGTGGTGATTCTAGTATAGACATGTGCTGATTCTAGTATAGACATGTGCTGATTCTAGTATAGACATGTGCTGATTCTAGTATAGACATGTGGTGATTCTAGTATAGACAGGTGCTGATTCTAGTATAGACATGTGGTGATTCTAGTATAGACATGTGCTGATTCTAGTATAGACATGTGGTGATTCTAGTATATACATGTGCTGATTCTAGTATATACATGTGGTGATTCTAGTATAGACATGTGGTGATTCTAGTATAGACAGGTGCTGATTCTAGTATATACATGTGGTGATTCTAGTATAGACATGTGGTGATTCTAGTATAGACATGTGGTGATTCTAGTATATACATGTGGTGATTCTAGTATATACATGTGGTGATTCTAGCATAGACATGTGCTGATTCTAGTATAGACATGTGGTGATTCTAGTATATACATGTGCTGATTCTAGTATAGACATGTGGTGATTCTAGTATAGAGCCATGTGCTGATTCTAGTATATACATGTGGTGATTCTAGTATATACATGTGCTGATTCTAATATAGACATGTGCTGATTCTAGTATAGCCATGTGCTGATTCTAGTATATACATGTAGTGATTCTAGTATAGACATGTGCTGATTCTAGTATAGCCATGTGCTGATTCTAGTATATACATGTGGTGATTCTAGTATAGACATGTACTGATTCTAGTATAGCCATGTGCTGATTCTAGTATATACATGTGGTGATTCTAGTATAGCCATGTGCTGATTCTAGCATAGACATGTGCTGATTCTAGTATAGACATGTGCTGATTCTAGCATAGACATGTGCTGATTCTTGTATAGACATGTGCTGATTCTAGCATAGACATGTGCTGATTCTATTATAGACTTGTGGTGATTCTAGTATAGACATGTGGAGATTCTAGCATAGACATGTGCTGATTCTAGTATAGACATGTGCTGATTCTAGTACAGACATGTGCTGATTCTAATACATACATGTGCTGATTCTAGTACAGACATGTGCTGATTCTACAATAGCCATGCCTTGATTCTAGTATAGACATGTGCTGATTCTAAAATAGCCATGTGCTGATTCTAGCATAGTCATATGCTAATTCTACAATAGCCATGTGCTAAATATACAATAGCCATGTGCTGATTCTAGTATAGCCATGTGCTGATTCTACAATACCCATGTGCTGATTCTACAATAGCCATGTGCTAATTTTAGCGTAGACATGTGCTGATTATAGCATAGCCATTTCCTGAATATAGCATTGCCATGTGCTGATTCTAGCAGTGCCATGTGCTGATTATAGCATAGCCATGTGCTGTAAGGTTGTACACATATTTGCTGGAAATATCAAGTCCTTTGATCTAATAAAAAAGTATGTAGGCATATATACATCCTTACATTTCGCAGATATTACAAATATATTACCTTACGTGTCAGCACGCATTACAAATATATAACCTTACGTGTCAGCACACATTACAAATATATAACCTTACGTGCCAGCACACATTACAAATATATAACCTTACGTGCCAGCACACATTACAGATATATAACCTTACGTGCCAGCACACATTACAAATATATAACCTTACGTGCCAGCACGCATTACAAATATATAACCTTACGTGTCAGCACACATTACAAATATATAACCTTACGTGCCAGCACACATTACAAATATATAACCTTACGTGCCAGCACACATTACAGATATATAACCTTACGTGCCAGCACACATTACAAATATATAACCTTACGTGCCAGCACGCATTACAAATATATAACCTTACGTGTCAGCACACATTACAAATATATAACCTTACGTGCCAGCACACATTACAGATATATAATAATTTTGCATGTTAGCACATACAGAGTGAAGAAAGTATTGTGCAGTTAGAATGTAATCCTTCAGTTGAAAGAAATGAAGGGAAACATAATAAAAAGAAATGTTCTACTAACACACAAGATTGTCAAAGCGATTTAGGAGCATTAGGTGATCATCTTCTCTGTTCTAGGAGGTAAAAGTTCTACGCTTGATTTCTGTCAGATCTAGCAGATCTATAGAACAAGACAGGTTTGTGGTTTACCCGAAGCTGTTAGTTCAGCATCGTTGACCCCAGAGTGAATTGATGTTCATGTGAACCTCTCGCAAGTTTACTTATATTTCTTCTCCATTGACGTTGTCAGATTTCCACAGAGAATCCTTACTGTTTTAGAACACACCACTGATCGAGGGTTTTCGTGATTCTTGGACAAAGTGTCTTCCTTTTCCACTTACTTCTATGAGGGGCATGCATGCCCAATTCTGAGCCCTTTGAAAATAAAGTCTGTCCGTTCGTTCGCTCCTACAAATAAACAACATAGTGCCTCCACTGCTTCGTGACCCATTTAATCTCCCCTCACAGAGTTGTGTGCCCTTCCAGCTTCAGGATTCTACCTTTAATCAAGTTGCGAAGAACGTTGAGAACAAGTTTGTAAAAGATAGGACAAATGTGATTTTTTTTTTCTTTTTCCAAAGCTGGTCCATTTATTTTATTGAGAGTTCTCTGCTAAAAATGATCACCAGAACTGATGAGACAAATACATTCAGCATGTTTGCTACCTCTTTGAATTTAAAATTTAAAAACACATGTAGCAAAACTAGGTATGCAATGACGTATGTGTGGTTCAGTTTATAAATATATGTATGGAAGAAAATAAGTAGATATGATTTGCGAACGAAGAAGAAGAAGAAGAAGAAGAGTAGATATGACAATGGAAATAATAAAAATGGTCACGATGAAACCCAAACAGTTAACAGTCCAATATTTCGGCGATATGCCTCTATCAAGGACAGCATAACTAGCAACAAAACACAGAAACAAATGAAACTTTGTTGATAGCGATTTATCTGATATACAACCGTAATAAAAATGTATGTCTTCTGTGATAGAACATGGATAGAACAAATGTATTTTTCTTTATTTTTAGGTCCAATGCATTTGTTTTATTGGTAGAACTCTGTTAAAATTATCACCGTAATTGATGGGACAAACAGATTTTCCACTACAATCTATATATAAATTAACTGCAATCATTTATTAACAGGGTTATAAAAATACCCTCATCTCTCTCTCTCTCTCTCTCTCTCTCATACACACACACAGTTTATATGACTTCAATATGCCACAATACAAGTCTAGTATATACTGTATGCCCTGGAATGTCAGAAAAAAAGAGATTTGTTATAATTGTATGGTGATACTTCTCGGCTCTATGAAACACACTACGTGTTTTGTTATAATTGTATGGTGATACTTCTCGGCTCTATGAAACACACTACGTGTTTTGTTATAATTGTATGGTGATACTTCTCGGCTCTATGAAACACACTATGTGTTTTGTTATAATTGTATGGTGATACTTCTCGGCTCTATGAAACACACTACGTGTTTTGTTATAATTGTATGGTGATACTTCTCGGCTCTATGAAACACATTACGTGTTTTGTATAAACTAGGAAAAAAAGTAGGAACAGCTTTATTACTTAACGATTACAAAGTTGTGACGTTTCGGCGTGAGTCTTAATCATAGAAAAACATACAGGACGAAAAAATAGAGAGAGGAGATAAAGTATAGATTCACATGAATGCTATTTTTAAAAAAAAGTAATAATGAGTAGAGCACTTAGCTGTAACTGTAAGATGTGGCTTGTTCCACGCTGTATGTCAGATATTTCTTCGTCCTGTATGTTTTTGTACGATTAAAGCTCACGCCGAAACGTCACAACTTTGTAATCGTTAAGTAATAAAGCTGTTCCTACTTTTTTCCTAGTTTATACATCCTGGTATCACAGCTTTACTGCAGTGCTTCGTGTATAATTGTGTACTTGTACACTAATTATTGTGTGTTACGTGTTTTGTTATAATTGTAAGGTGATACTTCTCGGCTCTATGGAACACATTATGTGTTACTGTTAGTAATTTCATAGAAAATATAAATCCACTGATCCAAACTGATGGGAAATGTCACAATGAAAGAAAAAGCAGACGTGCTCAAACCAAGTCAGCATTCCAGAAAATGAGACACATCTTGTGAAACAGATCCATATCAATGGAGACAAGATTTCGAGTACTTAAATATTACATCCAGCTAATTCTGTTTTGTGGATGTGAAGTATGGTCTATGAATAAGAGAGTACAGTGAGAAATGGAGGCCATGGAAATGTGGTTCATAAGAAGGATGTTGAAGGTACCTTAGACAGTTAAGAAAACCAACGAAGAAGTCTTTAGAGAGGCTGGAGTTAAAAGGCAAATTACAGCAAAAATCAGAGGCGGACAAGCTAGATTTGTAGGACATTTTCTGAGAAGAGGAAAATTAGAACATAACTGGAACACACTGTAGAAAATGGAAAAATTGAGGGAGGAAGAGACAGAGGAAGACAGAGAGAGAAGTTAGTGGATGGGCTGTCAGGGTAGCTAGGAAGAAAGTCACCGGCGGATCTCATAATCAAGTCTAACGACAGAGAATTGTGGAGAGAAATGATCGCCTACGCCATACGGCACGGCACTTAATTGACTTGATTGATTGATCCACTGGTAGTTACATCAGACATAAGAGAGTCCATCTGTCACTTTGTTATTAAAATGCATGAATAACTTGATGAATAATATGTATAATTTATACGTACAGCAGAATTTTCACAATTACACTTCAGTGGAGTTTTCGTGTCTAGACAATGATGACTATAGTGCTTTCTGTCTTAGAGGAGTGTATGGTGACTATATGGCTATGACTCTAGAGTGCTTTCTGTACAAGGAGAATGTATGGTGGCTAGACAGCTATGACTCTAGAGTGCTTTATGTAGAAGGAGAGTGTACGGTGGCTAGACAGTGATGTCTCCAGAGTGATTTCTGTACAATAATAAGGTAGACAGAGATGTAAGGTGTAGTTTTACAAAGATTAAGAGGGAGTGAGTAAAGTGAAAAAAAAACGAATAGGAAGTATGAGAATGTATAAATGAAAAACACACAACATCAGATATTTCGGCGTGAGCCTTTTTGGAGGATTACATGCACAAACGAGACAAAAACAAATACAAATAACTAAACGAAGAACTTATCTTAATGTGGCCTCCTCCAGAGGTAGGAAACAGAGAAATGCGTGTCCACTAGAAGATGTTTGTCATTTATACATCCTCATACTTCCTACTCGTTTTTTATCACCTTACTCACTCCCTCTGCCACTTTGTAAAACTACACCATACACCTCTATCTACGTTTGTTATTGAAACCAGTTTTACTGCAGCCGTCATCCCTTTTATCTGCTTTCTGTACAAGGAGAGTGTATGCTGGTTAAACAGTGATGTCTCTAGAGTGTTTTCTGTACAAGGAGAGTGTATGGTGGATAAACAGTGATGTCTCTAGAGTGTTTTCTGTAGGAGGAGAGTATATGGTTGTTAGACAGTGATGTCTCTAGAGTGTTTTCTGTACAAGGAGAGTGTATGGTGGATAAACAGTGATGTCTCTAGAGTGTTTTCTGTAGGAGGAGAGTATATGGTTGTTAGACAGTGATGTCTCTAGAGTGCTTTCTGTAGGTGGAGAGTATATGGTGGGTAGACAGTGATGTCTCTAGAGTGTTTTCTGTAGGAGGAGAGCGTGTGTGGTGGCTACACAGTGATGTCTCTAGAGTGTTTTATGTAGTAGGAGAGTATATGGTTGTTAGACAGTGATGTCTCTAGAGTGCTTTCTGTAGGTGGAGAGTATATGGTTGTTAGACAGTGATGTCTCTAGAGTGCTTTCTGTAAGAGGAGAGTATATGGTGGTTAGACAGTGATATCTCTAGAGTGCTTTCTGTAATAGGAGAGTATATGGTTGTTAGACAGTGATGTCTCTAGAGTGCTTTCTGTAGGAGGAGAGTATATGGTGGTTATACAGTGATGTCTCTAGAGTGCTTTCTATAGGAGGAGCGTGTGTGGTGGCTAGACAAGTATGTCTCTAGAGTACTTTCTATAGGAGGAGAGTATGTGTGGTGGGTAGACAGTGATGTCTCTAGAGTGTTTTCTGTACAAGGAGAGTGTATGGTGGATAAACAATGATGTCTCTAGAGTGCTTTATGTAATAGGAGAGTGTATCGTGGTTAGACAGTGATGTCTCTAGAGTGTTTTCTGTAGTAGGAGAGTATATGGTGGGTAGACAGTGATGTCTCTAGAGTGTTTTCTGTAGTAGGAGAGTATATGGTGGGTAGACAGTGATGTCGCTAGAGTGCTTTCTGTACTAGGAGAGTATATGGTGGTTAGACAGTGATGTCTCTAGAGTGCTTTCTGTAGTAGGAGAATATGTGTGGTGGTTAGACAGTGATGTCTCTAGAGTGCTTTCTGTAGTAGGAGAGTATATGGTGGGTAGACAGTGATGTCTCTAGAGAGCTTTCTGTAGGAGGAGAGTATATGGTGGGTAGACAGTGATGTCTCTAGAGAGCTTCGTTTCCGGGCCACGCTTATGGTGACCAGGCAAGAGTGACCCTGGAATGATTTGTGCCTTAGTGACTCTGGAATGATTCGTGCCTTAGTGACTCTGGAATGATTCGTGTCTTAGTGACTCTGGAATGATTTGTGCCTTAGACAGGAGTGACTCTGGAATGATTTGTGCTTTAGTGACTCTGGAATGATTCGTGCCTTAGACAGGAGTGGCTCTGGAATGATTCGTGCCTTAGACAGGAGTGAATCTGGAATGATTCGTGCCTTAGACAGGAGTGACTCTGGAATGATTCGTGCCATAGACAGGAGTGACTCTGGAATGATCTGTACCTTAGACATTAGTGATGGATCTGTACCTTAGACAGGAGTGACTCTGAAATGATCGGTACCTTAGACAGGGGTGACTCTGGAATGATTAGTGCCTTAGACAGGAGTGACTCTGGAATGATTCGTGCCTTAGACAGGAGTGACTATGGAATGATTCGTGCCTTAGACATTAGTGACGGATCCGTACCTTAGGAGTGACTCTGATCCGTACTTTAGACAGGAGTGACTCTGGAATGATCTGTACCTTAGACAGGAGTAACTCTGAAATGATCTGTACCTTAGACAGTAATGACTCTGATCCGTGCCTTAGACAGGAGTGACTCTGATCCGTGCCTTAGACAGGAGTGACTCTGATCCATGCCTTAGACAGGAGTGACTCTGATCCGTGCCTTAGACAGGAGTGACTCTGATCCGTGCCTTAGACAGGAGTGATTCTGATCCGTGCCTTAGACAGGAGTGACTCTGATCCGTGCCTTAGACAGTAATGACTCTGATCCGTGCCTTAGACAGGAATGACTCTGATCCGTGCCTTAGACAGTAATGACTGTGATCCGTGCCTTAGACAGTAATGACTCTGACCCATGCCTTAGACAGGAATGACTCTGATTGATGCCTTAGACAGGAATGACTCTGATCTGTGCCTTAAACAGGAGTAACTCTAAAGTCAGTTCTACCTGGAGAAGGCTTCAGCCCAGTCTAGCAGCCCCTAGGTCCTACAAAAGCCTAGGAAACAGCCACCACTGCTCCAAGAGTCTGACTGAAAATCAGTGTGCCTCTAATTGCAGTCTCCGACCTGACAGCAGAGGCTGGGGAGGTGAAGACCGTCGCTCCCTCCCATGATACTGAACCTCAGCCTCATTAAAATGCCTACCGCTGACCTGTCTCTGGCCGTGTATGGCGTCCCTCGTACAGGCTCCTGTGGCTTACCTTTATTCTGTCTGAGTAACCGTTTCCCACATCGCTCTGTATTTCCCGCTCTTTATTTCCTACTCTTTATTTCCTACTCTTTATTTCCCACTCTTTATTTCCTACTCTTTATTTCCTACTTTTTATTCAGCTTCTTGCCTGCTGTGTCCATTTGCCTGCATTTCTTCTTTGTTTCTTCCAGGACTTTGCAAATTCGACTATTCAGGTTCTGTGGTACTTCCGGTCCGCCAAATTGACCTTCCGGGTTTTGTAGTACTTCCCATGTTGTCCGTGACCCTTTCCTGTCAGCAAGATGTCCCATATCACAGTTTCCTGTTATTGTGCCGATGACTTTCACGTATTATCGTGAACTGGAACCTGCGATGTTTCTCGTGAACTGGAACCTGCGATGTTTCTCGGACATTTTGTTTGTGGTTGTGTTCAGTGGCCGATAATCATGTCTCCTTGTAATCAGTTTTTGTGGTGTCTTCATTTCCTCTTTGTTCATCTCTCTCTCTCTCTCTCAGTCTCTCTCTATCTCTCTCTCTCTCTAGGCACGGGATTTCTGACCAATCAATACTGTCCAGCTTCACCTTGGCTGACCACCAAAATTCGTTTGATGTCTTCATTCTCTTCTTTCTTTGCGTGTGCTTCTTCAGCTGTTAGACTGAACTTTGTCTTTGAAATATTATCTATTTGTTTTTATTTATGTTCATGCTTATCTATTTGTTTTTATTTATGTTCATGCTTACCTATTTGTTTTTATTTATGTTGACGCTTATCTTACCTTATATCCTTCCCATGCCGTTAAACGTCACATAGGACTCGCAAGGTAGTTCCCCAGTTTTTCCTGTCTTCGGTGAGTCTTTCAACCTCATCAAAGGATTTTATGCCTGTTAATTTTGCCTCTCTTAACAATGTCCTCTTCAGAGTTTCACGCGGTCTGCCTCTTTTTCTTTGGCCTGTTGTGTTCAACTTGATAGTTTATTTTGCGATTCTCTGATCATTTCTTCTCATCACGTGACCAGCGTATGTTCATCTCCTTTTCCTGATCACCCATGAGACTGGTTGTTGTTCAGTCATCTGTCTTATCTCTGCATTGTTCTTGAATTCCTTCCATTTGATGCCAAGTATTTTCCTTAGGCATTTGTTTTCAAAAGAGTCTAATTTCTTGTCTATTTCTTTAGTTGTTGTCCAGCTTTCACATGCATAAATGAGGGTGGATATTACATTTGAATTGAATAGTCAATCCATCCATCCATCCATCCATCCATTCATCCATCCATCCATCCATCCATCCATCCATCTATCTATCTATCTATCTATCTATCTATCTATCTATCTATCTATCTATCTATCTATCTATCTATCTTCAACGCTGTCGTTTTTAATGTTATCTTCTACATTGCCGTTTGGATGAAGAACTCATCTGTGTCCCATCCTAATCCTCTTTTTTCCATCATTTTCTCCTGTTGTTTTGGTGCTTTCGATCTGGATCGTTCCTCATTACTTTCTAAGTGAACATTGATCACTTTCTTGATTACTTTTCTATTGATTACTTTTCTATTGATTACTTTCCTGATTACATCTTTACCCCATCAAAGGCGTCTGGAAGAAAACTGTAAGAACAAGAACTCCTGCCACTTCTTCTGCATAAAACACGGTCAAGTCGCCCTGATGGAATATCAATCGCTCTTTCTCCTTACATCTAATAAACCAAGTACATGGCCATCTACATCCTGTTAGTACACCTCTAAACCTGGTCCCCAGGAAACAAACCTGGCTTCATTTCTATGTGAGGTTCGGTTCAAAACATTGCGAAACAATTTGCCAAGTACTTTCAAGTGCTGGGGTTTGTCGACTCGGCTCCGGGAAGGAGCTATTACACGTAAAGTATTTGGCCTCAAGGAAGCTAGGAAAATAAATATGGGCTTCTAACGACAGACTTCATTTCCCTGGCCCTCTTATGGAAGTCCTAGCTTGGCTTCTTGTCGCTCGCGTACTTAAAATTTCAGTGTCCGGAATTAATTCCTCGATTGACAAAAGAAGTTCAAGGAGTTTAAAAAAGGGGAAATAACTGATGAACTTTCTTCCTTTCTTTCTTTCTTTCTTGTTAGACTTTTAACTCTATTTCTTTTTTTTTTTTTCATTCCATTTTCATTTCTGTTTTCTTATTTTTCGTCAGCCAGCACTTTTTTCAGCCGTATTCCCCCTCTTTCTTTTTTTTTTTTTCTTTCTTTCTTTCTCATTGTTCCTTTTTTCTCCACAACTTTGTCTTATCTCTGCCTTGACAGATTTATTATATTGGACCTCTCATACCTCACGTGGAAAGTTCTGTACGAAAGCTTCTGTACATGGGTCCATGTGGACCGCCTTGTGAAGTTGAGCCCAGAGGATCTGCATGTTTGTTAGTTTGTTTGTTACACTTGAAAAGGAGATAGTGAGATAGAGAACTAACTAGTTACTTGTGATGTTGTGAGAGCTGTTTCAGTGTTGAGACTACTGTTGTGAGAGCTGTTTCAGTGTTGTGACTACTGTTGTGAGAGATGTTTCAATGTTGTGACTACTGTCGTGAGAGATGTTTCAGTGTTGTGACTACTGTCGTGAGAGCTGTTTCAGTGTTGTGACTACTGTTGTGAGAACTGTTTCAGTGTTGTGACTACTGTTGTGAGAGCTGTTTCAGTGTTGTGACTACTGTTGTGAAAGCTGTTTCAGTGTTGTGACTACTGTTGTGAGAGCTGTTTCAGTGTTGTGACTACTGTTGTGAGAGCTGTTTCAGTGTTGTGACTACTGTTTCAGTGTTGTGACGACTGTTGTGAGAGCTGTTTCAGTGTTGTGACTACTGTCGTGAGAGCTGTTTCAGTGTTGTTGGCTGAGTGTTTTGTCCTCGTTCTGTTTCCTAATATTTCTATGTATCGCGTTACCACTAGACATTTCTATGTATCCCTTTACCATTATACTGTTATTTCTGTGTATCGCCTCACCATTAGACTGTTATTTCTATGTATCATCTTACCATTAGACTGTTATTTCTATGTATCATCTTATCATTACACTGTTATTTCTATGTATTATCTCACCATTAGACTGTTATTTCTATGTATTATCTCACCATTAGACTGTTATTTCTATGTATTATCTCACCATTAGACTGTTATTTCTATGTATTATCTCACCATCAGACTGCGCGCACGCACGCACACACACTCGCACGCACAGAGCTCTCCCAAACAATATTCACCCTGATTCTGTGCTGTCAGTGCCAAACATGGACTTACCAATGTACCATGTCAGAAAGATTAACAACATGCTAGATGAAAAATATACTGAAAAAATGTTCAAAACGAAAAATATCCTGCAAATGTCAAGGAAAATCAGAGGAGTTAGTGGTTCGAGCATGTGGCAGGCATGAATCCAGAGCAAACATCTGCACGTGGATACAACTCGAAAACATCTGGATGTAGGCCCCGAGGACGACCAAGGAAGAAGTGGATAGATGATGTGATAGACTCACTGAGGAAACATAACATGACAGCTACCCAGGTCTCATACCTTGCTCTGGACGGATGCCTGAAACTCCCTGCCACGCTGATAACACAATCAGACAGATAAGAAGTATTACCATGTATAATTTGTTCTGCTTTCACTTTGTGGTGTCAATTGTACGCTGTATCTTAACTTTGAAGTGTCATTTTTATGTTGTGTCTTCAATTTTTAGTGTCAATTTTATGTTGTGTCTTAACTTTGTAGTGTCAGTTTTATGCTGTATCTTAACTTTGTAGTGTCAGTTTTATGCTGTATCTTAACTTTGTAGTGTCAGTTTTACGCTGTATCTTAACTTTGTAGTGTCAGTTTTATGCTGTGTCTTCACTTTGTAGTGTCAATTTTATGTTGTCTTAACTTTGTAGTGCCAGTGTTACGCTGTGTCTTAACTCTGTAGTGTCAATTTTATGTTGTGTCTTAACTGTGTAGTGTCATTCTTATATTGAGTCTTAAATTTTTAGTGTCATTTTTACGATGTGTCTCAACTTTGTAGTGTCATTTTTCATTGTGTCCTAACTTTATAGTGTCAATTTTACGCTGTATCTTAACTTTGTAGTGTCGTTTCTATGTTCTAATTCTGGGTTTTCTAATGACAGTGTCATTTCTATGCTCTACCTTAACTTTGAAGTGTCATTTCTATGCTCTACCTTGACTTTGAAGTGTCATTTCTACGCTTTATCTTAATTTTGAAGTGTCATTTCTATGCTTTACCTTTACCTTGATGTTTCATTTCTACACTTTACCTTAACCTAATTTTAAAGTTTATTTCCAGGTTTTATTTTACTTTGTAGTGTTATTTCAGTCTTCTATATCTGACTTATGCATGTCACTTGAATGTTCTATTTTCGACTGATGCATATCATTTCAATGTACTATATTTAACTGATACATGCATGTCACTTCAATATTCTATATTTGACCGAAGCAAATGTCTATTCAGTCTGTTTGACTGATGCATGTCATTTCAATGTTCTATATTTCAATGATACATATAATTTAAGTGTTCCATATTTGACTGATGCATATCACTTGAATGTTTTGTATTTGAATGATGTTTATGACTCCAGTATCCTATCTTAGACTGATAGCCGTCTGCATTATTCTGTCCCAACTTAATGAGTGTTATTTGTATGTTTTGTGTGAGACTGATTAACTTGTACCATCGTTCGGGTCTGAGAAGGCAGGTGCCCAGAAGTACACACTGCCCTCCAGGACAAAGTACAGGCACTGGAGCGTGTCTCACACGTGCCCTCGAAGCTCTCTAGCAAACCCTAGACGTCCTGAAGTTCTGTGCTTAATTAGGATAACTAATACAACAGGCCGGGGGTTTGGGCGGCTGCTGTCATGGGTGGATCGCATGAGTTGCACCTCCCAGTAGCCCGAAGGACCTATTAGACATCTGGGAAGTGGGACTGTTCTAAGATGGATTCTAATTGTACGTACTTACTGCCTGCCAACATTATTTCTCTGTTCCGCACAGATATCCATGTTTTCAGTTTTGTTATTCATCAAGTTTGAACGTGCTCGCGCAGGCGTTAACTTTGGAAGGGAAATGTGCTCTGGATGAATGAGAGGGAAAAAAATAGAGAAAAATAAACTAACTTTCTGATGCATAAATGTTCCAAAGATATGAATGGTCCACGCATGCATAACTTTGTTTATTTTGTATATAAATACAGTTTTGTGGGTTTATCAAAGTTCCCCCCCCCCTCTCTCTCTCTCTCTCTGAACAGTCTGTGACTGAGTTAAAGTTGTATGATAAAGTTCAGAATATTAGACGGGCTAGTGTGCCCAATTGTTAACACTCTGAAAATAAATTATGTTCGTTCATTTGTTTATTCTTTCTCTATCTTTGTGTGTCTATCTCTGTATCTCTCTGCCGTGCATCTGTTTTTTTTATAAGTAGGTTGCCCGACTAGCTCCGATATTTGCGTCTGCAGCAACTTGAGAACCGCCGTGTAAACAAAACAAAGAAATAACACCTCAAAATATTTGTTGTTAAAATAACACAAACTGTTCTGGGCATTCACGCTGAAGTTGTAACTGTTTCATGGTTCTGATGGTTCACAAGTTGTAACTGTTTCATGGTTCACAAGTTGTAACTGTTTCATGGTTCTGATGGTTCACAAGTTGTAACTGTTTCATGGTTCTGATGGTTCACAAGTTGTAACTGTTTCATGGTTCACAAGTTGTAACTGTTTCATGGTTCTGATGGTTCACAAGTTGTAACTGTTTCATGGTTCTGATGGTTCACAAGTTGTAACTGTTTCATGGTTCTGATGGTTCACAAGTTGTAACTGTTTCATGGTTCTGATGGTTCACAAGGTGTGGACTAAGTGACTGTTTTAAGCTGTTTGTGTCCGCTTCTCCCAAAAATGAGAAACAAATTTATGTCCAGAAAGTTTATCAAAATTTGAGAACCGCTACCAGACCTCAACGATACTAAAACAGCAAGAGCTACAGAAACAGAACTAATGGGTTTATAACTGAAAGGCTAAATGAAAAATCCACGATGGAGTCTAAACGGCTGTTAGTTTTATCCGTAACAACAATGAACTCTTGATCTAAATATTCATCGAAGACCAACTTCATCAGGTCTCTCGTTCTGTTGTCAGGCGGTGCTATCATATCATTATACACCACAGAAAAATACCGAGACTTTTCTATAGACCACTAGCGGCTGTAGCCACCGATTTGTAATTAATTTTCTGGAATAAAATGTCCGTGGGTAATGTTTTCATAGTAAACACCGGTCCCGCATGATGTGATGTCCCGTGACGACCAGTGTAGACCTTCCACTGAATGTCTGCGATACGAAACAAAGAAATCTAGCAGGAGCTGTCTCTGATATCCAGCTCATTATTCCAGGAGATAGCGTCCCTGTATTGTTCTCGTTCCACCGATACTGTTAGTTTATGGGGGGGGGGGGGGATGGAGGGGGTTGGGGTTGCAAGAAAAGACTCAAATGGCAGTCACTCTTCTGGGTTTTTTTTTTTGGACAAGTATTCATGAACCTTCTCCGTATCTAGTACAATACGGCATTTTGATGTGACTGCAGTCAATTCTGATTTTGACTTAGCTGAGTCAGATGTACCAGGTCCTCTCTCCATCTCACCCGGTCCTCTAGATCATTAGCTAATCCCTCAACCACCCAGAGTATATGTGACAACTGCCGCTTGGTTTTAAAAAGTGGGACTTCGTCACAACTGAATAAATATGAGTATGATATCAAGAGTCATGTATGAATGATTACATATTACTGTTTCACATTGGCAGTCACCTATGACTGTATAGACTTAGCGGGCTGCTAAGTCCACAATTTGGGGACAGTTAAGAGAAGGACAGGACCAAAAACCCAGCTGCAATCTCAGATTCCATGGCCTATGTACTACCGTACTAAGTGGCTACCATCAAACCCATAACTAACCTACAACCCAGGATCTCCCCTCTAAGGATACTGTATGCCAGTTAAACAGGAAATCACATACATTCATACAAACTACACAGCATGCATTACACATTACAAAGTCAAGCATTTAAATCAATCAATATTTTATTATACACACCAGACACACAATTTTAACGTCAAAACAGACAACATATATCACCATGAATGGAACACATATGACATAATATAAAATGTTTAACTCTCTAATATAGACTGAAACATATGTGCCAGGATGGCCTGGGCGCTTCTGGCCCTCATAATGAAAGCATGCACTCTCATAAAATTGTGCCAACACACTCATTAACATATGCAGCCTCTGCTGCTACGAATCCACCTCCCCATACTACACAAATCTCCTTTTGTGCTAATGCGCTGAATAAACGAAATATCTCCAATCCATTTCCCCATACTACAGACAAGCTTCATTTGTGCTAATGCAATATCAATATCATGAAATAGCTCTTCTCTTCCTTTTGTGCCAGCGCACTGAAATATAAACATATGATGGACCTCGATTGTATGCCCATCCGAATCACAATGAGTAATAAACAGGAATCATCGAATCTCCATACATGACGAGAAAGGACATAAACTCTGCAGCACATTGATTTCGCACACATTATATCAAAATAGTATGAGTCGGCTAGGTACGATAATCAAGACCAGACGAAACGAACTTGGACTCTCAACCTCACTCCCTTCTGCCACGCTTTCTTCCTTATTTATCGGCCTTGCACTTCAAGGCGCCTGGAAAATGACGCTTCACTCCCACGCCGTACACTCGTGGAAATTCCCAGTGACCCCCCCCCCCCCCAACACACACACACCCCCCACAACTGACTGAATATTGCGGATATATTAAATTAATATTCATCATTCATTCATTCATTTGCATGTCCCTTGCGGAACTTTGCCTCCCAAACAGCACTCCTGTAGGCCTCTCGGTTGTGAGCAAGATGACCTGCTGCTGCAGGTATAATTACAGGTATAATAAAACTTGTCTAAATATAGACCAGAGAACCTTTTTACACAAAAACGTCAATGACAAAAACGTTGACAGTAACAATCTTCTACAGAAGTTTATTACATACAAACATTGTACCAAGACTAACATAAGATTGTTAAATGTTACATTTCACATTAAGCTGTTAAAAGAAAGAGTAACAACCATTTACTGCGGATTTGAAAGTGTATGGACATAATAATTCACATGGGGTAATAAAGACTCTTGACAATCTTTGACCCCGAGAAAAACAGGTCATACTGTTACTCTTCCGTGTCAGGCACTTCTTAAGTGAAGGTTCAGCCACAGAAGCCAAGAAAAGTTTCAGATTCCGAAGACAGCTTCCACAAGCGTTCCACTTATCTGCCTCCTCTAGTTTGTCTGACAGTTTCAAAGAGAGAAACTTCTCGCATATCCCTGGTGTTTCATGCCATGAACACAGTAACATACGCACTTGTATTCAAATCCTGTATGCACACAATCGTCTCTATTTGAGCCCTCAATCTCTCTCTCATTTGTCATACATAACATACAGGTACAAGTAATACACAAGACATATCAGAGCAAATTAATCCATACCCAGTTATTGGCACCTTTCAGAGCCAGTTGTTCTCGAAGCAGCCAACAACACCAGCAAACACTGTGTCCGGAATACTCTAAACGTGCTCGGCCAGGACAAGCCAGTCCCTCATAATAAGATCATCCACAGACAGATTAAATTCTACAGACTCTCCTCCATATCCTCAGTCCTCCGTTCGTGCTATTCCTTGTTCACATCTGCCCCCGACTACGGCCTGCTGAGACTTCAAAGCTGCGTCCGGCGGGATAGTAATTAGATTACCAAGCTCTCTATATCCTGTAATATTTCCAGCTTCAATTTCCCGGGGCAAATTGTTTGGAGGAGAAGTCCAGGATTAACGTCAGACATGCGTTATGCCAGTCTCACTCTCTTCAAGCCTGTCTCTTTACCAGGTTTTTTTTGGATTCTATGAGCTGTCTGTAGGCTTCCAGCAACGGCCAAGATTGGACTCTTTTATTTGTGGAAGTTTATTAATCAAATGCTTAATAAAGAGGCTTAGTTTTGTCAGCATGAAATTTGCAAATGATAACCGCACAGGTAATAACAGTAGTATATCTTGAAGTAGGCAATATTCTCATGTGAATATCAATAGCTGTAGACCCGAATATCGGCGATTTATGGTCAACTCAGCTATAAGAACTGGCGCCTGGTTTTGACACTCTAAAAAGGTATTTTTGTCTGCAAGGTGAGGCACACTGGAGAGCGTAGCACTTGCTAGTGTCAGCGTATGAGAGAAAACTAGCATCTCAGAAAAACTCAGTAGTAGGAGGACACGCTTGTCTAAGGTCTGTAACATGCAGCTACGTACAGAGACAGGGGCAATATTTGTGTACAGTTGACCTAACACGGGCTATAGATTTGACCTAACTACCTACAGTAGACGACCTAATGACGGGCTATAAATCTGACCTAACCAGCTACTATAGACCTGACCCAGCAGGGCCTATGAATTTGACCCATCTGCCTACTGCAGACTTGACCTAATGGCATACTATAGATTTGACCTAACCAGCTACAGTAGATTTGACCTAAATATCTATTGTAGACTTGGCCTAACGATTTGCTATGGACTTAATCTAACTGCCTCTTATAGGCTTGACCTACAACAAAACTGACAGATTATTAATTCGTGAAACAGCGAAACTCAAGACCGGTCATTCGTGGATCCTCCGTGAACTGGACTAAAACGATGAAATTGACCCACACAGCAGCGTGATGATTGTTCTGCTCCATTTCTCCTCTTGGAACCAACCGGCAGCCACAGAAGTAGTTGAATGTCCTCCCATCTTCATCCTAACTGGAGGGTAAGATTTTCTTGTGACCAACCAAAGTCCGCCTGACAGTTAATCTCTTTACCAGCCAGCAAAATAATGGTTATATCTAAGAAACACAATCCACCAGCATGCAGTATTAAATTAAACGGGACTATTCTAAAGCAGGTGCAGAAATTCAAATACCTTGGAGCAGTAATAACTTCAGATGGGAAATGCAGAACAGAAATTAGGAACAGAATAGGCCAAGCAAAGACTGCATTTCAGAGAATGAGAAACATATTAGCCAACACATCCTTATCAATGAGTGTTAGAAAACGAGTCCTAAAATGCTATATTGAATCTATCTTGTTATATGGAAGTGAATCATGGACAATAGGCAAGTCTGCACAAAAATCATTGGAAGCAGCAGAAATGTGGTTTATTAGAAGAATGTTGCGAATCCCCTGGACAGCAAAAATAACTAATGAAGAATGTATGAGAAGAGCTGGAGAGACAAAAAACCTTGTCAAAAAGATAAGAGAGAGACAATGTACTTTCATAGGACATGCAACGAGAAGAGGGGGCATTGAAAATATTATAACAACAGGAAAAATAGAAGGAAGAAGATCAAGAGGAAGACTAAGAGAAATGATACTGGACAGTCTGACGGGATGGTGTGAGAGGAGATCACCAACTGAACTGATGGTCTACATGAAGGATCGGATACTCTGGAGAAGCATAATAGCCAACGCCAGTCGGCACAGCACATGATGATGATGATGATGAAAATAAAGATGCAGGAATGTCCATCCAGCTGACGTCTGCTCCAGGTCATCCCGTTTCGACTAAAGAAAGAAAGTTATGTTGACATGAAATGACCGGTTACTATGAAGTCAAAAAAAGAATTTTACCCGCTGGGCTAGGCTTGTCACGTGGACTGGGCACAATAATCTATATCCCACCCGAGAAAAAACCCAGCAGATAATGAGGCTTTATCACAACCTGCTAGTGGATGCTTATTTGTGAATAGCTTTACACTGAACATGGCACAGTCCTGCCATAAACTATGACACACACTTGCCATAAACATGACACAGTCCTGCCATAAACTATGACACATACTTGCCATAAACATGACACAGTCCTGCCATAAACTATGACACACACTTGCCATAAACATGACACAGTCCTGCCATAAACTATGACACACACTTGCCATAAACATGACACAGCCCTGCCATAAACTATGACACACACTTGCCATAAACATGACACAGTCCTGCCATAAACATAACACAGCCCGGCCACACACTGAAATATGTGGCTTTTAAAGCACGTGACAAAATGGCTGCTGATGCCTACCTTGTGGGTATGCTTCAAGTCCGATACACTATTAAGCTGACTGTACCTGATATCAGCAAGCAGCTGCGTATGTGCGTCTATTTATTTGAGATTTCTACGCCAGGTGGAAGATAATACCTGTAGTTTTGTCACGAACTGGGAAACAAAAGCAGACCGGAAAGCAGAGACAACAGGTAAAGTTCTAAAGTCCTAACAGAGGCCGGATTAGTTTGATTTTTTTTTCCCCGACCAAATCAGCTCAACCTTCATTGTGCAGACAAACGGAACTCGCAACCGGATATTGTGGCTTATGCAGTGAAACAAGACTTGTCTGTGTTGCCAGCTGGGCTTGAAGGATTCCAAACTAAATCCTGTTTAACAAACAAGGAAAATAACAAAAGGCTGGGAAAACACAAACTGGTCCGCAGAATGCCTTCAGTTTACAAGCAGTTCAAGCTGTTTCTGTGTGGATTCTTGTGACATTTCTGTGCCAGATACAGCTTTTGTTGGTTCGAGTTGTTAACCCCTTCTTTAACATCAATCCATTTCTTTAAAAAAATGGTCTCATAAATGTCAACTGCTGTACATCGTGGTCAGTTTACAGTGAGGTCAAGCCTGCAGCATGTAGTGAGGTCAAACCTGCAGCCTGTAGTGAGGTCAAGTCAAGGTAAAGGTAAACCTATAATCTGTGATAAGGTTAAACCTATAGTTCATGGTGAGGTAAAGTCTGTGATACATTTAAACCTATAGTTCATGGTGAGGTTAAGTCTGTGATACATTTAAACCTATAGTTCATGGTGAGGTCAAGTCCATGGTAAAGATAAACCTATAGTCTATGATAAGGTTAAACCTATAGTTCATGGTGAAGTAAAGTATGTGATAAATTTAAATCTATAGTTCATGGTGAAGTAAAATCTGTGATAAGTTTAAACCTATAGTTCATGGTGAGGTCAAGTCCATGGTAAAGATAAGGTTAAACCTATTGCCCCGTGGTGAGGTCAAGTTTATATTCCGTGGTAGGGTCAAGCCTACAGTCTGAAATGAGATCAGGTTTTAGAGCTGTGGTAAAGTTAAACCTATAATCCGTGGTAAAGTTAAGCCTATAATCCGTAGTAAAGTTAAGCCTATAATACATGGAAAAGTTTAACCTATAATCCGTGGTAAAGTTAAGCCTATAATACATGGAAAAGTTTAACCTATAATCCGTGGTAAAGTTAAGCCTATAATACATGGAAAAGTTAAACCTGTAATCCATGGTAAAATTGATCATATAATCCATAGTAAAGGTACACCTATAATTCGTGGTAAAGGTAAGCCTATAATCCATGGAAAAGTTTAACCTATAATCCGTGGTAAAGTTAAGCCTATAATCTGTGGTAAAGTTAAGCCTATAATCCATGGAAAAGTTTAACCTATAATCTGTGGTAAAGTTAAGCCTATAATCCATGGAAAAGTTTAACCTATAATCCGTGGTAAAGTTAAGCCTATAATCCGTGGTAAAGTTAAGCCTATAATTCGTGGTAAAGTTAAGCCTATAATCCATGGAAAAGTTAAACCTGTAATCCGTGGTAAAGTTGATCCTATAATCCATAGTAAAAGTACGCCTATAATTCGTGGTAAAGGTAAGCCTATAATCCATGGAAAAGTTAAACCTGTAACCTGTGATAAAGTTGATCCTATAATCCATAGTAAAGGTACACCTATAATTCGTGGTAAAGGTAAGCCTATACAAAATCCGTGATAAAGTTAAGCCTACAGTCCTTGATTAGTGGATGGTCCACATACAGAAAACAGAAAGAAGGATTCATTATCCTGTTTCTGTTATTCCTAACAAAAATGCTGGTGATCTAAAACAATTTCTCTCTCTAACTTTTTTCTTTAACAAACTGAAAATAAGGCACTGATTTTCTGACATCCGGGGTTTCCAGTCATGCCTGATTCATGATTTGCTGCATTAAAAGAGCTTATGAGACATTAAGTCAAAATTTCACAATAGATCCTTCAGATATATTTCTTCTGCAGCGCACATAGGAATACATAGAAGCTTCACTTTCTGTAGCACTGCAGCGCACAAGCTCTAAATGTGCTAACAAAAGCGCCGTCTAGCGGCTGTCCAGTGAATTACTTGTCGTAATTTCGCCCGGAAGAGAACACGTAGTGGACCATCAGTTTCCGGACAACAGTGGTCAACCCGGGTATCCAAGAGTATCAAGTACATGTACCAGCAACTTTCAGAAAGCAACTATTACAGTTGCGCGTATGTGCAGTAATGGTATAAGTGGATACAGCCAACAAAATATGTAACAAGTTTCCAGTAGCTCTCCCCAGAGATCAAGTATGTGGACGAGGAGAGTCAGCTCTGGGCGATCCCAGGACTTGCCGGGGAGTTTCTCCTGGCAGGTTCAGTTACCCTGGAAAGGTGGTGGGGGTCACCTTCGTCCTCCAGGTTGCGGGTTGGTGCATGGCTAGCCACCTCACCCCTTTAACAAGGACCGCAGCTACAGAAACGGACGCAAGAGAAAACCAAAATGTCGGATTGGGGGTGGGGTGGGTAACTAGGACCCATGAGGACGAAGCCTTAATAGGAACAGCTTGGAAGTGGACTCCACGAGGTCAAAGAAGCAATGGATGACCAGAAGATACACGGAGACGTACAGCAGAGAGAGAGAGAGAGAGAGAGAGAGAGAGAGAGAGAGAGACAATGCTGATAAATAAAGAAATGACGTTGGACATAGCCAAAAAGATATCGAAGGACCCAAAAAAGTGGAAATCTCTTGCTACCAGCAGTGTCTTGAGCACTGAAGAAATTTATTAAGAGAGAGAGAGATAGAAAGAGAATGAGAAAGAGAGGGAGAGAGAGGTGATGCTCCTATGTCTTCTTCCGGTCTCGTTTCAGAGTACATGCCCTTGGTAACGTAATTATTCTATAAATGTCTCGCTTCTCCTTTTATTATTTAATATCGTAGCTTTGTATCTAGCCAACGACGTGTCTTCTTATTTTTATCTCATGCCTGTGTTGTATACACTTCTCTTTATCAGACGCCTATATTGTGTATACTTCTCTTTATCTCACGTCTATGTTGTGTATACTTCCCTTTATCTCATGTCTATATATTTCTCCTTATCGCAAGCCTATGTTGTATATACTTCTCTTTATCTTATGTCTATATTACGTATCCCTCTCTTTATCTCATGTCTATATTGTGTATCCTTCCCTTTATCTCACGTCTAATGTTATGTATACTTCTCATTATCTCAAGTCTGTGTTGGCAGTAGTAGTAGTAGTAGTAGTAGTAGTAGTAGTAGTAGTAGTAGTAGTAGTAAAATACAATGTCTATTGTATATCATCCCCTGTATACCATTTCTTTTGTGTATCATACCCTGTACATCATTTATATTGTATATCATCCCCTGTATACCATTTCTAGTGTATATCATTCCCAGTATATCATTTCTGATGTGTATCATACTCTGTATACCATGTCTATTATATATACCATTTTTGTTGCATATCACCCCATGTATACAAAGTCTAGTCTGTCATCCCATGTATACAACGTCTAGTCTATGTCATCCCATGTATACAAAGTCTAGTCTATGTCATCCCATGTATACAACGTCTAGTCTATGTCATCCCATGTATACAAAGTCTAGTCTATGTCATCCCATAAATACCAAATCTATATTGTATATCGTTTTCTTCTTCAATTGGTTTATAGGGCAAATAATTCTCTGTCTCATACATGTGCCGTGACCATACATCCTTCTTCCTCTTCTAGTCCCTACATCTGCATGTTGACAGCACTGTTTAGGTACTACATCCTATCTTCTTGTCCCTACATCTGCATGTTGACAGCATTGTTATTACACGCTGTGTTGACATCACATTTGAATCCATTTTTGTTACCTTCTGCTTCATTTTAGCGCAACATGTGTTTTTTCACTCATAATGTATGTTTTATATGTGCAGGAGGTAACTTTATGCTTTTAAAAAACTCTGTAACAAAATGTAACTTAATATATCAGCAGTTATCATCAAGTGCTGTTTCAAATTATGTGTGTGGTCATGTTTGTCAGCAGGGTTCCATCTTTGATGTTTTGCATCTGTATGCGATTCTCGATTATGTCGCTGTATTCAGTTGCTTATTTATCTCTCACCTTCTGTCTGTCTGCCTGCTTCCTTGTCTGTCTGTCTGTCTGTCTGTCTGTGCCTGCTTGCTTTTTTGCATGTCTGTCTGTGTATATGCTTGTCAGTGTATCTTTTATCTATTTGCCTGTTTGCCTTGTTTGTTTGCCTGTCTCCTTGTACGCATGTCTGTCTGTCTGTCTGATTGTCTGACTATCTGTCTGTGCCACCTTGCTCTTTTGCCTGTCTGTTTATATGCCTGTCCATCTATCTCTTTATGTAAGGAAGAGAATGAGAAACTTTTGAGAGCAGTAATTAAGTAATTACATTCTTGCAATGGTACAAACGTACCGTGACCCCCCCCCCCCAACCCCCACCCTAATTTTGAAGAAAATCTGACCACAACCACGCCGGTTCCCGGATCCTGGTTAGCCAGTAGTTTAACCTACAGATATTGTGTCTGCTCTACTTTCTCATCATCTCTCTTACCAAATACAAAACTAATATCTCAGTGTGTAAAACAGCTAACAAAGAAGTTTATTATGACAAACATCAAGACACTCGTCACGAACACACACAATATCAAAAATGCATCACTGAACAAAATATGCAAGTCAGTAAACCTAACTCATATCAACCTTCGTCGTCATAAGAAGCTTTAGCAATCAATACAATCTGTGTATAAACATGCATATTTTCAGCAACGCATTGAATATTAACATCACACACAAGTAAAGCGTTATCAAAAGAGCGAGAGCCCTCATAACAGCTTTATCATGAACACTAGAACATTATAAAGCTGTCTTCCGAACAGCTGTAATAAGCATCATATCAAAACTCAACATTACGCGTATACTATATGTGCACGGCAGCCACATAAAAACTCACGGCAAGAAATATGCATCGTTCAAGGTCTCCTACAAAAATAAATAATCCCATTTATCAGTATAGATCAAAAGCATTATTGTATGTCAACCCATATCAGCGGTATATAATATATATTAACACCATCCCAACTCATACATACATATGAGTGCACCGAGCACATACACTACCATCCTTAGGAAATCATCTCTACCAACCAAACTCACACACAACCAACCTGAGTCTGGGGTGCTCGATGGGGTCAAAACCAACAACCACATCATCATCATCATCATCATCATCGCTTTTCACTCCCTTGAGAGCATAGGCCACGGATAAAGGCTTTCCAGTCATCCCTGTTCTTAGAATTATTCTCTGCTTCCTTCCATGTGTATCCCTTGTCTCTGAGCACTGTCATCATTTCTCTTCTCCAAGTAAGTCTAGGTCTTCCTCGTTTTCTGTTTCCTTGAGGATTCCATGTCAGTGCCTGTCTTGCTATGCTAGTGTCAGGTTTCCTCAGAGTGTGGGCAATCCACTTCCACTTCCAAGACATGATTTGTAGGTTCACAGGTTCTTGTCCTGCCCTTTCCCAGACCTCCTCGTTCCTGATCTTGTCCTGCCATTTAATGTTTAAAATCCTCCTCAAGCAGTAGTTCATGAATGTTTGTATCCTCTGTTGTATTGTCTTAGTCATAACCCATGTCTCTGAACCATATAGTAGGACAGTCTTTACGTTTGTATTGAAAAGTCTAAGTATGGTTGACATATACTTACAACATAATCATTGCAGGGCACAGTAACACTGTATATACTTCAATATCAAGAACCAGCCACATCCACATTACCACACGATGGCTCGCCCACCGAGACATATCCCGAACTGACTGGAACATATCTTGTATACAACTTGTATACTAAATAATGTTCACAGCCTAATATTCCGGCCGCTGACAACAGGCTGTTTACACTCTCCCCATCCCTTAAAAAATTGGAATGTTGTATCTGTTTACACTCTCCCCATCCCTTAAAAATTGTAGTGTTATATCTGTTTACACTCTCCCCATCCCTTAAAAATTGTAGTGTTATATCTGTTTACACTCTCCCCATCCCTTAAAAATTGTAGTGTTATATCTGTTTACACTCTCCCCATCCCTTAAAAATTGTAGTGTTATATCTGTTTACACTCTCCCCATCCCTTAAAAATTGTAGTGTTATATCTGTTTACACTCTCCCCGTCCCTTAAAAAATTAGAATATTGTATCTGTTTACACTCTTCCCGTCCCTTAAAAAATTGGAGTGTTGTATCTGTTTACACTCTCCCCGTCCCTTAAAAAATGGGAATGTTGTATCTGTTTACACTCTCCCCGTCCCTTAAAAAATTGGAATGTTGTATCTGTTTACACTCTCCCCGTCCCTTAAAAAATTGGAATGTTGTATCTGTTTACACTCTCCCCGTCCTTTAAAAAATTGGAGTGTTGTATCTGTTTACACTCTCCCCGTCCCTTAAACACATTGGAGTGTTGCATCTGTTTACACTCTCCCCGTCCCTTAAACACATTGGAGTGTTGCATCTGTTTACACTCTCCCCGTCCCTTAAAAAATGGAGTGTAAACAGCCTGTTGTCAGCGGCCGGGACATTATATTGCTTACACTGTTTGCTTGTCTGCCTTCTTGTCTGTCTGTCTGTCTGCCTGCTTATCTGTCTGTCTGCCTGCTTATCTGCATGTCTGTCTATATCATGCTCCCTTCACCAACCTCAAGTTAAATTTCCGATCGTAATATTAAATACTAATTTTCAGTTCTCGTGAAATATCTAAATATATCATTGTCTCTTTTATTTGTTGAATATCTCCATTTGTTAGCTTCGCTGTCTAAGGAACTCTCACCATTGTCGTCAGCAGCCGTGACAAGCTGCTATTGTAAGTAACTCTTTTCTCGTTTATGCTCTAACAAATATGGAAGCGTGTTTTCTTCTTTCTTCCTCAGAAAAGAATATTAAGGAGATAAATGTCAGTTATTTATAGAAGCTGATGAGCTCTACATTGTTGAGGAAATTCTCCCATTGTTACTTCAAGTAATATTTGTCTGACACCAACACGTCTGTAACAACAAAGCATGATAATGCTGCAGGCAGTAACACTGCTACCATTAAGTGAAATGCCTGTGCTGCAGATCTCAGAGAAGCAGAGTACTGATCTTTGAGGGGCACATTTGTATACCTGAAATGGCAAACCTGGCCGCTGGTAACAGTCAAAGTATTTTTAAACATAAATATAAATTTAAATATAAATGTCCATTTCAGAACGGATATTATGCTAAGTACTTGTGTAGTCCACCTGCTGTGAATTATTTCTGTGTTATAAATATTTATGCGCATGTTTTAGTAATTTTTTATTACCTTCACTTTGTGAAGATTGCGTACTCCTGGAAACGATCCACTTTCTTCTGTCAGTCATCACTAACATTTGTTGCAAATCTGTTACATAATCACATATTCCGACAAGTGATTCAGCTTTACGTACAGGATATAGCAGGCCTAAGAATGGAGTTAGGGAACTTGAGTAAAGACACTATCTGAGTTAGGGAACTTGAGTAAAGACACTATCTGAGTTAGGGAACTTGAGTAAAGACACTATCTGAGTTAGGGAACTTGAGTAAAGACACTATCTGAGTTAGGGAACTTGAGTAAAGACACTATCTGAGTTAGGGAACTTGAGTAAAGACACTATCTGAGTTAGGGAACTTGAGTAAAGACACTATCTGAGTTAGGGAACTTGAGTAAAGACACTATCTGAGTTAGGGAACTTGAGTAAAGACACTATCTGAGTTAGGGAACTTGAGTAAAGACACCATCTGAGTTAGGAAACTTGAGTGTAGACACCATCTGAGTTAGGGAACTTGAGTGTAGACACCATCTGAGTTAGGGAACTTGAGTAAAGACACCATCTAAGTTAGGGAACTTGAATAAAGACACCGAGTTAGCAGTCTGCGACCCATAATTGACACGCTATAGCGTCTTGTTTGGCGAACTGTAGCTGACCAAGACCCTGTCCCAAATAGCCGTTGGTATCCCCAGTAACAGGCATAGCCTGGCTAACTGGGCAGGGAGTGCCAATAGTCCACATAGCAGCAGAGTCAGTTTTTTAAAAATTCTAGTAAATCCCTGCTTTTTTAGCTCCACCTCGTGGATTGGAAAAAATAACCCCTGCCCAAATCCGACATGAAGTTGTGCCTCAACATCTTCACCGCATCGGCTGCAAAGAACACCAGCTCGCAGTTCCGAGAAGAAGAAGAAAAAGAAGAAGAAGAAGAAGAAATGTTTGTCATGAGCATCTACTACTACTGTACTACTACTACTACTAATAATAATAGTAATAAAGAGATGACCTGAACAGTCGGTTGACAGCCTGTTAGACAGATGCTAACAATGTTCAAGGTAAAAGGAATGGTTTAAAACAAACATCACACAAAAAAATGTCCTTGCTTCTGTAGCAAAAGCTGCCTGGCATAGAACTACTAAATAATAATTGATTTTATTTCCCAGTTTTGTGCAAGCGAAAGTTCCTCGAGCTAATGTTTACATAATCTGTAGCTTACACTGTGTGATGCCAACGACCTTGTTAAAATCCTTCTGTGTAGACAACAAGAGTTCTTGAAGTTCATTTTCCCTTATTCAGTCAATATTGACCTCCAGGACGTGGCAATCTTTCCAGCTGTCCATGACATTTTTTTTCGTCGCAATTATTGGCGCAGTGGAACAGTTCTATCAGCTTTTTAATATTATCATTGTCTATAAGAAGCTGTCGCAGAGCGTTATAGCAGAATAAGATGCTCCATGACGCACGATCTGATGAGAGTGTTAGCAAACAATGTTACCAGAAGTTGGATGTACATGGGTCTACTGTCCAGACCAGGCGGGGTCGACGGAAACGACAAGACTGACGAACCAGCAACAAGAGCCAAACCAGAAGGCCTCATTAGAGGGGGTAAAACTGGGACCTATACGAATCCACCAAACAACAGCTCGAGGAACAGTCGCGAAGTAATTTCCTCCAAAGCACCCACCACGCACGACCCACTGACTTACATGTAGCCAAGGGCAGTGGATGTAAATCCCAGCTAAATCTTACATCATGGGCAACACACAGTCAACACAACATTGGGATCATTTCTCTAAAAACACTGAAGGGCAACCTGATGTCCAAGGCCGATCTCGTGCGGGCGTGCCCGAGTATAATGAGGGCACCCCCCCCCCCCCCGAACCAGTAGCAGAGCCAGGCCCATTTTTACACTTACAGATAAATGTTACGTTAACGTTCGCCTGAAAAATATCAATTTTTTAATCAGCTGAGAAACGTAAGGACATGACCTGTCACATGTCATATGACCTGTCACATGCCACATTACTAGATACGGCATTGTGATGAGGATCTAGAACATAATGTGGCAACGCCAGCGGAAAGTGAATCAATCATCCATTAACACTGAAATGTTGGACATTCAAAGAACAAAGCAGGCACTGACATCAACAACACACCTGACCGAGGACAACACGAGGATCAAGAGATTGTAAAACAGAAGAAAAAAATATTAACAAAAACTATTAACTGGAAAAATCGACTTTATAATCAACGTCAACAACACCAACAGCAGCGTTCAAGTTGCTACATTCCATAAATGGGATTAATAAGTATTATACAGGCTACAGGCACGTAGAGAGAAGAGAAACGACTGAAGATGAACTGTAGCAATCATCAACAGAGATAAGAAAAGAAGTTCAAAGTTCAGACACCAGCTTCATTGCAGAGTGTCAGAGAAACAGTCAGAGGATTCCAAAACAAGCTATCAAATGGAACACAACAGGCCGAAGAAAAAGAGGTCGACCATGTGAAACTCTAGAGAGGACATTGTTAAGAGAGGCCAAATTAATAGACATAACATCCCTTGATGAAGCTGAAAAAGTCGCCGAAAAAAGTACAACTTGACAAACTACAACGCGAGCCCTATATGACATTTAACGGCACGGGAAGGATGTAAGATGTAAGATGTGTATTGTACACGAAACAGAACTTCTTATTTCAGAAAATGTTCTTATCCCAAATATTCTTCGAGAGACGAAAGTTGTTTATTGAGACAATTGTTCAAGTAATTCTGGACTTAGGCTCTGCATGATGGAGAAGAAAGGGTCATGCTCAACACTTGCATGATGGAGAAGAAAGGGTCATGCTCATCCTAGCATGATGGAGAAGAAAGGGTAATGCTCAACCTAGCATGATGGAGAAGAAAGGGTCATGCTCAATCTAGCATGATGGAGAAGAAAGGGTCATGCTCAACCCTGCATGATGGAGAAGAAAGGGTCATGCTCACCCCTGCATGATGGAGAAGAAAGGGTCATGCTCAACCCTGCATGATGGACAAGAAAGGATCATGCTCAACCCTGCATGATGGAGAAGAAAGGGTCATGCTCAACACTGCATGATGGAGAAGAAAGGGTCATGCTCAACCTAGCATGATGGAGAAGAAAGGATCATGCTCAACCTAGCATGATGGAGATTCTATTTTTTCTCCTCTCTTTTCAAGGACAGATATTCTAGAACGATGATTAACAAGTCAGAAACATTGTACAAACTGGCAACTGCGAAATCTCCTGTAAATACCGTCAACATGACAAGCAAACTCTTCTCTGATCGGTACGAACCAGAGACTACTCCACTGTAGATGTGGCACTCTGTCGAATCACATGCTGTACCTATTCTAAATGGTCCCGAAAAGACATTCACATTTCATTAAATCCTCGCCATACGCATCTGTTCCTGAGATACTTATAAATAATGTATTCCCACTCTTTGACCTGTGGAGTTGTTGGGCTGTCACGTGTGACCTTACAGGCCAAAAAGTATTAAAATATTGGTGTGATCTGGTACATATGCACACATCCACGTAACATCATGACTCCAGGCCAAGCTGAATATTGTATCTTGTTCCAAATAACTTCTATTACTGGATTTACCGCATGGCTGGGTTTCAAAAAGGCGGGCGAGATTGAAAACGAAAGAAAGAAATTCAATATACGTGGAAAAACAAAACAAAACGCATTCATCGGAAAAAAAAAGTTGGAAACGAAAATTTCTTTACAGGATAAAAAAGTAGAGTAATAATAAGCCGAATAAGAAATGCAAGCAAGACGTGTTGACTCAAGCAAGGAAGAAAAAACGTGTCGTTTATTATTTTTGTTTATAAAAAGAGCTCATTATTTTCTTTGATAATGTTGTAAATATACCGAATGCTGAAGGCTGTGAAATATTAAACAACAAGAGAAAGATGTTTAAATTGTTATTAAAATAATTGCTAAATCAGATAAGTCTCGATGAACGATGTACTCCAAACATTAAGAGAAATATGTTTAAATTGTTATTAAAATAATTGCTGAACCTGACAAGTCTGGATGAATGATGTATCCCAAAAAAAAACTAAAGGATACTTTTCTTGCAGTTTGATAATACAACTCGAAGTGAATTATTCTTGTAAAAAGCGGGACAGACTGGAGACAGCAAAACGTGAGTCTGCACAGGACAGACTGGAGACAGCAAAACGTGAGTCTGCACAGGACAGACTGGAGACAGCAAAACGTGAGTCTGCACAGGACAGACTGGAGACAGCAAAACGTGAGACTGCACAGCACAGACTGGAGACAACAAAACGTGAGACTGCACAGGTAACTCTAGTACATAGTAACTAAGTCTTATGTTAGTGAGCCTGAGTATAGAAACATTCTGAAGAATGCCTGATACGGGAAGTACATAGAAACATTCTGAAGAATGTCTGACACGGGAAGTACATAGAAATATTCTGAAGAATGTCTGACACGGGCAGTACATAGAAACATTCTGAAGAATGTCTGACACGGGCAGTACATAGAAACATTCTGAAGAATGTCTGACACGGGATGTACATAGAAACATTCTGAAGAATGTCTGACACGGGAAGTACATAGAAACATTCTGAAGAATGTCTGACACGGGCAGTACATAGAAACATTCTGAAGAATGTCTGACACGGGCAGTACATAGAAACATTCTGAAGAATGTCTGACACGGGCAGTACATAGAAACATTCTGAAGAATGTCTGACACGGGCAGTACATAGAAACATTCTGAAGAATGTCTGACACGGGCAGTACATAGAAACATTCTGAAGAATGTCTGACACGGGCAGTACATAGAAACATTCTGAAGAATGTCTGACACGGGCAGTACAGCTACATGTGTATATGCCTGTTACTGTACTGAGGAAAAACAAATAAAGACAGAAGTCTCGTAAAACACAGTCTCATATAAAACACAGTCTCACATAAAACAAAGTCTCACATAAAACACACTCTCACATAAAACACAGTCTCACATAAAACAGTCTCACACAAAACACAGTTCCACATAAAACACAGTCTCACATAAAACACAGTCTCACATAAAACAGTCTCACACAAAACACAGTTCCACATAAAACACAGTCTCACATAAAACACAGTCTCGCATAAAACACAGTCTCATATAAAACACAGTCTCACATAAAATACAGTTCCACATAAAACACAGTCTCACATAAAACACAGTCCCACATAAAATACAGTCTCACATAAGATACAGTCTCACATAAAACCTGGTCTCACATAAAACACAGTCTCACATAAAACAGTCTCACATAATATACAGTCCCACATAAAACACAGTCTCACATAAAACACAGTCTCACATAAAACAAAGTCCCACATATCTTGGATTAGGTCCCTGCTATATGTCGTTGAACAGAGAAAGAAATGTTTAACTGAGGAGAGAAATCAGCCTCATCAGAAGAAAAGAACTGAAGAATCAGAAGATGAATCTTTTGTTTGTTTGTTTGTTTGTTTTTTTTGTTCATGGGCATTCAATAGTTTTTTGTGCACGCACTTTGAGTAGTTTTTTTGTGCACGCATATTCAGCAGTTTTTTTTTTGTGCAAACACTTTCATCAGAGCTGCAAACACTTTCAGCAGGTTTTTGGTGCAAACACTTTCAGTAGTTTTTTTGTGAAACACTTTCACCAGTTTTTTTGTGCAAACACCTTCAGCAGATTTTTTGTGCACACAGTTTCAGCAGTTTTATTTTTTGGTGCAAAAACTTTCAGCAGTTTTTTTGTGCAAACATTTTAAGCAGTTTTTTGGTGCAAAAACTTTTAGCAGTTTGTTGTTGTTGTTGTTGGTAGAAGTACTCTCAGCAGTTTTTGTTTCACACACTTTCAATAACAAAAGGTTTGCTAGTGCCAGAACAATGGTACAGTGACACAGAACAATGGTACAGTGACACAGAACAATGGTACAGTGACACAGAACAATGGTACAGTGACACAGAACAATGGTACAGTGACACAGAACTATGGTACAGTGACACAGAACAATGGTACAGTGACACAGACAGTCAGTGTGGATGCTGCAGTAAGGAGAAATAATGTCCTGTTGTTTGGCTTGCAGCATCCAGACAAACATAGACACGGAGAAGAATGACATCCTTGCTGACAGTTCGTTTCGGCCATAAAACAGTTTTGTCAGATGGGAGATTATATCAGAAAGTAGCCAGTCAGGTCGACCCGACATAACATAGTAGGCAAACATGATTTAATAATGATGGAATTACCATTTTGGCGAGATGCCAGAAGGCTATTAAAGTTGTTATTAAGTCTGATAGTTAAGTCACCAGGTTCAGGTTGTGGGGGGAGAGGGGGTCTGGAGTGTGAATGAGGACAGGGAAGGGTGAGGAAGGGGGAGGTGGAGACAGAGAAGAATGCTGGGATGGATGGCTTGGTAAGGAGGAGTCCAAGGATCCTTGGTTCTTACAAAATTCCTATCTAATAGGGCAGCTTTAACTGACGCGGAAGTGACGGTTGTAGAAGTAGGGGTAAGAAGATATGTTAGGATAGAATGTCTGACACGGGCAGTACATAGAAACATTCTGAAGAATGTCTGACACGGGCAGTACAGCTACATGTGTATATGCCTGTTACTGTACTGAGGAAAAACAAATAAAGACAGAAGTCTCGTAAAACACAGTCTCATATAAAACACAGTCTCACATAAAACAAAGTCTCACATAAAACACACTCTCACATAAAACACAGTCTCACATAAAACAGTCTCACACAAAACACAGTTCCACATAAAACACAGTCTCACATAAAACACAGTCTCACATAAAACAGTCTCACACAAAACACAGTTCCACATAAAACACAGTCTCACATAAAACACAGTCTCGCATAAAACACAGTCTCATATAAAACACAGTCTCACATAAAATACAGTTCCACATAAAACACAGTCTCACATAAAACACAGTCCCACATAAAATACAGTCTCACATAAGATACAGTCTCACATAAAACCTGGTCTCACATAAAACACAGTCTCACATAAAACAGTCTCACATAATATACAGTCCCACATAAAACACAGTCTCACATAAAACACAGTCTCACATAAAACAAAGTCCCACATATCTTGGATTAGGTCCCTGCTATATGTCGTTGAACAGAGAAAGAAATGTTTAACTGAGGAGAGAAATCAGCCTCATCAGAAGAAAAGAACTGAAGAATCAGAAGATGAATCTTTTTGTTTGTTTGTTTGTTTGTTTTTTTTGTTCATGGGCATTCAATAGTTTTTTGTGCACGCACTTTGAGTAGTTTTTTTGTGCACGCATATTCAGCAGTTTTTTTTTTGTGCAAACACTTTCATCAGAGCTGCAAACACTTTCAGCAGGTTTTTGGTGCAAACACTTTCAGTAGTTTTTTTGTGAAACACTTTCACCAGTTTTTTTGTGCAAACACCTTCAGCAGATTTTTTGTGCACACAGTTTCAGCAGTTTTATTTTTTGGTGCAAAAACTTTCAGCAGTTTTTTTGTGCAAACATTTTAAGCAGTTTTTTGGTGCAAAAACTTTTAGCAGTTTGTTGTTGTTGTTGTTGGTAGAAGTACTCTCAGCAGTTTTTGTTTCACACACTTTCAATAACAAAAGGTTTGCTAGTGCCAGAACAATGGTACAGTGACACAGAACAATGGTACAGTGACACAGAACAATGGTACAGTGACACAGAACAATGGTACAGTGACACAGAACAATGGTACAGTGACACAGAACTATGGTACAGTGACACAGAACAATGGTACAGTGACACAGACAGTCAGTGTGGATGCTGCAGTAAGGAGAAATAATGTCCTGTTGTTTGGCTTGCAGCATCCAGACAAACATAGACACGGAGAAGAATGACATCCTTGCTGACAGTTCGTTTCGGCCATAAAACAGTTTTGTCAGATGGGAGATTATATCAGAAAGTAGCCAGTCAGGTCGACCCGACATAACATAGTAGGCAAACATGATTTAATAATGATGGAATTACCATTTTGGCGAGATGCCAGAAGGCTATTAAAGTTGTTATTAAGTCTGATAGTTAAGTCACCAGGTTCAGGTTGTGGGGGGAGAGGGGGTCTGGAGTGTGAATGAGGACAGGGAAGGGTGAGGAAGGGGGAGGTGGAGACAGAGAAGAATGCTGGGATGGATGGCTTGGTAAGGAGGAGTCCAAGGATCCTTGGTTCTTACAAAATTCCTATCTAATAGGGCAGCTTTAACTGACGCGGAAGTGACGGTTGTAGAAGTAGGGGTAAGAAGATATGTTAGGATAGAAGTAGGGGTAAGAAGATATGTTAGGATAGAAGTAGGGGTAAGAAGATATGTTAGGATAGAAGTAGGGGTAAGAAGATATGTTAGGATAGAAGTAGGGGCAAGAAGATATGTTAGGATAGAAGTAGAGGCAAGAAGATATGTTAGGATAGAAGTAGAGGCAAGAAGATATGTTAGGATAGAAGTAGAGGCAAGAAGATATGTTAGGATAGAAGTAGAGGCAAGAAGATATTTAGGATAGAAGTCTGGGGAAAAATATGTTGGAGTAAAAGTAGGGGGAAGAAAACATATTGGTGTAGAAGTAGAGGGGAGGACATGTTGGTGTAGAAGTAGAGGGGAGAGGACATGTTGGTGTAGAAGTAGAGGGGAGGACATGTTGGTGTAGAAGTAGAGGGGAGAGGACATGTTGGTGTAAAAGTAGAGGGGAGAGGACATGTTGGTGTAGAAGTAGAGGGGAGAGGACATGTTGGTGTAGAAGTAGAGGGGAGAGGACATGTTGGTGTAGAAGTAGAGGGGAGGACATGTTGGTGTAGAAGTAGAGGGGAGAGGACATGTTGGTGTAGAAGTAGAGGGGAGGACATGTTGATGTAGAAGTAGAGAGAAGAAAATATGTTGGAGCAGACGTAGGGGGAAGAAGACATGTTGGTGTAGAAGTAGGGGAAGGAAGATAGGTTGAAGTAGAATAGGGGGCACAAAACATATTTGTGTAGAAGTGGAGGCAAGAAGACATGTTGAAGTAGAAGAAGACTTAAGAAGACATGTTGGTGTAGAAGTAGGGGGAAGAAGACATGTTGGTGTAGAAGTAGGGGGAAGAAGACATTTTGGTGTAGAAGTAGGGGGAAGAAGATATTTTGGGATTGAGGTAATTGCAAAATGATATTGTGGTACAGAAGTAGGGCAAGACGACAAGATGAAGAAGTAGGGATAAGAAGACATGGTATAGACGTAGGGGCAAGAAGACGTGGTGTAGAAGTAGGGGCAAGAAGACATAGTATAGAAGTAGGGACGAAAAGACATGATGTTGAAGTAGAGACAAGAAGACATGGTATAGACGTAAGGGCAAGTAGACATGTATTAGAAGCAGAGGCAAGAAGATACATTGGGATAGAAGAAGGGAAAAGGAGACATGGTGTAGAAGTAAGGGAAAGAAGACATGGTATAGAAGTAGGGGAAAGAAATTACTGTGGGATAGAAGAAGGGGAAAGAAGAAATGGTATAGAAGTAGGGGAAAGAAAATATGGAGTAGAAGTAGGGGTAAGAAGATATGTTGGGATAGAAGTAGAAGCAAGAAGATATGCTGGGATAGAAGTAGAGGCAAGAAGATATGTTGGGATAGAAGTAGGGGCAAGAAGATATGTTGGGATAGAAGTAGAGGCAAGAAGATATGCTGGGATAAAAGTAGAGGCAAGAAGATATTTTGGAGTAGAAGTAGAGGCAAGAAGACATGCTGGGATAGAAGTAGAGGCAAGAAGATATGTTGGAGTAGAAGTAGAGGCAAGAAGATATGTTGAAGTTGAAGTAGGGGCAAGAAGATATGTTGGAGTAGAAGTAGAGGCAAGAAGATATGTTAGAGTAGAAGTAGATGCAAGAAGATATGCTGGAATAGAAGTAGAGGCAATGTTGGGATAGAAGTAGAGGCAAGAAGATATGTTGGGATAGAAGTAGAGGCAAGAAGATATGTTAGGATAGAAGTAGAGGCAAGAAGATATGTTGGGATAGAAGTAGAGGCAAGAAGATATGTTAGGATAGAAGTAGAGGCAAGAAGATATGTTAGGATAGAAGTAGAGGCAAGAAGATATGTTAGGATAGAAGTAGAGGCAAGAAGATATGTTAGGATAGAAGTAGAGGCAAGAAGATATGTTAGGATAGAAGTAGAGGCAAGAAGATATGTTAGGATAGAAATAGAGGCAAGAAGATATGTTAGGATAGAAGTAGAGGCAAGAAGATATGTTAGGATAGAAGTAGAGGCAAGAAGATATGTTAGGATAGAAGTCTGGGGAAAAATATGTTGGAGTAAAAGTAGGGGGAAGAAAACATATTGGTGTAGAAGTAGAGGGGAGAGGACATGTTGGTGTAGAAGTAGAGGGGAGAGGACATGTTGGTGTAGAAGTAGAGGGGAGAGGACATGTTGGTGTAGAAGTAGAGGGGAGAGGACATGTTGGTGTAAAAGTAGAGGGGAGAGGACATGTTGGTGTAGAAGTAGAGGGGAGAGGACATGTTGGTGTAGAAGTAGAGGGGAGAGGACATGTTGGTGTAGAAGTAGAGGGGAGAGGACATGTTGGTGTAGAAGTAGAGGGGAGAGGACATGTTGGTGTAGAAGTAGAGGGGAGAGGACATGTTGATGTAGAAGTAGAGAGAAGAAAATATGTTGGAGCAGACGTAGGGGGAAGAAGACATGTTGGTGTAGAAGTAGGGGAAGGAAGATAGGTTGAAGTAGAAATAGGGGGCACAAAACATATTTGTGTAGAAGTGGAGGCAAGAAGACATGTTGAAGTAGAAGAAGACTTAAGAAGACATGTTGGTGTAGAAGTAGGGGGAAGAAGACATGTTGGTGTAGAAGTAGGGGGAAGAAGACATTTTGGTGTAGAAGTAGGGGGAAGAAGATATTTTGGGATTGAGGTAATTGCAAAATGATATTGTGGTACAGAAGTAGGGCAAGACGACAAGATGAAGAAGTAGGGATAAGAAGACATGGTATAGACGTAGGGGCAAGAAGACGTGGTGTAGAAGTAGGGGCAAGAAGACATAGTATAGAAGTAGGGACGAAAAGACATGATGTTGAAGTAGAGACAAGAAGACATGGTATAGACGTAAGGGCAAGTAGACATGTATTAGAAGCAGAGGCAAGAAGATACATTGGGATAGAAGAAGGGAAAAGGAGACATGGTGTAGAAGTAAGGGAAAGAAGACATGGTATAGAAGTAGGGGAAAGAAATTACTGTGGGATAGAAGAAGGGGAAAGAAGAAATGGTATAGAAGTAGGGGAAAGAAAATATGGAGTAGAAGTAGGGGCAAAAAGATACATTGGGATAGAAGTAAAGGAAAGAAGACATGGTGTAGAAGTAGGAGAAAGAAGATCTGATGTAGAAGTAGCGGAAAGAAGACATGGTGCAGAAGTAGGGGAAAGAAGACATAGTGCAGAAGTAAGGGAAAGAAGACATAGTGTAGAAGTAGGGGAAAGAAGACAGGGTGTAGAAGTAGGGGAAAGAAGACATAGTGTAGAAGTAAGGGAAAGAAGACATAGTGCAGAAGTAAGGGAAAGAAGACATAGTGTAGAAGTAGGGGAAAGAAGACAGGGTGTAGAAGTAGGGGAAAGAAGACACGGTGTAGAAGTAGGGGAAAGAAGACATAGTGTAGAAGTAAGGGAAAGAAGACATAGTGTAGAAGTAGGGGAAAGAAGACAGGGTGTAGAAGTAGGGGAAAGAAGACAGGTGTAGAAGTAGGGGAAAGAAGACATGGTGTAGAAGCAGTGAAAAGAAGGCATGGTGTAGAAGTAAGGGAAAAAAAGACATGATGTAGAAGTAGGGGAAAGAAGATCTGATGTAGAAGTAGGGGAAATAAGATCTGGTGTAAAAGTAAGGGAAACAGGATACGGTGTAGAAGTAGGGGAAAGAATACATGGAGTAGAAGTAGGGGAAAGAATATCTGGTGTAGAAATAGGGGAAAGAATACATGGAGTAGAAGTAGGGGAAAGAAGACATAGTGCAGAAGTAAGGGAAAGAAGACATAGTGTAGAAGTAGGGGAAAGAAGACAGGGTGTAGAAGTAGGGGAAAGAAGACATAGTGTAGAAGTAAGGGAAAGAAGACATAGTGCAGAAGTAAGGGAAAGAAGACATAGTGTAGAAGTAGGGGAAAGAAGACAGGGTGTAGAAGTAGGGGAAAGAAGACACGGTGTAGAAGTAGGGGAAAGAAGACATAGTGTAGAAGTAAGGGAAAGAAGACATAGTGTAGAAGTAGGGGAAAGAAGACAGGGTGTAGAAGTAGGGGAAAGAAGACACGGTGTAGACGTAAGGGAAAGAAGACATGGTGTAGAAGCAGTGAAAAGAAGGCATGGTGTAGAAGTAAGGGAAAAAAAGACATGATGTAGAAGTAGGGGAAAGAAGATCTGATGTAGAAGTAGGGGAAATAAGATCTGGTGTAAAAGTAAGGGAAACAGGATACGGTGTAGAAGTAGGGGAAAGAATACATGGAGTAGAAGTAGGGGAAAGAATATCTGGTGTAGAAATAGGGGAAAGAATACATGGAGTAGAAGTAGGGGAAAGAAGATCTGGTGTAGAAATAGGGGAAAGAAGACATGCTGTAGAAGTAGGGGAAAGAAGATCTGGTGTAGAAGTAGGGGAAAGAAGATCTGGTGTAGAAGTAGGGGAAAGAAGATGTGCTGTAGAAGTAGGGGAAAGAAGATCTGGTGTAGAAGTAGGGGAAAAAAGACATGATGTAGAAGTAGGGGAAAGAAGACATGATGTAGAAGTAGGGGAAAGAAAATCTGATGTAGAAGATCATGTGTAGAAGTAGGGGAAAGAAGACATGGTGTAGAAGTAAAGGAAAGAAGACATGGAGTAGAAGTAGGGGAAAGAAGACATGATGTAGAAGTAGGGGAAAGAAGATCTGGTGTAGAAGTAAAGGAAAGAAGACATGGAGTAGAAGTAGGGGAAAGAAGATCTAGTGTAGAAGTAGAGGAAAGAAGACATGGTGTAGAAGTAGGGGAAAGAAGACATGGTGTAGAAGTAGGGGAAAGAAGACATGGTGTAGAAGTAGGGGAAAGAAGACATGGTGTAGAAGTAGGAGAAATAGGACACGACGTAGAAGTAGGGGAAATAAGATCTGGTGTAGAAGTAGGGAAAGAAGATCTGATATAGAAGTAGGGTAAAGAATATCTAGTGTAGAAGTAGGGGAAAGAAAGCATGGTATAGAAGTAGGGGCAAGAAGGCATGGCGTCGAAGTAGAGGAAAGAAGATCTAGTGTAGAAGTAGGGGACAGAAGATCTGGTGTAGAAGTAGGGGAAAGAAGACATGGTGTAGAAGTAGGGGAAAGAAGATCTAGTGTAGAAATATGGGAGAGAAGATATGGTGTAGAAGTAGGGGAAAGAAGGCATGGTGTAGATGTAGGGGAAAGAAGATCTGGTGTAGAAATAGGGGAAAGAAGATCAGGTGTAGAAATAGGGGAAAGAAGACATGGTGTAGAAGTAGAGGAAAGAAGATGTGGTGTAGAATTAGGGGAAAGAAGATGTGGTGTAGAGGTAGAGGAAAGAAGATGTGGTGTAGAGGTAGAGGAAAGAAGATGTGGTGTAGAAGTAGGGGAAAGAAGATCTAGTGTAGAAATATGGGAGAGAAGGCATGGTGTAGATGTAGGGGAAAGAAGGCATGGTGTAGATGTAGGGGAAAGAAGATCAGGTGTAGAAATAGGGGAAAGAAGATCAGGTGTAGAAATAGGGGAAAGAAGACATGGTGTAGAAGTAGAGGAAAGAAGATGTGGTGTAGAATTAGGGGAAAGAAGATGTGGTGTAGAGGTAGAGGAAAGAAGATGTGGTGTAGAATTAGGGGAAAGAAGACATGGTGTAGAAGTAGAGGAAAGAAGATGTGGTGTAGAATTAGGGGAAAGAAGATGTGGTGTAGAAGTAGAGGAAAGAAGACATGATGTAGAAGTAGAGGAAAAAGACATGGAGTAGAATTAGGGGAAAGAAGATCTGGTGTAGAAGTAGTGAAAAGAAGGCATGGTGTAGAAGTAAGGGAAAAAAAGACATGATGTAGAAGTAGGGGAAAGAAGATCTGATGTAGAAGTAGGGGAAATAAGATCTGGTGTAAAAGTAAGGGAAACAGGATACGGTGTAGAAGTAGGGGAAAGAATACATGGAGTAGAAGTAGGGGAAAGAATATCTGGTGTAGAAATAGGGGAAAGAATACATGGAGTAGAAGTAGGGGAAAGAAGATCTGGTGTAGAAGTAGGGGAAAGAAGACATGGTGTAGAAGTAGGGGAAAGAAGATCTGGTGTAGAAGTAGGGGAAAGAAGATCTGGTGTAGAAGTAGGGGAAAGAAGATGTGGTGTAGAAGTAGGGGAAAGAAGATCTGGTGTAGAAGTAGGGGAAAGAAGATCTAGTGTAGAAATATGAGAAAGAAGACATGGTGTAGAAGTAGGGGAAAGAATATCTGATGTAGAAGATCATGTGTAAAAGTAGAGGAAAGAAGATCTGATGTAGAAGTAAGGGAAAGAAGACATGGAGTAGAAGTAGGGGAAAGAAGACATGATGTAGAAGTAGGGGAAAGAAGATCTGGTGTAGAAGTAAAGGAAAGAAGACATGGAGTAGAAGTAGGGGAAAGAAGACATGGTGTAGAAGTAGAGGAAAGAAGACATGGTGTAGAAGTAGGGGAAAGAAGACATGGTGTAGAAGTAGGGGAAAGAAGACATGGAGTAGAAGTAGGGGAAAGAAGACATGGTGTAGAAGTAGGAGAAATAGGACACGACGTAGAAGTAGGGGAAATAAGATCTGGTGTAGAAGTAGGGAAAGAAGATCTGATATAGAAGTAGGGTAAAGAATATCTAGTGTAGAAGTAGGGGAAAGAAAGCATGGTATAGAAGTAGGGGCAAGAAGGCATGGCGTCGAAGTAGAGGAAAGAAGATCTAGTGTAGAAGTAGGGGACAGAAGATCTGGTGTAGAAGTAGGGGAAAGAAGACATGGTGTAGAAGTAGGGGAAAGAAGATCTAGTGTAGAAATATGGGAGAGAAGATATGGTGTAGAAGTAGGGGAAAGAAGGCATGGTGTAGATGTAGGGGAAAGAAGATCTGGTGTAGAAATAGGGGAAAGAAGATCAGGTGTAGAAATAGGGGAAAGAAGACATGGTGTAGAAGTAGAGGAAAGAAGATGTGGTGTAGAATTAGGGGAAAGAAGATGTGGTGTAGAGGTAGAGGAAAGAAGATGTGGTGTAGAGGTAGAGGAAAGAAGATGTGGTGTAGAAGTAGGGGAAAGAAGATCTAGTGTAGAAATATGGGAGAGAAGGCATGGTGTAGATGTAGGGGAAAGAAGGCATGGTGTAGATGTAGGGGAAAGAAGATCAGGTGTAGAAATAGGGGAAAGAAGATCAGGTGTAGAAATAGGGGAAAGAAGACATGGTGTAGAAGTAGAGGAAAGAAGATGTGGTGTAGAATTAGGGGAAAGAAGATGTGGTGTAGAGGTAGAGGAAAGAAGATGTGGTGTAGAAGTAGGGGAAAGAAGACATGGTGTAGAAGTAGAGGAAAGAAGATCTGGTGTAGAAGTAGGGGAAAGAAGATATGGTGTAGAAGTAGGAGAAAGAAGACATGGTGTAGAAGTAGGAGAAAGAAGACATGGTGTAGAAGTAAAGGAAATAAGATCTAGTGTAGATGTAGGAGAAAGAAGACATCGTGTAGAAGTAAAGGAAATAAGATCTAGTGTAGATGTAGGAGAAAGAAGACATGGTGTAGAAGTAAAGGAAATAAGATCTAGTGTAGATGTAGGAGAAAGAAGATGTGGTTTAGAAGCAGGAGAAAGAAGACATGGTGTAGAAGTAAAGGAAATAAGATCTAGTGTAGATGTAGGAGAAAGAAGACATGGTGTAGAAGTAAAGGAAATAAGATCTAGTGTAGAAGCAGGAGAAAGAAGAAACGGTGTAGAAGTAAAGGAAATAAGATCTAGTGTAGAAGTAGGAGAAAGAAGACATGGTGTAGAAGTAAAGGAAATAAGATCTAGCGTAGAAGCAGGAGAAAGAAGACATGGTGTAGAAGTAGGAGAAAGAAGACACGGTGTAGAAGTATGAGAAAGGAGACATGGTGTAGAAGTAGGAGAAAGAAGACATGGTGTAGAAGTAGGAGAAAGAAGACATGGTGTAGAAGTAGGAGAAAGAAGACACGGTGTAGAAGTAGGAGAAAGAAGACACGGTGTAGAAGTAGGAGAAAGAAGACACGGTGTAGAAGTAAAGGAAATAAGATCTAGTGTAGAAGTAGGAGAAAGAAGACACGGTGTAGAAGTAGGAGAAAGAAGACACGGTGTAGAAGTAAAGGAAATAAGATCTAGTGTAGAAGCAGGAGAAAGAAGACACGGTGTAGAAGTAGGAGAAAGAAGACACGGTGTAGAAGTAAAGGAAATAAGATCTAGTGTAGAAGTAGGAGAAAGAAGACACGGTGTAGAAGTAGGAGAAAGAAGACACGGTGTAGAAGTAGGAGAAAGAAGACACGGTGTAGAAGTAAAGGAAATAAGATCTAGTGTAGAAGTAGGGGAAAGAAGACATGGTGTAGAAGTAAAGGAAATAAGATCTAGTGTAGAGGTAGGGGAAAGAAGACAAGGTGTAGAAGTAAAGTAAATAAGATCTAGTGTAGAGGTAGGGGAAAGAAGACATGGTGTAGAAGTAAAGGAAATAAGATCTAGTGTAGAGGTAGGGGAAAGAAGACAAGGTGTAGAAGTAAAGGAAATAAGATCTAGTGTAGAGGTAGGGGAAAGAAGACAAGGTGTAGAAGTAAAGTAAATAAGATCTAGTGTAGAGGTAGGGGAAAGAAGACATGGTGTAGAAGTAAAGGAAATAAGATCTAGTGTAGAGGTAGGGGAAAGAAGACAAGGTGTAGAAGTAAAGGAAATAAGATCTAGTGTAGAGGTAGGGGAAAGAAGACAAGGTGTAGAAGTAAAGTAAATAAGATCTAGTGTAGAGGTAGGGGAAAGAAGACATGGTGTAGAAGTAAAGGAAATAAGATCTAGTGTAGAGGTAGGGGAAAGAAGACACGGTGTAGAAGTAGGAGAAAGAAGACACGGTGTAGAAGTAATGGAAATAAGATCTAGTGTAGAGGTAGAGGAAAGAAGACACGGTGTAGAAGTAGGAGAAAGAAGACACGGTGTAGAAGTAAAGGAAATAAGATCTAGTGTAGAGTTAGAGGAAAGAAGACACGGTGTAGAAGTAGGAGAAAGAAGACATGGTGTAGAAGTAAGGAAATAAGATCTAGTGTAGAAGCAGGAGAAAGAAGACATTGTGTAGAAGTAAGGAAATAAGATCTAGTGTAGAAGTAGGAGAAAGAAGACATGGTGTAGAAGTAGGAGAAAGAACATGGTGTAGAAGTAAAGGAAATAAGATCTAGTGTAGAGGTAGGGGAAAGAAGACAAGGTGTAGAAGTAAAGTAAATAAGATCTAGTGTAGAGGTAGGGGAAAGAAGACATGGTGTAGAAGTAAAGGAAATAAGATCTAGTGTAGAGGTAGGGGAAAGAAGACAAGGTGTAGAAGTAAAGGAAATAAGATCTAGTGTAGAGGTAGGGGAAAGAAGACAAGGTGTAGAAGTAAAGGAAATAAGATCTAGTGTAGAGGTAGGGGAAAGAAGACATGGTGTAGAAGTAAAGGAAATAAGATCTAGTGTAGAGGTAGGGGAAAGAAGACAAGGTGTAGAAGTAAAGGAAATAAGATCTAGTGTAGAGGTAGGGGAAAGAAGACAAGGTGTAGAAGTAAAGTAAATAAGATCTAGTGTAGAGGTAGGGGAAAGAAGACATGGTGTAGAAGTAAAGGAAATAAGATCTAGTGTAGAGGTAGGGGAAAGAAGACACGGTGTAGAAGTAGGAGAAAGAAGACACGGTGTAGAAGTAATGGAAATAAGATCTAGTGTAGAGGTAGAGGAAAGAAGACACGGTGTAGAAGTAGGAGAAAGAAGACACGGTGTAGAAGTAAAGGAAATAAGATCTAGTGTAGAGTTAGAGGAAAGAAGACACGGTGTAGAAGTAGGAGAAAGAAGACATGGTGTAGAAGTAAAGGAAATAAGATCTAGTGTAGAAGCAGGAGAAAGAAGACATTGTGTAGAAGTAAAGGAAATAAGATCTAGTGTAGAAGTAGGAGAAAGAAGACATGGTGTAGAAGTAGGAGAAAGAAGACATGGTGTAGAAGTAGGAGAAAGAAGACATGGTGTAGAAGCAGGGAAAACGATATGCTGAGAAGCTGCTTAAATACACACATACATACATGTATATATGCAAATTATCAAGCTCGGTTGTCGTGGGTGTGGTGTGGGGGGTGAGTATAAAATTTCTGTGGGAGGCCCTGCAAGGAATTTAACTTGAGGCGTGGACATTTGTTACAAAGTCTGATACACTAAGTTTTATTTCCCAGTTATTTATGTTGTCTCTTATGAGAACAGCTTACATATAGTCCGGTATATATGGGACTGCCCTGTACATTAAAATCGACTTTCTGGAAACTATTGCTCCAGGAGAGGCCTTATTACAGTAGGAGTGGGGTGGGGGGTGGGGTTCCAATAGGTGCATCACTTAAGAGACCGGAAGTTTTTTTTTCTGTTTAAAGTTTTGGGGAGGGGAGCCAACACGTGCATTATTTCAGAACTCAGAAGTCTTTTCTGTTTAAAGCTTGAGACCGACGGGCTTCGTGGATGAGGAGGGGAAGGGTGGGTCTGAAGTGGATGGAAACAAAGAAAGTAGGATGGGGAGTTGTGCGCTGAATTACAGAACTTCTCTCTCTAGCCACGGCCTTAGCATCTCACTGAATCATAAAAATAATTATAACCTGCAGTTTACTACGCTGCTGTCATGTGGTACTTCATGTAGGGCGCCCGAATGGTTGTCTATATCCGGCACATAAGCTTTCATAGAATAGATGTCTTGTTATTATTTGCATTGTATTTGTTAGTGGCAGTGCCAATATTTTGAACTCATTTGTCTTTCTTTTATGTACTTTATATCTTGCACGCTGGGTCTCTATAATGTGTGCACGGTAATATGAAAGGTAAATAAGGGCCAATAACTACGAAAAAGCTGGAAGATAATGAGAAAATATCTAGAAAAAAAATGTTGCTTGTGGTTTACCAAGATATAGAAATTCTGTGAGGCTTTCTGTGAAAAATACAACAGGTGATCTTAAGAAAGAAAATATTTTTGTGAAGGTGATTGCTAACACTGGCATTCAGGGTATGCTGTCTTCTGGGGACATGGAGATTACAGGCTGTTCTGAATGCTTAATGAAGCACATTCAGGTGTGCATGTGAGAGTTAGCTTGCTAGTTACAGCTGTGAAGCTGTTTACGGCTGAGATGTTAGAGCTGTGCTGTTGGTTAGGGGATTGGAGTTAGTTATGCCAGTGGTGTTGGTTACAGCTGGTTACGGGTGTGATGTTAGCTTTATTAGCTGTGATGTTGATTACAACCAAGATGCTGGTTAGAGCTCTGAAGATAGTCACAGCTGTGATGTTGATTACAGCTGTGGTGTTTGTTACAGTTGTGAAGTTTGTTACGGATGTGATGTTAGTTACAGCTGTGGTGATGATTATAATTTGTAGTGTTGTTTATGAATGTGTTCTAGCGAGGAATATCTTCCAAGTATTTTATGCCATGTATATTTTTACATTTTATTTTTATTAACATCTTATTTTATTATCATCTTATTTTATTATCGTAGTATTTCAGTATCATCTTTTAGTGTCAATTTTCAGAACCATTCCGAACTTCGACTTTTCTCACAATTTCACCTGAAAGTTATTTTTTAAAAACTTTACAGTTTATATTATTTAATCTACGTTTTCTATCATGTTTGTCTACATTTTCTGCCATGTTTATCTACATTTTCTGCCATGTTTATCTACATTTTCTGCCATGTTTATCTATAAAAGTGCACCTAGTTCTGTTTTTACGTGTAATCGTTATTCAGAAAAATCTTTAATTTTTCGAATTGAAAGGTCTGTGCTGCGAAAGAAAGTTCTAAGTGACTGGACCGAATTGTGAACCTTTTTCTTACATTCTTTTTGTCAAGCAGGTCGCATTTATTACTTGTAGGAGAAAGAAGACATGGTGTAGAAGTAAAGGAAATAAGATCTAGTGTAGAAGCAGGAGAAAGAAGACATTGTGTAGAAGTAAAGGAAATAAGATCTAGTGTAGAAGTAGGAGAAAGAAGACATGGTGTAGAAGTAGGAGAAAGAAGACATGGTGTAGAAGTAGGAGAAAGAAGACATGGTGTAGAAGCAGGGAAAACGATATGCTGAGAAGCTGCTTAAATACACACATACATACATGTATATATGCAAATTATCAAGCTCGGTTGTCGTGGGTGTGGTGTGGGGGGTGAGTATAAAATTTCTGTGGGAGGCCCTGCAAGGAATTTAACTTGAGGCGTGGACATTTGTTACAAAGTCTGATACACTAAGTTTTATTTCCCAGTTATTTATGTTGTCTCTTATGAGAACAGCTTACATATAGTCCGGTATATATGGGACTGCCCTGTACATTAAAATCGACTTTCTGGAAACTATTGCTCCAGGAGAGGCCTTATTACAGTAGGAGTGGGGTGGGGGGTGGGGTTCCAATAGGTGCATCACTTAAGAGACCGGAAGTTTTTTTTTCTGTTTAAAGTTTTGGGGAGGGGAGCCAACACGTGCATTATTTCAGAACTCAGAAGTCTTTTCTGTTTAAAGCTTGAGACCGACGGGCTTCGTGGATGAGGAGGGGAAGGGTGGGTCTGAAGTGGATGGAAACAAAGAAAGTAGGATGGGGAGTTGTGCGCTGAATTACAGAACTTCTCTCTCTAGCCACGGCCTTAGCATCTCACTGAATCATAAAAATAATTATAACCTGCAGTTTACTACGCTGCTGTCATGTGGTACTTCATGTAGGGCGCCCGAATGGTTGTCTATATCCGGCACATAAGCTTTCATAGAATAGATGTCTTGTTATTATTTGCATTGTATTTGTTAGTGGCAGTGCCAATATTTTGAACTCATTTGTCTTTCTTTTATGTACTTTATATCTTGCACGCTGGGTCTCTATAATGTGTGCACGGTAATATGAAAGGTAAATAAGGGCCAATAACTACGAAAAAGCTGGAAGATAATGAGAAAATATCTAGAAAAAAAATGTTGCTTGTGGTTTACCAAGATATAGAAATTCTGTGAGGCTTTCTGTGAAAAATACAACAGGTGATCTTAAGAAAGAAAATATTTTTGTGAAGGTGATTGCTAACACTGGCATTCAGGGTATGCTGTCTTCTGGGGACATGGAGATTACAGGCTGTTCTGAATGCTTAATGAAGCACATTCAGGTGTGCATGTGAGAGTTAGCTTGCTAGTTACAGCTGTGAAGCTGTTTACGGCTGAGATGTTAGAGCTGTGCTGTTGGTTAGGGGATTGGAGTTAGTTATGCCAGTGGTGTTGGTTACAGCTGGTTACGGGTGTGATGTTAGCTTTATTAGCTGTGATGTTGATTACAACCAAGATGCTGGTTAGAGCTCTGAAGATAGTCACAGCTGTGATGTTGATTACAGCTGTGGTGTTTGTTACAGTTGTGAAGTTTGTTACGGATGTGATGTTAGTTACAGCTGTGGTGATGATTATAATTTGTAGTGTTGTTTATGAATGTGTTCTAGCGAGGAATATCTTCCAAGTATTTTATGCCATGTATATTTTTACATTTTATTTTTATTAACATCTTATTTTATTATCATCTTATTTTATTATCGTAGTATTTCAGTATCATCTTTTAGTGTCAATTTTCAGAACCATTCCGAACTTCGACTTTTCTCACAATTTCACCTGAAAGTTATTTTTTAAAAACTTTACAGTTTATATTATTTAATCTACGTTTTCTATCATGTTTGTCTACATTTTCTGCCATGTTTATCTACATTTTCTGCCAAGTTTATCTAAATTTTCTGCCATGTTTATCTATAAAAGTGCACCTAGTTCTGTTTTTACGTGTAATCGTTATTCAGAAAAATCTTTAATTTTTCGAATTGAAAGGTCTGTGCTGCGAAAGAAAGTTCTAAGTGACTGGACCGAATTGTGAACCTTTTTCTTACATTCTTTTTGTCAAGCAGGTCGCATTTATTACTTTCCTCCTCAGATATTTGACGAATGCAGGGATTTCCAATATACGCGAAACGAAGGATTTCCGATTTACGCGAAAAGAAAGAGTTCCAAATGGTGACATTTTCTTTGATTTGCTAATAATATCTGTAATCGCGAAAGTGAGCTTGTCTATTCGGCGTCAAAGGAAGAGGTATGCAAATGTGAACAGGTATCAAATCGAGCAGGAAACAGAATATTGTTTTTTAACTTCTCGGAAAGGACCCAAGAAGTAGAATTATGTACAGGCTCCACGCCTTTCACAACATTACATCAATCTTTACACATGTTAAAGTAGCTGAAGTCACGGAGAGCACCAATTGTAGTAGGACAGGGTCTTGATCAGCTGTGGGTCTCCGGCTGACCCTGCATGTGTACCCACTGTTCAAGGGTTGGATGTGGAGTATCTCATGATTTTGCGTCGCTGTTAATGACGTTTTACGTCTTGGAGTTAGTTTAGACTACCAGTGCTGCATTTTTGTGAGTAACCAGAAAATGAGATCTTGTACAACCCCGGCCTGTAATTTCCTGACCACATCACATGAATGCACGTGTTTCAGTCGCTGACCATCACTGGCCAGAGAAATTCAGACGAAGTAGCCAAATGTCTGACCTCTTCTTGCCAGAGAAGCCACTTATTTAAGATGAATACATCCCTAACGAGACGAGAATGAGTTCGTATGGCTGATGGCCAATCATTGTTTGTCAAAATGATGTGATAGAAAGGTCACGTTACTCAGAGAGCCAATTGCAATTTACATAACAAGAAAATACCATTTACAACTGATAATTGGTTGTCTCCTACTGACTGAATGTGTCTTTATATTTTGTCAAACCTAACACTCATCTTGCATTTGAAAATGATTCTGTGTAATTCTCTCCCAGCTTTAAGTATCGGAAAAAATATACAGAAATGTTACACTGAGTATATTTCTCTCTTCATGAAGTGAGTCGCAGATGATTGGAGGAAGAGGGATGGAGTTTCTCATAAAAAGTTTGTGAGCATTTTGTTCAAGTAAGAGAACTAACGAGGAGAGTCTGTCAAAGCCAAGGAACAAAAATTAATTAAAACTGTTAAAAATACAAGCAGCATTTGTTTTATGTGTAATGGGAAGGTGAGATTTTGATCTGTAATAACAACTGAAAGTATAAATGGTGAAAGAAGCAGACGGCATTCATAAGATGAGGAAGTCTGACACGATGCTGTAACAACAGACAATAACAGGTTAACCTGACGTTATTGTGTTGTTGTTGTTGTTGTTCTGCCAGCAGAAATTTCTTTGCAATCTTGCTGTGAAGGTGTAATACCACAAGCATTGTGTCGGATGGGGAGTGGGTTAGAGAAGACATTCCTGTAGACCCGGAGTGATTCTGTTACCATGAAAACCATGGCCATCCTTGCCCCATTATCCAGACTAGGCTGTTACACGGGGTACCAACAGACAGGGTCTTCGTCGGCTGGGGATCGTCAGCTGTGAAGTAAGTAGTCAGCTATGGGTTGCTAGGTCAGCTACGGGTTGCTAGGTTGCTCCACCGGGCTTCTTTATGTCCTGGAAAACTTTCAACATCCGGTCCTCTGAACAACTGCGGTCATTAGCGAAACCAAGCATGGTTGATGATGATGATGATGATGATGATGATGATAAACAGTTCTTAGAAATAATTCTCATGGACATCACTTGAAGCAAAATGAAATCTCCGCTGTGAGATCAGCAACAAAAACTCCAGGAGCTGCTATAGAATCGATCCGAGTGCTAAGTGTTGAGGGAGAGAAAAACTCGCCCTCTACAGACCGGCTTTCAAGTTTTTCTCATTTCATGAACAGGCTTGCTATCGATTACCTACACAGCTTCTGTTATCATAATAGAATATTATCTTGTAGCGAGCATTAAAGGATGAAGAGTGAAAAACTGAAGGCCTGGATAGGGTTTATGGCGAGGAGATTGTAGGAAAATAGCTTTCGTTAACGTGCTTGCTCGCCAGCAATCCAAGCTTAGTTAGGTCTGCAGATGTTGCCTGTCTAATTTTGGCTCGGTCTTCAATTATGTCTTATTTTATTTGTTGTCCTGACACTCTTTCTAAGTGGTGCATCCTGTTTTATTTGTTGTCCTGACTTTTATTCAAGTGCTGAACGCTGTTTTTATCTAAACGCCGGCATACTTGAAGTCATGACTTCTTTCCGAGTGTTGCTTCTAGCATCACTGGCCGTCTTGAGTTCAGTTTAAACTACCAGTGCTGCATTTTTGTGAGTAACCAGAAAATGAGATCTTGTACAACCCCGGCCTGTAATTTCCTGACCACATCACATGAATGCACGTGTTTCAGTCGCTGACCATCACTGGCCAGAGAAATTCAGACGAAGTAGCCAAATGTCTGACCTCTTCTTGCCAGAGAAGCCACTTATTTAAGATGAATACATCCCTAACGAGACGAGAATGAGTTCGTATGGCTGATGGCCAATCATTGTTTGTCAAAATGATGTGATAGAAAGGTCACGTTACTCAGAGAGCCAATTGCAATTTACATAACAAGAAAATACCATTTACAACTGATAATTGGTTGTCTCCTACTGACTGAATGTGTCTTATATTTTGTCAAACCTAACACTCATCTTGCATTTGAAAATGATTCTGTGTAATTCTCTCCCAGCTTTAAGTATCGGAAAAAATATACAGAAATGTTACACTGAGTATATTTCTCTCTTCATGAAGTGAGTCGCAGATGATTGGAGGAAGAGGGATGGAGTTTCTCATAAAAAGTTTGTGAGCATTTTGTTCAAGTAAGAGAACTAACGAGGAGAGTCTGTCAAAGCCAAGGAACAAAAATTAATTAAAACTGTTAAAAATACAAGCAGCATTTGTTTTATGTGTAATGGGAAGGTGAGATTTTGATCTGTAATAACAACTGAAAGTATAAATGGTGAAAGAAGCAGACGGCATTCATAAGATGAGGAAGTCTGACACGATGCTGTAACAACAGACAATAACAGGTTAACCTGACGTTATTGTGTTGTTGTTGTTGTTGTTCTGCCAGCAGAAATTTCTTTGCAATCTTGCTGTGAAGGTGTAATACCACAAGCATTGTGTCGGATGGGGAGTGGGTTAGAGAAGACATTCCTGTAGACCCGGAGTGATTCTGTTACCATGAAAACCATGGCCATCCTTGCCCCATTATCCAGACTAGGCTGTTACACGGGGTACCAACAGACAGGGTCTTCGTCGGCTGGGGATCGTCAGCTGTGAAGTAAGTAGTCAGCTATGGGTTGCTAGGTCAGCTACGGGTTGCTAGGTTGCTCCACCGGGCTTCTTTATGTCCTGGAAAACTTTCAACATCCGGTCCTCTGAACAACTGCGGTCATTAGCGAAACCAAGCATGGTTGATGATGATGATGATGATGATGATGATGATAAACAGTTCTTAGAAATAATTCTCATGGACATCACTTGAAGCAAAATGAAATCTCCGCTGTGAGATCAGCAACAAAAACTCCAGGAGCTGCTATAGAATCGATCCGAGTGCTAAGTGTTGAGGGAGAGAAAAACTCGCCCTCTACAGACCGGCTTTCAAGTTTTTCTCATTTCATGAACAGGCTTGCTATCGATTACCTACACAGCTTCTGTTATCATAATAGAATATTATCTTGTAGCGAGCATTAAAGGATGAAGAGTGAAAAACTGAAGGCCTGGATAGGGTTTATGGCGAGGAGATTGTAGGAAAATAGCTTTCGTTAACGTGCTTGCTCGCCAGCAATCCAAGCTTAGTTAGGTCTGCAGATGTTGCCTGTCTAATTTTGGCTCGGTCTTCAATTATGTCTTATTTTATTTGTTGTCCTGACACTCTTTCTAAGTGGTGCATCCTGTTTTATTGTTGTCCTGACTTTTATTCAAGTGCTGAACGCTGTTTTTATCTAAACGCCGGCATACTTGAAGTCATGACTTCTTTCCGAGTGTTGCTTCTAGCATCACTGGCCGTCTTGAGTTCAGTTTAAACGTTCCAATCATCACGTAGTTTTGTATGTTGTGATTATTGACGATCTGTACCATACATATATATATATATAAATAGTTCCAACACTTCCTGATCACTTATAAGTTAAACAATCACTGCTCACTAAAAATGTGTGGATTTGCTTGACCATCCAGTCAGGCGACGTATACGCAAGTAGATCCACGTTACTCACTTCAGTTGATGAGCTCACGTTTACGTCCACGCTGTGTTCATTCCGGTACATGTGTCCCAGAACTTCTTCCTTCTTCTTCTTCTTCTGTTACGTATGCTTAGCTGTTTAAACAGGGAGTCGGGTTGCCTCTGTAAATTCTGCTGTTAACAAGGGGCCTTTGCAGGGCCCTCAGATGTTTCTATTCCGTGCTGCTTTCTGGGAGCCATGCCGGGGCACTGAGGCCCCTGTATACGGTGCAGGTCCTTAGTCTGTGTGCAAGAGCCTGGGGGTCTATTTTTGGGCGCAGACTTTGTCTTGTGTGTCCCAGTTTTCCGCGATAAATTTTCTCCCATCATGGTCCTCTCCCCCCTCCACCCCGCCCCCAAATTGACATGTTCCATTTAATCCAGTACGCCTAACTTTGAACCTTGCTTTTGTGCTCTTCAACAGGTTGGCAGTTTGCCTCAGCATAAATATTTTGGGTACCAATTTTTTTAATATCTAGGATCAGGTGATGTCTATAGTTTGTCTACGACCGGGAGATGTCTTTAGCTTGTCTATTTCTATAGCTTGTCTAGGACATGGAGATATTTATAGCTTGTCTACGACTGTGAGATGTCTATAGCTTTTCTAGAACCGGGAGATGTCTATAGCTTGTCTACGACCGGGAGATGTCTATAGTTTGTCTACGACCGGGAGATGTCTATAGTTTGTCAAACCTAACACTCATCTTGCATTTGAAAATGATTCTGTGTAATTCTCTCCCAGCTTTAAGTATCGGAAAAAATATACAGAAATGTTACACTGAGTATATTTCTCTCTTCATGAAGTGAGTCGCAGATGATTGGAGGAAGAGGGATGGAGTTTCTCATAAAAAGTTTGTGAGCATTTTGTTCAAGTAAGAGAACTAACGAGGAGAGTCTGTCAAAGCCAAGGAACAAAAATTAATTAAAACTGTTAAAAATACAAGCAGCATTTGTTTTATGTGTAATGGGAAGGTGAGATTTTGATCTGTAATAACAACTGAAAGTATAAATGGTGAAAGAAGCAGACGGCATTCATAAGATGAGGAAGTCTGACACGATGCTGTAACAACAGACAATAACAGGTTAACCTGACGTTATTGTGTTGTTGTTGTTGTTGTTCTGCCAGCAGAAATTTCTTTGCAATCTTGCTGTGAAGGTGTAATACCACAAGCATTGTGTCGGATGGGGAGTGGGTTAGAGAAGACATTCCTGTAGACCCGGAGTGATTCTGTTACCATGAAAACCATGGCCATCCTTGCCCCATTATCCAGACTAGGCTGTTACACGGGGTACCAACAGACAGGGTCTTCGTCGGCTGGGGATCGTCAGCTGTGAAGTAAGTAGTCAGCTATGGGTTGCTAGGTCAGCTACGGGTTGCTAGGTTGCTCCACCGGGCTTCTTTATGTCCTGGAAAACTTTCAACATCCGGTCCTCTGAACAACTGCGGTCATTAGCGAAACCAAGCATGGTTGATGATGATGATGATGATGATGATGATGATAAACAGTTCTTAGAAATAATTCTCATGGACATCACTTGAAGCAAAATGAAATCTCCGCTGTGAGATCAGCAACAAAAACTCCAGGAGCTGCTATAGAATCGATCCGAGTGCTAAGTGTTGAGGGAGAGAAAAACTCGCCCTCTACAGACCGGCTTTCAAGTTTTTCTCATTTCATGAACAGGCTTGCTATCGATTACCTACACAGCTTCTGTTATCATAATAGAATATTATCTTGTAGCGAGCATTAAAGGATGAAGAGTGAAAAACTGAAGGCCTGGATAGGGTTTATGGCGAGGAGATTGTAGGAAAATAGCTTTCGTTAACGTGCTTGCTCGCCAGCAATCCAAGCTTAGTTAGGTCTGCAGATGTTGCCTGTCTAATTTTGGCTCGGTCTTCAATTATGTCTTATTTTATTTGTTGTCCTGACACTCTTTCTAAGTGGTGCATCCTGTTTTATTTGTTGTCCTGACTTTTATTCAAGTGCTGAACGCTGTTTTTATCTAAACGCCGGCATACTTGAAGTCATGACTTCTTTCCGAGTGTTGCTTCTAGCATCACTGGCCGTCTTGAGTTCAGTTTAAACGTTCCAATCATCACGTAGTTTTGTATGTTGTGATTATTGACGATCTGTACCATACATATATATATATATAAATAGTTCCAACACTTCCTGATCACTTATAAGTTAAACAATCACTGCTCACTAAAAATGTGTGGATTTGCTTGACCATCCAGTCAGGCGACGTATACGCAAGTAGATCCACGTTACTCACTTCAGTTGATGAGCTCACGTTTACGTCCACGCTGTGTTCATTCCGGTACATGTGTCCCAGAACTTCTTCCTTCTTCTTCTTCTTCTGTTACGTATGCTTAGCTGTTTAAACAGGGAGTCGGGTTGCCTCTGTAAATTCTGCTGTTAACAAGGGGCCTTTGCAGGGCCCTCAGATGTTTCTATTCCGTGCTGCTTTCTGGGAGCCATGCCGGGGCACTGAGGCCCCTGTATACGGTGCAGGTCCTTAGTCTGTGTGCAAGAGCCTGGGGGTCTATTTTTGGGCGCAGACTTTGTCTTGTGTGTCCCAGTTTTCCGCGATAAATTTTCTCCCATCATGGTCCTCTCCCCCCTCCACCCCGCCCCCAAATTGACATGTTCCATTTAATCCAGTACGCCTAACTTTGAACCTTGCTTTTGTGCTCTTCAACAGGTTGGCAGTTTGCCTCAGCATAAATATTTTGGGTACCAATTTTTTTAATATCTAGGATCAGGTGATGTCTATAGTTTGTCTACGACCGGGAGATGTCTTTAGCTTGTCTATTTCTATAGCTTGTCTAGGACATGGAGATATTTATAGCTTGTCTACGACTGTGAGATGTCTATAGCTTTTCTAGAACCGGGAGATGTCTATAGCTTGTCTACGACCGGGAGATGTCTATAGTTTGTCTACGACCGGGAGATGTCTATAGTTTGTCTAAGACCAGGAGATTTCTGTGGCTTATTTAGGATCAGGAAATGTTTATAGAGTGTCTATGTCCAAAAGATGTCTATGGCTTGTCTAGGACATGGAGATGTCTACAGCTTGTCTGGGACATGGTGATGTCTATAGCTTGTCTAGCATCGGGAGATGTCTATAGCTTTTCTAGAACCGGGAGATGTCTATAGCTTGTCTACGACCGGGAAATGTCTATAGCTTGCCTAGGACAAGGAGATTTCTGTGGCTTGTCTAGGACCAGGAAATATTTATAGAGTGTCTATGTCCAAAAGATGTCTATAGCTTGTCGAGGACCAGGAGATGTCAATAGCGTGTCTAGGACAAGGAGATTTCTATGGTTTGTCTAAGACTAGGAGATGTCTATGGCTTGTCTAGGACCTGAAAGTTATAGCTTATCTAGGGCAGGGAGATGTCTATAGCATGTCTTGGACCGTGAGATGTCTATAGTTTGTCTAGGACCGGGAGATGTCTATAGCTTGTCTTGGACAATACACAAAGTAAAATCATCCCTGTAACAAAGCTGTCTCGCAGTCTGCACATTGTTTAAAATCTACCAAACTATTCTACCGTATCATAAAAAAACCGATACGAGAGAAGCTGGTAATCAGCAGGGGAAAGGGGAAAAAGAAGGGGGGGGGGGTGAGAGACAAGTGTCTGAAAGGGCTGACCAAGTGGCACCAGACGTTAAATGCAAAGGATATAGTTCCAAATACCAAAAGGTTGTAAAAAAAACGGAATAATGACTACAACACTTTTTGACCAGGTAAATGATGATGATGATGATGATGATGACATGTATGGCGAAGAATACTCAGCTGTGAACATACAACATTTCTCTCTTGAAGCCATCGCTGGACAAGAATATCCAGCTACTGGAAATAGGGACAGCATAAAACTGACTTCAGTCACAGCAGATAGCACTAGGATGTCTTGAGTCACAGTAGATAGCACGAGGATGTCTCGAGTAACAGCAGATAGCACGAGGATGTCTTGAGCCGAAGCAGAAAGCCAGGAGAATGTCTTGTGTCCGAACAGATAGTACAAAAATGTCTTAAGTCTGAGCTAACAGCACGAGGATGTCTTGAGTCTGAGGAGACAGCACATGGATGTCTTGAGTAGAAGCAGACAGCACGAGGATATCTTGAGTCAACGCAGGACAAAACTGTCGAGTAAGAGCAGACAGCACACAGACGTCTTAGTCAGAGTGATAATCGTATTAAGTTAGAACAGACAGACAGCACACCAGTGTCTTGAGTTATAGCAGACCAACAGCACACCGGTATCTTGAGTTATAGCAGACAGCACACAGATGTCTTGATTTAGAGCAGACAGACAGCACACCTGTGTCTTAAGTTAGAGCAGACAGACAGCACATAGATATCTTGAGTTAGAGCAGACAGACAGCACACAGATGTCTTAAGTTAGAGCAGACAGATAGCACACAGATGTCTTAAGTTAGAGCAGACAGACAGCACACAGATGTCTTAAGTTAAAGCAGACAGGCAGCACACAGATGTCTTAAGTTAGAGCAGACAGACAGCACACAGATGTCTTAAGTTAGAGCAGACAGACAGCACACCGGTGTCTTGAAGTAAAGCGGCAGGAAGCTAGCAAAGAAACAGAAAATTATCTTGAATATGAACAGTTAAAATCTAGTTCATGTAGAAGTAGGCAAAAGCTGACCTTTCATGCTCATGGTATGCAAATGCTTGCTCCAGCAGCAGGGCATCTTGCTTACAACCGAGAGGCCTACAGGAGGCAAAATTCCACAAAGGACATACAAATGACTGAGGGAAAAGCTGAGCTGACACAGAGCAACACTTTGCCGACATTGAAGTGTTGAAGAATGAGACATATCAGCCAATGGACTACGGTTTAAAGTGAAGATTGCTTGAACAAGGGAATTAAGAATGTTGGGACCACTTGTATCTTCGGTCTCTGGATGATATGCTAACGACAAAAACGACGTCTATAAAACAATGGAAAACAAATCAAACTTTCCACTTACTCAAAACAATAGAAAACAGTTCACGTTGATGGAATTCAACCAAGGTTAACGAGATGTTTTTAATATTTAACAGCCTCACTCCAATCTGTGAACTCACGGACCTGTCATGGATCCCACTCCATCACGCCTGCTTGCATTTATCGACTTCATGGACATTGAATTTTCCTGAGGAAAAGTCAGTTCTTGTCCCCTCCAAAAAAATCAATTCATGTCACGAGATTTCTCGACCGTTCAGCTATTGGCAGGTTGCGATCAAACTCTCATAGACGTGCACCGTGTACAGCACAAACAAAAGCAGAAAAGTTCTGCGAGCAACCAGGCTCTTCTTCCTATTCCATTTCGCTTTATTGTTCGGCTATTTCAGTCCAGGACAAAGCAGAAAAATATGATCCAGGGGCTGACACGCCATGGGAAAGCGATGAAATGTTTAGGAAAAAGCTTTTAAGTTTCCTTGTTCACTGGTTGTTTACATTTCCTTCTCTTCATGGATTTGCTGGCTTTACATATAGGTACAGCTTTCTTTTCATTAACGCTCTCTCTTTCTCTTGCTGGCTTTACATATAGGTACAGCTTTCTTTCCATTAACGCTCTCTCTTTCTCTTGCTGGCTTTACATATAGGTACAGCTTTCTTTCCATTAACTCTTTCTCTTGCTGGCTTTACATACAGGTACAGCTTTCTTTCCATTAACGATCTCTCTTTCTCTTGCTGGCTTTACATATAGGTACAGCTTTCTTTTCATTAACGCTCTCTCTTTCTCTTGCTGGCTTTACATATAGGTACAGCTTTCTTTCCATTAACGATCTCTCTTTCTCTTGCTGGCTTTACATATAGGTACAGCTTTCTTTCCATTAACTCTTTCTCTTGCTGGCTTTACATATAGGTACAGGTTTCTTTTCATTAACGCTCTCTTTTTCCCTCCTGGCTTTACATATAGGTACAGATTTCTTTCTACTAACGCTCTCTCTTTGCTTTGCTGGCTTTACATATAGGTACATCTTTCTTTCTCTCTCTCTCTCTCTCTTTCTCTCTCTTTCTCTTGCTGGCTTTACATATAGGTATAACTTTCTTTCCATTAACTCATTCTCTATCTTTCTCTTGCTGGTTTTACATATAGGTATAGCATTCTGTCCATTAGCTCTCTCACTCTCTCTTTCTCTTGCTGGCTTTACATATGCGACGGGTGATTGATAAGTTCTCCTAAGATACAAATACTTTAAATGCACAGTTGATATTAGGTGTATTTGTAGAGCAGTTTAATGTAAGATGAAACTCCAAGTTTTAAGAAATTAACTGCAACCAATTTTATTTTACAGTCTACTGTAGTGGTAAGGGGCGGCAGAAATTAGGAAATGGATACAATTTCTCATCGAGCAGTCATTCGCTACCTCTATAACAAGGGCTTATCATCGAAGGAGATCCATGAAGATATGGTAGACACTTTAGGAGAGAGTGCCCCTTCATACAGCACAGTGAAGAAATTGGCAGCTGAATTCAAACATGGAAGGTGGAGTCTGGAAGATGATTCCCGTCCAGGAAAACCAAGAACGATAACCACCGATGAAACCACCGGCAGAATCCATGACATGATAATGGAGGATCGACAACTAACTTAGCAGTACACTTCTACTGAGTTGGGCATCTCCCAGGAACGTGTACATGCCATTATTCACAATGATCTTCAAATGACAAAGGTCTCTGCTCGATGGGTCCGAAACTTCTTGGAGCTGATCACAAACGACAGCGTCTCAACATGTCAAGAGACAATCTTGGCCATTTTTTCTGCACATCCTGAAACGTTCCTTCAGCAATTTGTGACTATGGAGGAGACTTGGATTCATCATTTTCAACCAGAAACCAAAGAACAGTCAGAGCAGTGGAAACATCTTGGATCCCCACCTCCAAAGAAAGCAAGGGTGGTTCTGTCTGCAGACAAAGTGATGGCTTCTATGTTTTGGGATTCAGAAGGTGTGCTATTGGTAGACTATCTTCAAAAGGGCAGAATGGTCACCTGGGCCTATTACGCTAATCTTGTGAAGCAACTGCGGGTCAAACTGAAGGAAAAGCGTCGACAGAAATTGATGAGAGAAGTCATCTTTCATCAAGACAATGCTCCAGTTCACAAGTCGGCGGTGGCAATGGCTGCCATTCATGAATGCGGCTTCCAGATTCTTGAACATCCTTCTTATTCCCTAGATTTGGCCCCTTCGGACTGTTACCTGTTTACCAAACTCAAAAAAGGAGCTCAGTGGTCGCAAATTTACTTCAGATGATGACATCATTCAATCTGTAGACCAGTTTCTACTGGCATAAGATGCTGACTTCTACAAAGAAGGGATCCGTATGCTGCAGGATCGCTGACCAAGTGCATAAACTTGCAAGGGGACTATGTTGAGAAATAACCCCAAAAAGTTGTCCACAAATAATCCGTTGTACCTTATGCTGAGAACTTATTAATCACCTCTCGTATGTATGGCTTTCTTTCCATTAACTCTCCTCTTTCTCTTTCTGGCTTTACATATAGGTACAGCTTTATTTCCATGAATTCTCTCTTTCTCTCTCTCTTTTTCTCTCTCTCTCTCTCTCTTTCTCTCCTTCTCGCTCTCTCTCTCTCTCTCTTTCTCTTGCTGGCTTTACATATAGGTATAGCTTTCTTTCCATGAACTCTCTCTCTCTTTCTCTCTTTCTCTCCCCCCCCCCTTTTCTCTTTCTCCCCCTCTCTACTCCTGGTATGATAAGATTTATGTACAAGTTTACTCAAGCAGTTAATTTCTTGATGGTGTCTTTCATCAAGTTAACGCTTCTTGTTCAAGAAATGTGTCTGGCATAAACTTCCCAGCTCAGTCTCTTCTAGAAACGTTTTATGTACTCACTTTCTGAGCCTGAATTTTATCAAACACTTACAAGTATTTAATCGGATAATTACTTGCTTTAAATTGTGTTCAGTTGCAATTTTCTTTCTTATCCATCATCATCATCATCATCATCATGCGTACTCTCCCCAATGATGGTTGTGTAAAATAGTGTTTATTACTTCTTACTTTGGTGCTTATTTTATCTAACTCTTTAATTCTTCTCTCCATCTTGCTTCTTTCTTTTATCTTTGTCATCGTCAACGGAGATTTCTCTGGTGCCCATTGCTTAAATCGCTAGGCCTTATTCTACTGAGTTTAGTGCTCACTGGAGCACGTCTGTGCCCGGAGACTCTCAGTAGCGGCTGCGCTCCTGACCATGCACAGACCCAGGATCTGAACTTGCCAGCTGGTGCTGATATGGCTCCCCATACATGGCGCTTTGTTACTTGGAGAAATAAGTTGGCATCTCATTCGTCTCTAGCTCCCCCAACAAATAAATAACTACTCACAAAGCATAAATTGATCAACGCAACATAAAGGTTAGGTTTATTGACAGCACTAGACGCCACACGTTTACACCAGAGACCATATAAACACACACACAAGATGTATTTCAAAACAGCGATTAACAGCAACATGGAAAACACGCGTGTCGTGAACATCAGCCCGCATAAACACAAAGGCGTCGCTCCAAGTGACGCTACTACGCGTCCCGCCACAGCCACCAATGCAGAAATGTTGAAATCCGCTGAGGGCATTATTCTTACTAGGCGTATCTCTCAACAAGTGGCCTTAAAGCTGTCAGTCAGCAACGGTAGTGCAAATGCAGTTATAAAAGCTCTCGGATTTTCTAAGGTTTGCCCAAGATGGGTTCCTCGAAGTCTCAGAAACGACCATCGATTGCAAAAGAAAACAATTTCTTCTGAATTGTTGGAGCGTTTCAGTGCTGAGGGAGAGAACTTTTTGGCTAAGGTGTAACAGGTGACGAAATCTGGGCACATCATTTTGAGCCTGAGACAAAAAGACAGTCAATGGAGTGGCATCATCCGCAGTCATCACGAAGAAAGAAATTCAAGACAACTCCTTCAGCAGCAAAGGTCATGATCAGTGTCTTTTGGGACATTGAAGGTGTGATTCTTGTGGATGTTATGCCAAGAGGAGAGACAATCAATTCGCAAGCTTACATTAAGACATTGAAAAAACTCAACGTTTTCGCAGAGTTTGGCCGCACAAGAATCCAGCAGACCCGCTTCTCATTCACAACAGTGCGCGCCCTCACACAAGTCTGGCAACACGGGAAGCAATCATCAAATTGGGTTGGACTGTACTACCCCATCCGCCCTATAGTCCCGATTTGGCATCCTCTGATTTCCATCTGTTTGGTCCACTTAAAGATGCACTCCGAGGGGTAATATCTGAAGATGACGAAGCAGTGATGAATGCAGCGAAGAAATGGCTACATAATCAAGAGAAAATCTGGTACGGGCTAGGAATACATGCACTTGTTTCACGCTGGCGTAAAGCCGTACAAGTTGATGGGGATTACGCTGAATAATACCAATGTTTACATGGCATATCCATGTATGTTGTGTATAAAGTTCATGCTTGTTGAATAAAACCTCCTGAGAAAAATGATGAGGTGTTTTACTTTCTGACCGCCACTCTTACTTATTCAACATCTTTTACAATCTCTAGTCTTCATTAAAAACCCAATAAACGCATGTTCACTACTAATCAAGAGTCTCTCTCTTTCACTCCCCTTCACAATTAAGAGTTTCTTGCCAACTCAGACATATAACACATAGATGCAGTACTCTGCCTGCGTCATCATCAACACAGAGGCACAAATATGAAATAATTAGTGACTCAGTAAATAACCAACATGACTCTTTATGATGATGCAAGATGAAACAGCACAGCATTGAAAATCATGGGTGAATTGACAGAGAGTGGAATGAACACGTGCAGACTCACAAACACACAGAAAAACCTTTCAGTGTCTGTGATCACAAGGTGAAACATGTGAATATATGAATGCATATTAATGAAGAGTATACAGTGATGAAAATTATGCATTATGAATCATAAGTTCAATGAAGAAGAAATCATTTAACATTGAACACTTCTAACGATATATACTTACAAAACTCCACATCTGACATCCGAAAACGTATATATATCGACTTACAAAAACGTGAGGCGGCCCGAGCTAGCACCTGGGTTCACAGCTGAACAATCCGTTTATGCAACATCACCATAAATATGAGAGCTGCAGTAAGCACGTCCAGGTATACCTCGGCAAGGACACCCTCAGATAAACGTGTGCTGCACCGCCAACGGCCCCGGAAAGAACTGAACAGCTCTACCTGACCAACACATCACGTAACCAAGTAGCCCATAAAACAACGAGGTAGTATGACCCTTGACACTCCGAACGGCGGATTTCAAAGCACCAAGCTCAGCCTACCTCACAGTTGGCTGCAGTGGTTCTCCAACTTGCTCTGTCCTTCATTTACACAAGAACCCAGCCAAGTCAAGTCTGTGTACTGTCCACTAACCTACAAATATTGTCGACATCTTGGTCTCTTTTTCTTCTAATTTTGCCTCTACAGTGGTTTTGCCTACTATATTGTGTATTAAGAAGAGAAAAAAAACAGTCATAGAATCATAAAGTCAAGCCATCAAATGGGAAACATTTGGAATAAAAGAAAAGAAGCTGATCTGGAGAGACCCTACCAGAACACTGACCAGTGAGGCTAAAATAGTAGGCATCCAAATTCCTTAATGAGGCTGAGAACAGAGACCCATGCGAGACCCACTGCGAGCCCCGTATGACGTTTTACGGGACGCGAAAGATTAAGATGTAAGATTATGTATTTTATATGGTCAAAATATTTAAACTGTTTTTTTTTTTCATATTTTTTATCATTTCCTTTTATAATTTCATCAGCTTTCTGGTCTTCAACAAAAGTTGTATTACATCGTCTCTCAGCGTGGATTGTTCAGTAAAGTTTCCCTTCATTCTGTTAGAAATATTCAGTTATTCTGACACTGTAACAACTATCTCATGTTTTACACTGTAACAACTATCTCATGTTTGACACTGTAACAACCATCTCATGTTTGACACTGTAACAACCATCTCATGTTTGACACTGTAACAACTATCTCATGTTTGACACTGTAACAACCATCTCATGTTTGACACTGTAACAACCATCTCATGTTTGACACTGTAACAACTATCTCATGTTTGACACTGTAACAACTGTCTCATGTTTGACACTGTAACAACCATCTCATGTTTGACACTGTAACAACTATCTCATGTTTGACACTGTAACAACCATCTCATGTTTGACACTGTAACAACTATCTCATGTTTGACACTGTAACAACTATCTCATGTTTGACACTGTAACAACTATCTCATATTTGACATTGCACTTTTCATAACATGATGTATAATGTGTTCTATATCGTATAAGCAGTGGCGTCGCCAGGAGACTCGTGTCTGCTTTCTAGAACTATTACTGGTGTAGTATTCGTGTGACTGCTAACTTCATGCTTTGTGCTGTCCATGGTGTGAAGATTGTGGAAACAGGGGTACAGTAATCATTGAGGAGTTAGTATCACGTGTTCTGACTTTGTACATTCGGTGTTCTCTCTCTTTCTCTCTCTCTCTCTCTTTTTCTCTCCTTTTCTCAGGGCAGAATGTAAGACGGGCCTGCGTGCCCAATTCTTTACCCTTTAAAAATAAAGATTATTCATTCATTCATTCATTCATTCTCTCTCTCTTTCTCTCCCGTTCTCTCTCTCTCCCCCTTTCTCTCTCTCTTTCTCTCCCTTTCTCTCTCTCTCGCTTTCTCTTTTTCTCTTTCTCTTTTTCTCTCTCTTTCTCTCTCTTTTTCCCCTCTCTTTCTCTCTCTCTTTCTCTTTCTTTCTCTCTTTTTTCTCTCTCTCGCTTTCTCTCTTTCTCTCCCTCTCTTTCTCTCTTTCTCTGTCTCTCTTTCTCTTTCTCTCTTTTTCCCTCTTTCTCTCTCTTTCTCTCTTTCTCTCTCTCTCTTTCTCTCTCTCTTCTCTCTCTCTTTCTCTATCTTTCTCTTAGTCTCTCACGCTCATTCTCAACACTGCGTGTCTTTGTCATCGATTGTCTCGAGTAATTTATATGTCTGATATTGTCTCTTATTGATTTCGTGTGTCTTATTGACTCTTTTCCCCACATTTTATGTGTGCCTGGCACTTTCTGTTGAGATAGTGCATGTTTCATCTTATATCTTGTTTTAATTCTCTCGAATATGAATTGAAAACTTCGCTATTCTTTTTTCAAAACACCAGAATCTTCTCTGGCAGGATTCTGCGAGATGTCAACAGAAATTCCGCGAGAGGTCAACAGAAGTTCGGCGAGACACGGGCACCGGTTTCTGGTTGGCTGGGGTAGGGGATAGATGGTGATTTTGCGAGAAGTCAGTAGTTCCACAAGAGAAGTCGATAGTTTCACGAGAGATCAAGATTCCAGCCAGAACTCGATAGTTCGACGAGAAGTCACCATTTCCGCGATAAGTCTGTAGTTCCACGAGAAGTCTTTATTTCTGCAAGAAGTCTATAGTTCCACGAGAGATGAATATTCCAGCGAGCAGTCGATAGTTCCACGCGAGATCAATAGTTTCGCAAAAATTGTTCCTCGAGAGGTCGATAGCGGTTCCGAGAAAGGACATTACAGGTTCAATGTAAGATTTTTATTTTTAACAAAAGTGAAGTATCACAGATTTTACGGAAATCCGCAAGAACAAATATCATTTTCTACACGTTATAGCATTGAAATCTATTAGAGAACTAAATGATGTACGGTTTACTGGTTGCACTAAAGTACAATACCTGCAAATGTAGACACAAGAGCTTTCATGCAGGGGATGTTCTTGACAAATATTCCAAGAACTCAGCTATGGTAGAAAGGCCGAGAAAAGCTGCTCTTTAAAAAAACAACTCACATACAACTTCATGACAACTTGAATGCAATTTAATTACAACTTATGTACAACTTTATTGCGATTTATACACAACTTTATTACAGCTTATATATAACTTCATTACAACTTATACGTAACTTCATTACAGCTTATATACAGCTTCATTACAACTTATATACAACTTCGTCAATTTATTTTCCTTCTTTCAGCTATTATTTGTCATTAAAAAAATCTGCCACAGTTTGTGAAAGGTTCAAGTGCATTTGCCAAAAATTCCCAGTAAATTCTGTTTGCTGTGTTAAGAAAAGAAATCGTCATTTTTTTAAGCCTGAAGGATTTTTTTTTCTGCATAAAACAAACATTCAAAGATGACTTCGAAGTAATCCATTTTAACGTAAGAAGTCTTGTATATATAGATTAGGAAAGATTAAATTTCATTTCAAATTTCTGTTTCTAGTGCCGAGGTATGTTCATCTGAAGGTCTGCCCCTCTGAACGTATGTCTGTCTGAATGCCTATCTGTATGTCTGAATGTTTGTCTGTTAATCGTTAGCCATTTAATGAGTGTATAATCAAGTATGTTACATGCAGGCGCAGCGTTTATTACGAACATCCTATATTCACAAACGTCCTGTTTTCTCCGTGAGAGCTTCAGATAAACCAAAACAATGTCCCATTTTCTTGATATCAAAAACGTCAAATTCAGTTTAACGAAAAAAAAAACGTTTCAAACTCTATAAGCAACTACTGAAGAAATAAAGAAACATTTACAGCGTGATCACATTTCATCACAAATCTAAACACATGCAGATGGCCGTGCTAGAGTGATGACCGTCCTAGAGTGACGGCCGTGCTAGAGTGATGGTTAGGTTGTCTGATGGCCGTGCTAGAGTGATGGTTAGGTTGTCTGACGGCCGTGCTAGAGTGATGGTTAGGTTGTCTGGGGCTGGCAAACCAGACATGGCCAAGAGTGTATCTCATATGTGCTACAGACAACAGGATAGTGTGCTCCTTCACCTTGGTAAACATCTTTGGTCATCTGGAAGATTGAGTCCACCTAGAAGCTTGTGTATTTGGCCCAGTCTCAGTCTTCGAGCAAGCCACCGCGGCAATTCTCCAGCAGACACTATGCCTGTGTATCAACATCACGCCATCAGCCGCAAAGACTACACGGTTCTGGTGAAACGAGGTTTCAAGGAAGAAGAAGAAGGAGATTTCAAGGAAGAAGAAGAAGCAGAAGAAGAAGAAAAGATCGCATTAAAAGTGATTACGTCTTATAATTACAACTTTATGTTTGTTTAGAAGAATAGTTGAAATATATAATATTGTTACAATAGGCTTGTATCCTAGGATGCTGAAAGTACAAGTAACTGAACTGCTCATACGTTAGTGTCCTATAACGCTGATCTTAGCTACATAAACTACGCATAAACTTGTACCCTAGAACGGTAACGGTGATGTTGAAGAATTTCCTGCAGAAAGTTATGTGCTTTTCCCTGGCTTTCCACGCAAGGGACATTCCAAGTCCCTCCACTGATAAGTGTAATGCTAACACACCTGGTAGAATACAGAGGCTCTTGTGCCGCTGGTGTTCGTGGCAACAACATTTTTCGTGTTAGAAAACAACTTTAAGTCGGACACATGCCGTCTGTATTAATTTTATTGACCAGTTCGTCTCTCGGCTGACTACACAAATACTGTATTTGCATATCAGATCATAGCTGCAGTAAGCATTTTTGTGCTGCAAAGAGCAGTTTCCTAAAAATCACATTCGGTTTTGTGTTGGAGCTAAAAGCAAGGATGGGGTCTGATATCTCTTCTGAGTAATTTGGCACTTGATATGAAGAAAGACGCATGTCCACGCCTCACTCTCCGCCCTCTTGACTCGGCCAATCAACTTCAAGGAAATGATAACCTCCATACGTCAGAAAATCTAACGGGGTTGCAAAAGGAGGAGGGGGGATACAGAATCTTGTCACCACCAGCAGCATTAGGGTTCCTCTATAGTGAGCTTCTTTCAGGGCTTACTCATGTAGTCTTTTCCTCTCCCAAGTCAATCATAAGACGGTCTGTAGTATTTTCCTCTCCCAATTCAATCATAAGAAGGTCTGTAGCCTTTTCCTCTCCCAAGTCAATCATAAGATGGTCTGTAGTCTTTTCCCCTCCCAAGTCAATCATAAGACAGTCTGTAGTCTTTTCCTCTTCCAAGTCAATCATAAGACGGTCTGTAGTCTTTACCTCTCCCAAGTCAATCATAAGACGATCTGTAGTCTTTTCCTCTCCCAAGTCAATCATAGGACGGTCTGTAGTCTTTTCCTCTCCCAAGTCATTCATAGGACAGTCTGTAGTCTTTTCCTCTCCCAAGTCAATCATAGGACGGTCTGTAGTCTTTGACTCTCCCAAGTCAATCATAGGACAGTCTGTAGTCTTTTCCTCTTCCAAGTCAATCATAGGACGGTCTGTAGTCTTTGACTCTCCCAAGTCAATCATAGGACAGTCTGTAGTCTTTTCCTCTTCCAAGTCAATCATAGGACGGTCTGTAGTCTTTTCCTCTCCCAAGTCAATCATAGGACAGTCTGTAGTCTTTTCCTCTTCCAAGTCAATCATAAGAAGGTCTGTAGTCTTTTCCTCTCCCAAGTCAATCATAAGAAGGTGTGTAGTCTTTTCCTCTCCCAAGTCAATCATAAGACAGTCTGTAGTCTTTGACTCTCCCAAGTCACTCATAAGAAGGTCTGTAGTCTTTGACTCTCCCAAGTCAATCATAAGAAGGTCTGTAGTCTTTGACTCTCCCAAGTCAATCATAAGAAGGTCTGTAGTCTTTGACTCTCCCAAGTCACTCATAAGAAGGTCTGTAGTCTTTTCCTCTCCCAAGTCAATCATAAGACAGTCTGTAGTCTTTGACTCTCCCAAGTCACTCATAAGAAGGTCTGTAGTCTTTGACTCTAGTTGTAAAAAATGGCATGGATAGTTGATGAGTGGCTAGGAAAGGAAGGTCTCAGAATTGGTCATTTAAACATTTACCACCTGTTAGGGAAACTTTCTGAGGCAACTAATATAGTTAATTATAACTTCCATGTCTTTGGCTTTTCAGCCATGTAAGAATGCAAGTTTATTTCATGTTGTTGCATGAATCAGAGTGTAGAGTGTATGGACAAAAGATAGGTTTACTATTTATTTATGTAATCATTTAATTGTGTCTTAATTATCCCTATGTGCCTCTAAGGCATGACAGGGTTACAAAAGAAAAAAAGAAGAAAGAAGAAATGTGCAATAATCCAGTATTTCTTTCATGTCAGTTAGTGAAGTTTAAAATTATCTTTCATCTTTAAAGAACAACAACACAGCAGGACTTGATGAAATTAGCAACAAGATATTACACTACTCAGTCCCAGTAATTACAGATACACTAACATACATTTACAATCAGTGCATTGCACATCGTCATTTTCCTCAGGCTTTTAAAATTACAAAAATATATCCCCTTTTTAAATCTGGTTCAGAGAAAAATCCCTCAAGCTGTAGACAAGTTTCCATTCTATCAACTTTGTCCAAACGCCTAGAAAAACACATACAAAAAAAAAAACAACCTTACAACACATACAAGAAAATGATTTGATTGTTGACTGTCAGTCAGGTTTTAGGCCACAACATTCCTGCCACACAGCTCTCACAAAAATGACAGAATGTTGGTTATCTAATATAAACGATGATAAATTATGTGGTGCTGTTTTTGTTGACTTTAAAAAAAAGCATTTGACGTGATTGATCATGAAATCCTAGTTAGAAAACTTAAGACTTACAGATTACACCCTGACTTGACAAAATTTATTACATCTTTTCTTTCCAACAGACAACAGGTAGTTTGCCTCAAAGTCAAGTTCATCTGTTGTTGATAATGGTGTTCCACAGGGATCTATTTTCTTGGTCCTCTCCTGTTTACCATCTACATCAATGATCTTCTATTTCATCTAAAAAAATCATCTTGTGATTTATTTGCTGATGACTGCATAGTTTATACTAGTGACAATGACTGTATTAACTTTGAGTCAACTCTTCAAATTGAAATAAACAATCTAATTAACTGAAGCAACAACAACAGAATGCTCATAAACACCAGCAAAACAAAATCCATGCTCATTACAACAAGACAGAAATTAACAAATTCACCAACAACAATAGAGCTCCATGCTGGAACTTCACAAATAGAGAATGTTAGTGAACATAAAACTCTAGGTCTCATGACTGACCACCACTTCAGCTGGAATCACCATGTAGACAATCTAACGAAACTCGATGTACAAAAAAATTTACCAATTTACTAAAATTAAACATTTTCTTGACATAGACACCAGAATACTACCTATCACAGATACAAACACACTTGGACTACTGTTCCACAGTCTGGGATGGTTGTTCCATGTCAAACATGAAAAGACTTTACTCACTTCAAAAGAGGGCAGTAAAGCTTATGGATGACAAACGTGCAGCACATATTACAAATAAGGACAAACATTTTGATATTCTACCCCTCAAGAAGAGATTTCTTTTCAACATAGCCACGTTAATTCATACAATTCTATCGCACAATGCTCCACCCTATTTGTGATCGTTTTTCAAATCCAACCCAAAACACAGTCAACGCTTAAGCAATTGTATTCTCCCAAAACAAAGGCTTGACATGTTTAAAAAAGGCTTCTCTTACTCAGCTGCCCACCTTTGGAGTGCCCTATAAATTCATGTTCTAATAATTAATTCTAATTCTAATTATTCATTCTTATAACTTTAAACTTTGTCAACATCTGTTTGATATGGACTACATGCCTCTCTAAGCATAGTCTAAAGTAGTTTAAAGTATAGCTTGATTGTTGTAATTTTTTAAATATTGCTTTTCCATAAATTTGTTAGTTTTGAATGAATGTAAGAATGCAAGTTTATTTCATGTTGTTGCATAAATCAGAGTGTGGAGTGTATGGACAAAAGATAGGTTTACTATTTATTTATGTAATCATTTAACGTGTCTTCATTGTTATTAATGCTCATTAACAAATGCTGAATGACTGTGACTGAGTGAAAGATGTGTGGTGAAGAGCAGAATGTCAGACGGGCCTGCGTGCCCAATTCTTAACCCTTTGAAAATAATGTATGTTCGTTCGTTCCATTAGCACATCAGTAACAGGCCTAGCCTGGCAAACGGTGCAAGGATCGCCATAGTCACAAGGGTGGTGGATCCTGCTAAAGAAGTACTGCACATACCCCGCTTCTTTTCCTCCACTCAGAGACCAAAAAAAAAAAAACGGCTGCCATAACCAGCTCCCAGTCCAGCACGATGCTGTGCCTCATTATCTCCACAGACTCGACTGCAAAAAGGAGCAGCTCTCAGCTGCAAGGAGATTGAAGAAGAAGAAGAAGAAGAAAACGATACGCACTGAAACATATATATATATATATATATATATATATATATATATATATATATATATATATAATTCACACATATTCACATCCGTATGGTAACAATGTGCTGGAAACATATATTCCCATATGTAAATATACTTCCACGGGCTTGCACATAAATAATTCACATATGAAACAGTATATTTAAAATGAAACGTCCAAAACAGACTCGAACAAATTACGGTAGACAATATATGAGCACAAACCCGCACACACGCATTCTCACACGCACACAATCACAGCACACTCTAAACATCACCTCTTTGATCGTATTTTCGCTTCTAAAGGTTAATCCATTAATCACGTTTTTATAACGCTAAACCCGAGAGATTAAGGTTGCTTTTTGACATTAAATTTGATACTAGCAGCCCTTCTTGCATTGACGTACTTGAAATTCGCTGAACTGATCAAAAGCTGAACCTTGCTGAATTTATCAAAGGTTGAACCTTGCTGAATGTGTCAAAATTAAGCTTTGCAGGGTCTATCATAAGCTGAATCTCACTGAGTTTTTTTCAAAAGTTGAACCTCACTGAGTGTTGTCAAAAGTTGAACCTCACTGAGTTTTATTAAAAGCTGAACCTCACTGAGTTTTATTAAAAGTTGAACCTCACTGACTGTTATTAAAAGTTGAACCTCACTGAATTTTATCAAAAGCTGAACATCACTGAGTTTTATTAAAAGCTGAACCTCAGCGAGTTTTATTAGAAGCTGAACCTCAGCGAGTTTTATTAAAAGCTGAACCTCACTGAGTTTTGTTAAAAGTTGAAGCTTATAGACTGTGTATTATGAGCTGATATTCTAATGTGCTAATTCTGATGTACTGGACGTGAGCCTATCATTTATGGTTAGGCATAGTGCCAGGAATAAGACAACGTTTCCTGAGGTTTAATTTTAAAAAAACATAAAACTTTATAGATTAAAAAAAAACTTTTCAACAATAACCGTATTTCATTTTAGAAGAAACAAAAACACAAAGGACAAGGAAGAAGAGAATTAGATGAGAAAGGAAAGGAGCACGATGGCATAGTCTAATTAGGCGAGTAAGACAGAGAATAAGAGAAAAGAAACATTTTTTTTAAAGACGATGAAAGAGCGAATTAAGAGCATAGCGACCAGTAATTAGAGGAAAATGCTCACATGTTCTTACATAATCGACTCCCACTATAAGTGAAGAGTGTAGTGGCCTGAAAGAACGCTGTATGTTTTATAACAGTACAATATTCTCTGAACATCTGCCATAAACTCTGCTACAAACGTAAATATACTTGAACATTCACCGCCCCCGCCCCCCTTTTTGCTCTCACAGCAGAAACAGAAAAGCTGCCCAGTTGTCATTGCCAGCGCCGTAGATCATCAGAGAAGAGAAGCGAACCACTTCATTCTCGAAGAGACTATTCAGAACAGTCTCTCCGGCGCCAAAACTGACCCAGGTCGGCTGACATTGGCTGTAGTGTTTTTGTTTGTGTGGTTAGACCGTTAAGTGGACGTATACTATTACAAGTTTGGTTCTGTCGAAAGCCAGAGTGATGGAAGCGGGAAAACAATGCAGGGAGTCCACAAAACTCATCGTAGTTACGTTGTCTAAAAACACGCCGTATATTGAGGTGACGCAGATCGGAGCGACTTACGTCAGACAATTATTTCCCATGGAACTAATGTGTTGTGTGGGTGTTTATAGGTTTGCCAAAAGCTTTGATTCTGCATGCAAACATATATGATTACGAAATGTTTATTGCAAACTCAGTCAAACGTGCTGTTTATTGGTAAATAATAACAACACACTGCCCTGTTAAACTGTTAGTATAACATGGAAGTATTTCTTTAGTGCACCTCCCACTACAGTTGCTTACTCTCAACACTTAAAGTTGCAGCTCTAGCAGGAGTTTTTGATGCTTCAGTGACAAGTTGCTATATGAGGTTTCTCCCAGATGTTTCTTGAAGAAGAAAACTAACTTGGCCTCCCTGCCATCCAACAGGAATCTTTGCGTCCTAAATCTATTAGTCATGCAACAGGAATCTTTGCGTCATAAATCTATTAGCCATCCAACAGGAATCTTTGCGTCATAAATCTATTAGCCATCCAACAGGAATCTTTGCGTCATAAATCTATTAGTCATCCAACAGGAATCTTTGCGTCATAAATCTATTAGCCATCCAACAGGAATCTTTACGTCCTAAATCTATTAGCCATCCAACAGGAATTTTTGCGTCATAAATCTATTAGTCTCACAACAGGAATCTTTGCGTCCTAAATCTATTAGTCATCCAACAGGAATCTTTGCGTCCTAAATCTATTAGTCACACACCAGGTATCTTTGCGTCCTAAATCTGTTAGTCACACAACAGGAATCTTTGCGTCATAAATCTATTAGTCACACAACAGGAATATTTGCGTCCTAAATCTATTAGTCACACAACAGGAATCTTTGCGTCCTAAATCTATTAGTCACACAACAGGAATCTTTGCGTCCTAAATCTATTAGTCATCTAACGGGAATCTTTGCGTCCTAAATCTATTAGTCACACAACAGGAATCTTTGCGTCCTAAATCTATTAGTCACACAACAGGAATCTTTGCGTCCTAAATCTATTAGTCATCTAACAGGAATCTTTGCGTCCTAAATCTATTAGTCACATAACAGGAATCTTTGCGTCCTAAATCTATTAGTCATCTAACAGGAATCTTTGCGTAATAAATCTCGCGATATCATGAAGAATTATTATTTATGAGTTGTCTAATATCACGGAAACGACCGAGCAGGTGATAACAACTTCAGATATTAACTCATGAGGAAGGTTAACGTGCCCAGGATGCTTTGTTGTTACATTTGTTGCCAACTTCCACGATGTCTTCATCAAATACCCGCCTCTTCAGTTCACACAACAGCACAAGGTCAGCGCTCTTTCTGCACCTGTTTCAGTCCCGGATGTACCTTAGTGTCCTTCCCGAAAAGGCGCTTGTTAAATGTAAAGTTTGGCGCGGCCTTGTGCCAGTTCTTCATAGCCCGTGACTGTCAGCGAAACCTCGCATGAATGCTTTGTTGTCATTAATTCACCAATACCAAATTCCAAAAATTCACCAAAACTCACCAGTTCAGTGCCTATAGCCAACATAGACCCCCCCGAGTTCATGATAATTATAGGAAAATATTTGAAACTGGACGAACATTTCTCAAAATCTGACCTGTTTAGTTATAATTGTACGTATCTTTATTGCCTGATTGCAACATTTTGGTATATTTTTAGCCATGGAAAAATTCCCGCATTTTTGCAAGCAAATTATTTCTGTTTATAGAAATATACTGTCTCATCATCTGGGGCACGTCCTAACGTGAAATCTCTAAATGGGGATCGATAATAAAATGATTCCAATCATGTCTGAGAAAGTGGATAAAATTTTACAGTTTTTCTGGGTCAAAATGTTCGCATATTTTGATTCAACTTTCACTCACGTTAAGTAAGTATATTTCTGTGGAGTAATCTATATTGACTGATTTGTACCCACATTCAAAGGCGTAACTCCTTGAGGTAGGTAAGCATTTTATGCTTTCTGCATTATACTCTCTCTCTCTTAACCTTAAGTGCCCAGGGCACATGGGGCTTCCGCAAGGGTTTTCCACAAATGCCTGTCCTTCGCCTTTTTTTCTGCTCTTGCCCAGGTGAGCCCTCTATTGCTCAACATCCTTTCTGTTGTTCTTCTCCATGTCTCTTTTGGTCTACCCTTACTTCTGTTCCCCTGTGGTGTCCATCTTAGTGCTGTTTTTGGTAGTGAGTTGTCAGTCACTCGGAGCACATGTCCCAACCATCGCCAGCGTATTTCCCCAATAATCATTATCAGTGGCTTCATCTGTATTTCTGCCAACAAGATGTTATTTCTTATAGTGTTTGGCCAAAATATTTTTCTAATTCTTCGTAAACATTTAGTCTGGAAAGAATTCAACTTGTTTTCTATGGTTTTGGTGATTTTTCAGCATTCACTTCCATAGAGTAGTACACTTAGAACATTACTCTTAAATATCCTGATTTTCATATTTATGCTTAGTTTCTTTAAAATTTCCATATACTGCATTATGCTACTACAATTTTATTTACATGAAAACATTTATTGAATGCTCACCTACAAACAGTGTCCTTGTCACAGTTACTTAAGTTGACAGCCCAGCTGTTGCACGCTGCCTTCCAGACTGTGTTAGGCATGGAAAGATTAGTATGCAGAACACAACGAATTCTCTCTATACGTGTTTAACGTATGCCCTGAACACACGACCTAGAAGATTTTTATAGTACATAACTCAAAGATTATATATAACTCAAAGACTATACATAACTCAAAGATTATACATAACTCAAAGATTATACATAACTCAAAGATTACACATAACTCAAATATTACATATAACTCAAAGATTACACATATCTCAACGATTACACATAACTCACGGATTACACATAACTCAACGATTACACACAACTCAAATATTACATATAACTCAAGGATTACACATAACTCAACGATTACACATAACTCAAATATTACATATAACTCAAAGATTACACATAACTCAACGATTACACATAACTCAAATATTACATATAACTCAACGATTACACATAACTCAACAATTACACATAACTCAAATATTACATATAACTCAAAGATTACACATAACTCAACGATTACACATAACTCAAGGATTACACATAACTCAGACATGAATACAGAACTCTAAGATTTATAATATGCGACTTAAAGATTTCCAGGAACAAATTAGTGCGATATTTCTCCCCTTATACATTGCTCCCATGATAAACTGTCTTTGATATCTTAGATCCTGGATGGCACAGGAAACTTAAAATACTTTTTTCAAATATTCATGGTCATTCGGTTCTTGTCATTCCATGGATGTATTCGTCCTTCACATTTCCTTATCTTTTATTTTTTCTTTACTTTCATATTTTCATTATCACTAGCAGTCATCTTTCTTCTTCTTCTTCTTCTTCTACTTCTTCAGCGAGTCTTAAACTTCTTTTGGCCGGGGACCTCCCCTCACACTCCTCCCCTTCTGGTCAGAACAGCTGAGGACCTCTGGTTAAAATAAAGCCCAAAATAGAAGATAAAAGAGTATGATAACACGAATCTACCTTAAGATAGTATGATGACATGAACCTAACTTAAATAGTATGATGACATGAACTTAGCTTAAGATACTACGGTGACATAAACCTATCTTAAAATAGTATGATGAGAACCTAACTTAAAATAGTATGATGACATGAACCTACCTTAAGATAGTATGATGAGAACCTAGCTTAAGATAGCATGATGACATGAACCTAGCTTAAGACAGTATGATGACATGAACCTAACTTAAGTCAGTATGATAACATGAACCTAGCTTAAGACAGTATGATGACATGAACATAGCTCAAAATTGACTGGTCTGCATAAAATGATGGCTTGAATCCATGAATCTAAGAGATCCACTAGTCTACATAAAGAGACGGTCTGGATTCATTATATCAAGTTTTTGCAAGAACTCTTCATGCTTAGCCGAAGATTTACAGCAAACAATACTGACTAATAGTCTCAAGTGAAGGTGATAAACTCTTAGCTGCAAAAGTGAATACTTTGCACGAAGTGTTATGGAATACTTCTTCTGTTCTATCCAAGCCAAAGATTGTCTTCCGTTAACAATGAATTCTCCATTTTCCTGCTCCTAGCCAAGTTTTTCACAAAAAGGCAGCTCGCCTGCAGATATTACATATCTAGAGCTTCGAAGACTGTTACTAGTTTCTGGGCGATGTTTTTTTTATAAAATGAGTATCTGCTGTGCAAGCCGAAGTTTGTTGTGATAAACAGATTCAAGTTTTGTAAGACACCTCCATAAGCTTTTACGGAAAGTATTTCAAGGAATTTTTTAAAAATGCAACAATAGCTGTTCTCCATATTTTGCTGTTCTCTTGTACAGTTACTTTATGAGACCAAGATTTACCATACGCCCACTAGTAGAAAGAGCTCCCCCATAATGGTCACGCCCATGTAACGTGGAAAAAGTTTGGTATTTGCAGTGTGTCATTTAGCACACTAGAACATTGTCATGGCTGATGTGTTCTTGTGGAAATACCTGCTAGAATCGATATCACCAAGGTATCGAACTGCGTTCGTGCCGCTTCAATCTCATGCTATTCCTGACCTTCCGTCGAGTAATATGCAAGTTCTTCAGAGCGATACCGATACTGCCTTCTAAACACTGAGAACGCCATTTTTCAGTGCTTCGAGGCAAACCAAAAAAAAAAAAAAAGTAAAATAAATGTAATCTTTTCTCTCACAAAAGATTAATCTTCTTCTTATAAAAGACATTCATCATAATTTAAGATATTTCTTTTGATAAAAATACGAGAATTTCTCTGTGAAAGCAGCCAAAATTGTATCGATTTTTATATTTGTGCAGCAATGTTTGTGTTTTATGGTTAATCCTCATAAGCCGATTTGTTTTCTGCGTCTTAAACAAGATTTTTGTGTATTTTGTCAGATATTTATTTTGTACGGTCTTGTTTGTGCTGGCCTACATTTGCTTTCTGAGTTGAATTTCTTTAATTACATTCATTTTCTAACATGTCATGAGTTTTTAATTCAATTTAATTAATGTTTATTAACCTGCAGAATGAAAATCCAATATGGCATATTGACTTAGAACATTAGTTTGGCACTGGATCTGGGCAAGATCTGAATTAGGAATAGGTTCTTTAGGTAAAGCAAGGTACTCGGTTCTTGCAAACCGATTCTTGATACTGTATAGTATAGTATCAACTTGGAATCGCTTTAGAAAACAAAAACCAAACCAGTTCTAAATACGAGTAGAATCGTTTCTGGTGGTGGGCAGCGGTGTAGATAGGCCGGCGTGATATGGCGGAGATTTTGTTGTGAGAATCCCGGTATCCGAAGATCAGCGCTAGAACGAATGTAGCTGTGAATCCTGGACATACAAAAGATCCACTATTTAATGATCACCGATATAGTGGATTCTGGATTTAAACTGACTGTTACCGCCCCCTACATATCATATCATATAGGATAGTGTGAGGGCAGAAATGCTTTGTTTCGGTCTCACTCTGCCTCAAGGAATCGTGCAATCAGGTTTATATACAGAAGTTCAACATCGTCCTATATATATATATATGGCGCCCTGGTTAGCTGGGTGGTTAGGCGTTCGGTTTACTAATCCGGTGGTACCGGGTCAAGTCCCAGCTGTGGGATTTTTTTTCCTGGTACACACCAAAAGCCCCCGGCCTCTAAAAATTGGTAGCAGAGAAACCTGGGAAAGTAAATGAGGCCTGACGTGATGCTGACCACATAAGACCTTCATGTGCTGAAGGTCGTGGAAATATGTCCCACACTAAACTAGAAATGTTCTGTACTATGTCCCACACTAAACTAGAAACGTTCTGTACTATGTCCCACACTAAACTAGAAACGTTCTGTACTATGTCCCACACTAAACTAGAAATGTTCTGTACTACATCCCACACTAAACTAGAAATGTTCTGTACTACGTCCCACGCTACAATAGAAACGTTCTGTACTACGTCCCACACTACAATAGAAACGTTCTGTACTACGTCCCACACTACAATAGAAACGTTCTGTACTACGTCCCACACTAAACTAACACATCCAAACAACTTACGAAATGTTCTTTAACTGCAGTTTTGCAACTTTTGACTAGAGCAAAGTTCACTTTGATTGTTGCAAGATCACGCTACTAGTTTCCTTTGAAGACAAATCAAGTTAACAATAAATGTAAACTAAATCAAGTTAACAATAAATGTAAACTAAATCAAGTTAACAATAAATGTAAACTAAATCAAGTTAACAATAAATGTAAACTAAATCAAGTTAACAATAAATGTAAGCTAAATCGAGTTAACAATAAATGTAAACTAAATCAAGTTAACAATAAATGTAAGCTAAACCAAGTTAACAATAAATGTAAGCTAAATCAAGTTAACAATAAATGTAAGCTAAATCAAGTTAACAATAAATGTAAGCTAAATCAAGTTAACAATAAATGTAAACTAAATCAAGTTAACAATAAATGTAAACTAAATCAAGTTAACAATAAATGTAAACTAAATCAAGTTAACAATAAATGTAAGCTAAATCAAGTTAACAATAAATGTAAGCTAAATCAAGTTAACAATAAATGTAAACTAAATCAAGTTAACAATAAATGTAAACTAAATCAAGTTAACAATAAATGTAAACTAAATCAAGTTAACAATAAATGTAAACTAAATCAAGTTAACAATAAATGTAAACTAAATCAAGTTAACAATAAATGTAAACTAAATCAAGTTAACAATAAATGTAAACTAAAAGAAAAACTGCCCACAATGTTTCCAACTCAAGTTTTCACATTTACAACCGGGGGATAAAGAACAGTAACATAATCTAAGCTAAAGTTTTCAGTTTCTGTCGGTTCCTCGGTTAATCTTTAATTATCTGTTTTTAAAGACAACAAAAACCAAATTACCACATTGCTGCCTTGTTGTTGAACGTGAAATGTTTGTTCACATTAAAAAAACAAAAAACAAAGCTTGAAGTTACATTTATTCCAATTCAAGTGTAACTCTGTACGATTACCTATCTCCACACCGTGGATTCAATGTACGACAAGAACATTTTGTACGTTGGATGATGCTGGAGGTTACATTTTTTTTTCAATACCCGCTGGAGACACATCAGAGGGATTTGCTGGTTTTGGGGAGAGTGATAATCTGTTACAGAATATGTTATCAGGGTGTGCAACCCTGAAAGAGTTATGTAAAGTTAATGTCCCTGACTGTTTGTTTATGTAATCGGGCTAACAGGTGATTTCCCTTGACTTTCATGCCCAGTTTGGGCGTGCAGATAGTGTGTTTCACGGGATTTGTGTGGAGGACTTAGCCTGCTTTGTGGAGGTGCGAAAACTGGTTTTTTAATCAGTCTGGGTTTGTGTCTAACGCTGTGAGGATATAGCGCTGATTTCGTTCAGTCGTTGCGTGTAGTAAGATCAAAGTGTAGTTCTGCGCTGTTGTATCTACATTTTGATAGTTATTTTTGAACTAAACGAGATTCTTGAGGCCTGCCTTGCACATTGAATGCCGGGGATATGGTCCACATCTTGTTACGGGTTGACCTGGTTTGCAGTACCACCGGGTCACGGCCTGTTGTTTTCGTTGTCTTTAAAAAAAAAAGTGTAGCTTAAGAGAGAAAGAGACAAATGTCTCTAGACGTTCTCGTTAAGTCTGGTGAATCCAGGTGGCTAATGTATTATCTGCTAGTGGGATTTACTTTCTGTGTGTCACTGCCATCAGTTTGTGCCTTGATACATCATCCATCATTACTGAACTTCATCATCATCTGGTTCCATCATTAAACAGCTTTGTGTTTTGACTTGAATACCGGCGTTTGTTAACTAAGTGTGGGCAGATTTAGTCAAATGTTTTCCTTTATATTGCCTGAGATGTCTTGCCTGAGATGTCTTGCCTGAGATGTCTTGCCTGAGATATCTTGCCTGGGCCTTGTCAAGTGAATGTCACGAGGGAATCGTGAAGCTGTTTTGACTGTGACGCTGTCTTAGTTGTTAAATCATCTCACCAAGTGACAGCTCCTAGAGAAACAAGAGAGTCATCAAGTGGCAGCTCCTAGAGAAACAAGAGAGTCATCAAGTGGCAGCCCCTAGAGAAACAAGAGAGTCATCAAGTGGCAGCCCCTAGAGAAACAAGAGAGTCATCAAGTGGCAGCCCCTAGAGAAACAAGAGAGTCATCAAGTGGCAGCCCCTAGAGAAACAAGAGAGTCATCAAGTGGCAGCCCCTTTGTTTGTTTGTTGTTCTTCCATCGTCTTCTATGATGACCACAGATTCATCTTAGTCAAAGTAAGGAGAAGTGTGTCCGTGCGTGACCAACTAGCCCTATACGAGCTCTAAATGTTTTGCCACACACGGAACATGTATGTCCAGATTCAGCTGTGAGTGCTTGTGCTGGCTTGACATTTCGAATTGCGCGTTTGTGCTGGGCACTATCAATTCTTGAGCGCTCTGCTCTCTGGGCACCCAGGGTGGTTAAAGCCCTCCATGATGGGCGGACTTGTGATATGGCCACCCAAGAGTTTATATTTATCCCGAAGGCTTAGAATGAGGCTTTGAGCGTATCCTTGTAATGCTTTTTTTTTTTGCCCTCCAGCTTTCCGTTTTCCGTCCAGTAGTTCCCCATAAAGGAGTTGTCTGGGCAGTCGAGTGTTACTCATTCTGACTACGTGCCATGTCCATCGAATTTGCGCCTTCTGAAGCAGATCCTAGAGAGTCAAGGGAGTCACCAAGTAACAGCTCCTAGAGAGTCAACGCAGTCACCAAATAGCAGCTCCTAGAGAGTCAAGGGAGTCACCAGTTAGCAGCTCCTAGAGAGTCTAGGGAGTCACCAAGTAGTAGTTCCTAGATTGTCAAGGCAGTCATAAAGTTGCAGCCCCTAGAGAGTCAAAGGAGGCAGAAACAAAGGAATCACCATGTAGCAGCTCCTAGAGAAATAAAGGAATAACCAAGTAGCAGCTCCTAGAGAGTCAAAGGAATCACCAGGTAGCAGCTCCTAGAGAAACAAAGGAATCACCAAGTAGCAGCTTTTAGAGAAACAAATGAATCACCAGGTAGCAGCTCCTAGAGAAACAAAGGAATCACCAGGTAGCAGCTCCTAGAGAAACAAATGAATCACCAGGTAGCAGCTCCTAGAGAAACAAAGGAATCACCAGGTAGCAGCTCCTAGAGAAACAAAGGAATCACCAAGTAGCAGCTCCTAGAGAAACAAAGGAATCACCAGGTAGCAGCTCCTAGAGAAACAAAGGAATCACCAGGTAGCAGCTCCTAGAGGAAGAAAGGAATCACCAGGTAGCAGCTCCTAGAGAGTCAAAGGAATCACCAAGTAGCAGCTCCTAGAGAGTCAAAGGAATCACCAGGTAGCAGCTCCTAGAGAGTCAAAGGAATCACCAGGTAGCAGCTCCTAGAGAAACAAAGGAATCACCAAGTAGCAGCTCCTAGAGAAACAAGGGAGTCACCGTGTAGCAGCTCCTAGAGAAACAAAGGAATCACCAGGTAGCAGCTCTTAGAGAAACAAGGGAGTCACCGTGTAGCAGCTCCTAGAGAGTCAAAGGAATCACCAGGTAGCAGCTCCTAGAGAGTCAAAGGAATCACCAGGTAGCAGCTCTTAGAGAAACAAGGGAGTCACCTTGTAGCAGCTCCTAGAGAAACAAAGGAATCACCAGGTAGCAGCTCCTAGAGAAACAAAGGAATCACCAGGTAGCAGCTCTTAGAGAAACAAGGGAGTCACCGTGTAGCAGCTCCTAGAGAAACAAAGGAATCACCAGGTAGCAGCTCCTAGAGAAACAAGGGAGTCACCGTGTAGCAGCTCCTAGAGAAACAAAGGAATCACCAGGTAGCAGCTCCTAGAGAAACAAGGGAGTCACCGTGTAGCAGCTCCTAGAGAAACAAAGGAATCACCAGGTAGCAGCTCCTAGAGACACAAGGGAGTCACCGTGTAGCAGCTCCTAGAGAAACAAAGGAATCACCAGGTAGCAGCTCCTAGAGAGTCAAAGGAATCACCAGGTAGCAGCTCTTAGAGAAACAAGGGAGTCACCGTGTAGCAGCTCCTAGAGAAACAAAGGAATCACCGTGTAGCAGCTCCTAGAGAGTCAAAGGAATCACCAGGTAGCAGCTCTTAGAGAAACAAGGGAGTCACCGTGTAGCAGCTCCTAGAGAAACAAAGGAATCACCAGGTAGCAGCTCCTAGAGAAACAAAGGAATCACCAGGTAGCAGCTCTTAGAGAAACAAGGGAGTCACCGTGTAGCAGCTCCTAGAGAAACAAAGGAATCACCAGGTAGCAGCTCCTAGAGAAACAAGGGAGTCACCGTGTAGCAGCTCCTAGAGAAACAAAGGAATCACCAGGTAGCAGCTCCTAGAGAACAAGGGAGTCACCGTGTAGCAGCTCCTAGAGAAACAAAGGAATCACCAGGTAGCAGCTCCTAGAGACACAAGGGAGTCACCGTGTAGCAGCTCCTAGAGAAACAAAGGAATCACCAGGTAGCAGCTCCTAGAGAGTCAAAGGAATCACCAGGTAGCAGCTCTTAGAGAAACAAGGGAGTCACCGTGTAGCAGCTCCTAGAGAAACAAAGGAATCACCGTGTAGCAGCTCCTAGAGAGTCAAAGGAATCACCAGGTAGCAGCTCTTAGAGAAACAAGGGAGTCACCGTGTAGCAGCTCCTAGAGAAACAAAGGAATCACCAGGTAGCAGCTCCTAGAGAAACAAAGGAATCACCAGGTAGCAGCTCTTAGAGAAACAAGGGAGTCACCAGGTAGCAGCTCCTAGAGGAAGAAAGGAATCACCAGGTAGCAGCTCCTAGAGAAACAAAGGAATCACCAGGTAGCAGCTCCTAGAGGAACAAAGGAATCACCAGGTAGCAGCTCCTAGAGAAACAAAGGAATCACCAGGTAGCAGCTCCTAGAGAAACAAGGGAGCCACCGTGTAGCAGCTCCTAGAGAAACAAGGGAGTCACCGTGTAGCAGCTCCTAGAGAAACAAGGGAGCCACCGTGTAGCAGCTCCTAGAGAAACAAGGGAGTCACCGTGTAGCAGCTCCTAGAGAAACAAGGGAGCCACCGTGTAGCAGCTCCTAGAGAAACAAGAGAGTCACCGTGTAGCAGCTCCTAGAGAAACAAAGGAATCACCAGGTAGCAGCTCCTAGAGAAACAAAGGAATCACCAGGTAGCAGCTCCTAGAGAGTCAAAGGAATCACCAGGTAGCAGCTCCTAGAGAGTCAAAGGAATCACGAAGTAGCAGCTCCTAGAGAGTCAAAGGAATCACCAGGTAGCAGCTCCTAGAGAAATAAGGGAGTCACCGTGTAGCAGCTCCTAGAGCGTCGAGGAAGTCAACAAGTCGCAGCTCCTAGAGAGTCAAAGAATTCTGGAACAAATATTCAGAATTTTAGTTTTTTTACAGAAAAGTTCTACCGAACCCACTATATACTTAACCTCTGATGGAAGGACTTCGAGCAGTTTGTACAAGCTTTTCTATAATAGAATATTTTATATTTTCTTCTTATCTGTTATTTTGCAGACTGTGTGCGCGCTTTGAGAGACACCATACCAGTCAGCTCATCGCCATGCGCGAGGGTCATACCGAAAGTCGTGACCAAATAATTTTTTGAAAATCAGAATTTATAGACAGAGAAAATATAACTGTATCACCTTAACTGCATCTTTTTATTCACTTTTCAACATAATCTCCATTTCTCTGCTCACATTTTTCCCATCGCAAAATGCAAGTTTGAAAATACCCTCCCGGTAGAATCCCGTTCCAGCTGACCGACAGCACAGACGTATTGCTTTCTGGACGTTCTCTCCTGTGGAACCCAGCGGGCTCAAACTTTTCTATAGCCTAGGGTTTCAATTAATTTCTGCACTGTACTGTGTTCTCTTCCAATATTTACAGCAATTTCAGACACGGTGGCACGTCTGTCTTCTTTAATGATGACGTCAACTCTTTCCACGTCACATTCAGTGGAGGCAGTTCGAGGGCGACCGCTGCGAGATATATCTAGATGCTCGTGTTTCCTTCTTTGAAATGTTTCACCCATCTCCTAACACTGCTAGCACCAATATACACATCTCTATAAGCAAGTTGAAGTCTTTGGTGAATTTCAGCAGCGGAAATTTCCCCTTTTTATCGAGGAACTCAATAACAGCGCGTTGACGAAACGAAACTTCAGCACCCGCCATTTTGTTTTTGCTCTGCGTGGTCACGTGACACATGATGGTGACGCCATGTAACCTCTACATGAAGTGCAAAGATGCGGATAAGGTGATACATTTATATTTTTTCTGTCTATAAATTCTGATTTTTACAAAATTTCGGTACGACGTTCGTATTATCTCACCTTTAAAAAAAAAAAACAAACGCAAGGATAGTGAAGTCAACAGTGGATTTCTTTTCAATGGTAAAGTCTGGCGTTGTATACCACCTGTATCGCATACGAGGGAACTCGATATAAAAACGTGTATCTAACACATTTATTTTACAGATCAAAATATCTGTGTTCTGTTACACATCAAGATACCTGTCTAGAAGACAGGCATACCAGATTTTATTGCAAATAAGCTTGTAAGGGATTAAAGAGAGACAAATGAAACTTTCAAAAACATCTACAGAATATTAAAGAGCAACGCGAGCAAATGTGTAAAAAAATCAATCAGTTAATTAATCAAGTTCCGTGCCGTGTGGCGTGGGCGATCATTTCTGTCCACAATTCTCTGTCTTTAGACTTGATAATGAGATCCGCCAGTGACTTTCTTCCTAGCCACACTGACAGCCCATCCAGTAACTTCTCTCTCTGTCTTCCTCTGTCTCTTCTTCCCTCAATTTTTCCACTTGCCACAGTGTGTTCCAGTTTTCCTATTCTCAGGAAATGTCCTACAAATCTTGCTTGTCTGCCTCTTATCTTTGCTGTAATTTGCCTTTTAACTCCAGCCTCTCTTAAGACTTCTTCATTGGTTTTCTTAGCTGTCCATGGAACTTTCAACATCCTTCTTCTGAACCACATTTCCATAGCCTCTGTTTCTCGCTGCACTCTCTTATTCATGGACCATGCTTCATATCCATAAAACAAAATTGGCTCGATGTAACATTTAAGTACTCGAAATCTTGTTTCCATTGATATGGATCTGTTGCACAAAATGTCTCGCATTTTCTGGAATGCTGACTTGGCCTGAGCACATCTGCTTTTTATTTCGTTGTGACATTTCCCATCAGCTGTTATAATTGTTCCTAAGTACTTGAATCTATCAACCTGTTTCAGTTCTGTGCCATCGATGGTAATGCTACATTTTGGTGTTATTCTTTTCTTTGAGATGACCATCACTTCAGTCTTCTTTTTATTCACTGAGACCTTTACCTTTACTTTCACAAACCACGATGTCCAGAAGAGCCTGTAGCTCCCTTCTCACTTTTAGCAATCAGAACTGTGTCGTCTGCATATCTTAAATTGTTAAGGTACCCGCCAATTGATATTCCTGGCAAGCTCTCTATATTTCTCATTACATTTTAGCTGTACAAGGAGAAGAAGTCAGGAGATAGAACACATCCTTGTCTCACTCCCAATTGTATGTCCTTTAGTGCTCCTATTTGGTTCTCAACCTTCATTGCTGCTGATTGCTGCCAGTATATGTTTTTGATGAGTTTCAGATCTTTCCCATTTATGTTGATGTCTTCCAGCATTCTTAGAATTTCTGTGTGTCTCATTTTATCGATTGATTTACAGTAGTCTGATAAGTATAGGTCCGTCTTTACTTCTATTGATCTTTCCATCACTGTTCTCAATATATATATATGGCATTACTTGTGCCTTTTACTTCGACGAAGCCACACTGTTCTTCAGTGATTTCTGGTTTTCTTGTCCCTGACTCCTCTCATGACAAAACGAAGCAGGAAAAAATATAGAAGTAAAATTGTCTGCATTCAACAAAATAACAACAGAAATACTGAGACGCAACTTGATGCTAGTTTAATAACTTCACGCTCCTGGAGCATTTTAACATGTTCGTACCTGCTGTGTCTTGAAAACCGAAATTGAAAGTGACAAAATGTTTTAACGTATTCATACATGTGACATGAAAGAAGCAACTTAAACTGACAAATTGTTTTAACATGTCCGCTTATGTGACATGAAAGAATGAGCTCACAGTGACACAAGGTTCGACATGTTTTTTTTCCTCTCTCTCTGCAGGGGGCGCTGTTAGTCGCATATCGAACAGACAACAGTTTTCTAGAACCTGCTAAAAACATGAAGCACAAATTTTCCCAACGTGCCAAATTTTGCCTTCAATTAATTCTCATGAAATCGATAAATCATTATGTTTTTCTCACAGAACCTCGCATGTGGCAATTTTCGGAAAACTTGCCTTGTTATGAAAGCTTTTTTTTCTGTGAACACATTTTTCAGAGCTCTTGCCTGTTGTCAGACAGTATTATCTCCACTTGAATGTCAGTGCAAGACGTGGAGATGCTGAATTATTGGAACTGCCTTCAAGTTTACTTTCCTGGATCACAAATGTGTGTTGACACCTCAAGCTTTCTCCGTTATTTCTTTGTTTTTGTTCATTAAATTCTTTTTTATCTGCACTTCGCTTGCCATTATGTCTGTTTCTTGATTTTCTTATCATTGCGTTCATCATTTTTTGAAATTATTTATTGGCTTGGAATATTTTCCGTGTTTTTTCTAATGTTTGACAATATGCTTTTTATGTTCAGTTTTTTTCTTCTGTGTTTTCGCAATATGTTTCTTTATTGATCTATATTTTGAAAAGAGTTTTCGTGTCAGTTTTATATTTCTGTGTTCATGATTTTTGTTTTTGCCGTTAAAAAAAAGTTAAGATTTTTGTATCTGGTGATACTCTTCCATTTCTATCATAAACTTGGATTTTACTTTTCAACTTAACTAGGCTGCTGATTGTTCAGTCTTTTTTCATTTGCACTTGACAGTTTTCCATGTTGTTACATCTGTGTTGTTTTTGATTCATCCACTTTGAGGATCGAAACAGACTTCAGTCTTAGCTGCAGCTTTTCTCTAAAGCCACACTAACATCTCTGTAAAGTAAGAGAACAAATACTGTAGGATTAAACCTCGAAAAAATCGTAGACAAAGTACTTTAATGAGACGTGAGAGAAAGAAAAATCACAAGAGAATTATCTGGGATTCGAACACGGACTCCGGTAGGACGAGCAGCCGTCTAGCCACGAGAGAACAGCGTACTATCGACTTAGCCAACTAGCACCCCAAGAAAGGTGTTTTGTTGACATAGTCTTTAGCAACTGGTCAGCAAACATGAGAGATCGTGACACCCGGAAAGAAACGAGGTCGTGACACACAGAAATTCCGTAGCTTAGATTCAGTCTCTCTAGCAGGTATCAACTAGACAAACATACACACGGTCTCCTGTCATGTCTGGTGCAAACTTGAACAACAATAACAAACGAACGAATACTTATTACATGAAGTTAGTTTCAGGTGTAGTTTTAAGGAACAATTTTTTATAAATAGGAAACTACGAGGTTTTGGTACGGTAAAGTAAGAGAACAAATATTGTAGGATTAAACCTCGAAAAAATCGTAGACAAAGCACTTTAGTGAGACGTGAGAGAAAGAAAAAATCACAAGAGAATTACCTGGGATTCGAACACGGACTCCGGTAGGACCTGCTAGAGAGAATGAATATAAGCTACGGAATTTCTGTGTGTCACGACCTCGTCTCTTTCCGGGTGTCACCATCTCTCATGTCTGCTGAGCAGTTACTAAAGACTATGTCAACAAAACACCTTTTTTGGGGTGCTAGTTGGCTAAGTCGATAGTACGCTGTTCTCTCGTGGCTAGACGGCTGCTCGTCCTACCGGAGTCCGTGTTCGAATCCCAGGTAATTCTCTTGTGATTTTTCTTTCTCTCACGTCTCACTAAAGTGCTTTGTCTACGATTTTTTCGAGGTTTAATCCTACAATATTTGTTCTCGTACTTTACCGTACCAAAACCTCGTAGTTTCCTAACATCTCTGTAGTCCTTTCATCTCATTGCCAACTAATCTCAGACTCATCTTTCTAACAACCGTTGTCACAACATTCTACTTTATATGCCAACCTTAATCAAAAGGTTCTACTTTATCTACCAACCTTAATCAAAAAGTTCTACTTTATCTACCAACCTTAATCAAAAGGTTCTACTTTATCTACCAACCTTAATCAAAAGGTTCTACTTTATCTACCAACCTTAATCAAAAGGTTCTACTTTATCTACCAACCTTAATCAAAAGGTTCTACTTTATCTACCAACCTTAATCAAAAGGTTCTACTTTATTTACCAACCTTAATCAAAAGGTTCTACTTTATCTGTAAAAGAATGGTTTCCTTTATCTACGAACCATCATCAGAAAGTTCTATTTTATCTACAAAGCATCACCAGAAAAGTTCTACTTTATCTACCAACCACCATCAGAAGGTTCTACATTATCTACGAACTATCATCAAAAAGTTCTGCTATATGTACCAGACGTTATAAGAAAGTTATCCGATGACAATGAATCTGGATGTATCCTTCCCTTCTCATAAAGTCCAATACTTACTCAAGTAAACTGTAGTGGCGTAGTAGTAAGTCCATGAATTTGACATAGAAAACTAACATTAAAAGTTTTACTTAGAAAACTAACAATAATAATAAATAATTATAAACTGTTCTTGCGTGTACATAGAGGCGTGGTAAACTCTCTTTTTGTCTTTCAAAGGATGATACGTTCCTCGTTCTCCACAAGTTCTGTCTGATCAATTTCTTTAAATGGCTTCATCACTTATGTCTAGAAGTGAAAGCACTATGTCAAGGAGGCACTTATATTGATGCCATGACTAATTCTGGACGAGATTTTGTTCTTTCTCCCAAGAGATTCCCGATGTAAGAGGTCGTTGTTAAATTAGTACAGACTTTCTCAAATATTTTTACCGTAGCGGAAGATCTGAACTCTTAGCAACCTGTCGTGGAGCTCTTATCGACCTCGCGTGGAACTCGTAACGACTTCGTGTGGAACTTTAGCAACATCTTGTGAAACCTTCGGTAATCTCTTGTGAAATCCTTAGCGACCTCGCGCGTTACTCTTAGCAACTTCTTATGCAACTTTTAGTGATCTCTAGTGGAACCTTCAGAGACTTCGTGCAGATCTCTTAGCAATCTCTCGGGGACTTATTCCGGAACTACATTTTATAAACTTTGGACTAGAGCAGGCCAGAAATATTCTTCCTGGTATCAGAACCCAGTCTCCTCGGTCCTTGTTGGAAGAAGACCGAGAAACTATTCACGATTCGTCCATCAAGTATCATCTGATATCTCGTCAGAAGTTCTTAAACACAATATATCTTTAGCAGTACATAACAACAACAAAAACAAATACCCTAGACTAGCGTGACCAGAAATTTCAGCTTTTTGTTTTATATTCAAATATTTTTCCAGGAGTTATTTCTTATTCCGTCTTTCTCAGCTGTAGATGACTGCTGGAAATATGACAGAAAAACTGAAATAGAAAGACTTTATTCAGAGAAGATCTAGGCTGGCCGAGGAAGTGACAGGTACTTTATTCAGAGAAGATCTAGGCTGGCCGGGGAAGTGACAGGTACTTTATTCAGAGAAGATCTAGGCTGGCCGGGGAAGTGACAGGTACTTTATTCAGAGAAGAGGTTCACTCACCAGTAGAGAAGATATTACAATTAATATATACAGAAGAGATTACATTTCACTAGTACAGAAGAGATTACATTTCACTAGTAGAGAAGAGATTACATTGATCGCAGAGATCGCCAATCGTGGAAAAATGTTGTGTGTACGATGCACATGAGATGAAATAATAATCACCATCATCAGGTGCCATGCCGACTGGCGTTGGCTATTATGCTTCTCCAGAGTACACGATCCTTCATGCAGGCCATCAGCTCAGTTGGTGATCTCCTCTCACACCATCCCGTCACACTGTCCAGTATCATTTCTCTTGGTCTTCCTCTTGATCTTCTTCCTTCTATTTTTCTTGTTGTTTTAATATTTTCAATGCCCCCTCTTCTCATTGCACATCCTATGAAAGTACATTGTCTCTCTCTTATCTTTTTGACAAGGTTTTTTGTCTCTCCGGCTCGTCTCATACATTCTCTATTAGTTATTTTTGCTGTCCATGGGATTCGCAACATTCTTCTAATAAACCACATTTCTGCTGCTTCCAGTGATTTTTGTGCAGACCTGCCTGTTGTCCACGATTCACTTCCATATAACAAGATAGGTTCAATATAGCATTTTAGGACTCGTTTTCTAACATTCATTAATAAAGATGTGTTGGTTAATATGTTTCTCATTCTCTGAAATGCAGTCTTTGCTTGGCCTGTTCTGTTCCTAATTTCTGTTCTGCAATTCCCATCTGAAGTTATTACTGCTCCAAGGTATTTGAATTTCTGCAATGCTTTAGAATAGTTCCATTTAATTTTATACTGCATGCTGGTGGATTCTGTTTCTTAGATATAACCATAGTCTCTGTCTTTTTGATGTTCAAAGTAAGGCCTTTCTGTTCACTTTCTTTGGCCACTTTATCCAAGAGATTTTGTAGGTCTTGTTGGTTCTCAGCTATCAATACTGTGTCATCAGCATACCGAAGGTTGTTAATATTGTATCCTCCAGTTGTTATGCCTGGTTCTGTGATGATCGTTCTTAGAATATTCTCGCTTTACAGAGAAAAAAAAAAAGGTCTGGAGATAGTACACATCCTTGTCTCACTCTCTGTTTTATAGGTTGATATTTTCCAGTTCTATTTTCAACTCGATTGCTGCTTCTTGGTGCCAGTATAGATGTTTTACAATCCTCAGGTCTTTACCGTCTATACTGATGTCTTCAAGCATTTTAATACTTTCATTATGTTTCACCTTGTCGAATGCCTTGGTGTAATCAATGAAGCATAAGTAGAGATCTTTCTGTACTTCTAAAGCTCTTTCTGTTAGTGTTCGTAAAGCATAAATGGCATTGTGTGTTCCCTTTCCTTCAACAAATCCAAACTGTTCATCTGCTATTTCCATTTTTATCTTTTTCCTTGTTCTTCTCATAATAATTCTCAGAAGTAGCTTCGTTATGTGACATGAGAGGTTGATAGTCCTGTGGTCATCACATTCCTGTGCACCTGGTTTCTTTGGTAGTGCTATAAACGTGGATTTAATCAGGTCACTGGGAATATAACCACTGTTGTAAATATCATTCAGTAACTTGGTTATTATTTTTATTCCTATCTCCTCTAGTGCCTAAATTTCTTCTATTGTTATATTATCAGGCCCAGTCGCTTTTCCTTTCCTCATGTGTTTGATGGCATCTATGATTTCATCTTCAAATATTGGCAGTCCATCACGGTTTTCAGTATCTGGTGTTAATTCTGGTCCTTCTCCTCCATATAGCTCACCTATATACTCTGTCCACCTGTCCACAATGTCTTCTTTTCCCATTAACATTTTACCTTCTTTTGATTTCAGGCATCCTGTGGTATATTTTGTTTTCCTGTCTGTGAGTTCACTAATTCGTTTGTGCATGTTTTTGTTGTCTTTATTATGAGAGTCCTCTATTTGTCTGCACTGTTCATTTAACCACATTTCCTTTGCTTCTCTGCACTTGCATCTTATTTCTTTATTTATCTTGCTATATTTTTCTTGGTTATTTTTCTCCTCCTCCTCTTGTCCATCAGTCCTAAGATGTCATCTGTCATCCATTTATTTTTACGGGCTCCTTTTTTCCGTGGTATTATCTCCTTAACAGTTTGGTGGATAGAATCTCTTAACATTGTCCATTGTTCATCTATACTATTTATCTTTGCTATAGCATTGTATCTATTTGTTATAATAACTGTGTATTGTTCTCGCAGTTCTTGGTCATTTTTAAGGAGTTCTGTATTCAGTTTGATGTTTCTCACTTTTCTGCCTGCTTTCTTTAGCTTTATTCTAACTTTTCCACAGAGTGGATCATGGTCACTATTGCAGTCAGCTCCTGGCATGGTTTTTGTTGTCAGTAATGCATTGCGGAATCGTTTGTTGATTAATATGTAATCTATCTGGTCTTTTTGTCTGGGCTGCACCACGTTGCCAGTCTTCGAGGATGTTGTTTAAACCAGGTGTTTCCTACAACCATGCTGTGTATTCTTGCCCATTCAATTAATTTATAACCTCTGTCATTCCTCTCCCCCAGTCCATAGTCACCAACGATGTCTGAAGTTCTTCCTTTACCAACTTTGGCATTAAAATCTCCCATGACTATGGTGACTTCATGTGACTTTGTGTGTTTTAGTGCTGTCTCTATGTCATTATAAAATAGCTGTAAATCTTCTTCAGAACTTTCAGATGCTGGAGCGTGCACTTGTGTAATATTTATATTTATTGGTCGTCCTTTCAGAGTGGCTAGCAGGACTCGGTCCGAGATGTTCAAATATCCTACAATTGTCCTTGCTGTTTGTTCGTCAAATATTATCCCTACTCGTCGTTCATGTTTCTCACTTCCCGAATATATTATTGTATGTTTATCAGAGTTTATTTTCCCTGCACCTATCCATCTAACTTCTCATTCCTAATATGTTGATCTTGATCCTTTCCATTTCTCTCTTTACATTTTCGAATTTTCCAGCCTGAAATAAAGTTCTAACATTCCATGTTGCTATTTTGTTCTTGTTAGATTTGCCACCAGTAGCTTGATGACGATCTGGCCTCACCTGTGGCTCGATGAAATAAACATAACAAAAAAAAAAGATAAGTTTCGAGTATGTTTATGTTTGTGAACCGATCATTGAAACATATGTTTACATCACACCTTAATGATGTTTACATCACACCTTAATGAGGTAAACATGTTTTAAATCACATTTTGATAACTAAACATATGTTTAAACCACATCTTAATGATCTATTGTTGAAACAAATTATGCTGTTTGCTAGAGATTATTCTATCGCTCTATAAACTGATTCTGAAGAGATGCTCAAAACAGACCGATGATAAGCGATTAAGATAATGATTTAAGCAAATTCAGACACAATTTTTAATGGAGGAAACTAGTGAATGCGCTCTAACAATAGCAGTTTTAGCGTAACCTAAAAAGCAGTAATATTTCCTGTCGTGTTACCTTGGTAATTGTGTATACAAAGGGTTGTATCACAATAGAACAGCTGGTTTTAATCTCGTCACTCCTAGAGTTCTCGTATTATCTCATTCATCCACGCGTGGTCACACGTGACTTGGCAACAGATTTAAAGCGTGTTATACAGTATTGATGTTTCACGCTCTTAAAAACTATGTTTATAAAAAAAAAAGCTGCATTTCTATTGCTCTGTCGTATTATGATGTTTGTATTTCGTCTCAAATTGACAAATCATAATCGATACCTCATGGACTGCTGATATCAACAAGCATAGACAATACAGCATTTTTTTAAATCGCCATTTTGTTTCGTACAATTTTAGAGAAAGTCATGTTCCTGTCTTGTTAGTTTGTTGTTAGTTTGTTGTTAGTTTGTTGTTAGTTTGTTGTTAGTTTGTTGTTAGTTTGTTGTTAGTTTGTTGTTAGTTTGTTGTTAGTTTGTTGTTAGTTTGTTGTTAGTTTTGAGCACCACGCACTAGTCCAGTTCTAGCCATGACTGCCTGAGAGCAGATAGTCATGTCCAGGAAAATATTTGACACAAAAAAATTGTAAATGACGTTGTGTAAGAATATATTAGAGAGTTTTAATTTTTGTGGCTGCCATGTCAGACTTTTAGATTAGGTTGCTTAGAAGTTGCGAAAAAAGGATTAGAAGTCAAGATTACGTAATCTAAAATTGTGAAATAATGGTTAGAGGACAAGATTACATAGTCTAAAATTCTTCCTCTTCTTCTTCTTCTGCGTTCGAGGTTATTTGTTACTTCAGATCCTGATCCCTGTCCACGGGAGGGGATGGAATAAAGGACAAGACCCGGGGACAGGGAGGGTAACTATAAGGCTCTGAGAGGGAGGTAATTAGTGTGTGGACGATTACATAATATCCAGGCCAGGGATTCAGTGTATGACACGAATATTTTGTTATTAAACAACTTATCAGTTTTTATAACAAGGAAGCCGTGGTCTTGCACAGCCTGGAAGCCGTCTAACTTAACAGGAAAAACTGAAACAGTTGATTAGACAGCTTATTAGACAGTTGATTAGACGGTTTGGTGAACATAACACATAATTAAAATGCTAAATTTTGTAAAATTCTCAGCGTGGATTTTTGAAAAAAATGGCCCAGTGATAAATACTGATAAAAATAGTTTGAATAAACTAAATAAAAACGCTACATATTTTTTAAAAAATGTTTATCTAAGTGGCATATTTGGCAGCACTCGATTGCAATAACTGACAACAAATGATTCCTAGTTTGTGATTTGTTTTTACTAATGTCCTTGTGAAGAAACGAATCCGCTAAAACTAAACACCAATACCGCAAATACTAAGTAACGCGAATACTAAGTAGCGCGGGTGCCAATGTTTTCTGAAAATTTACCCGTGGAAACTGCGTCGCATTTCCTTTCCAGCGGCACTGCGCATGCTTAGCTTCGACTTCCTGTTTCTGCTTTCTGTGATTTATGTCCATGGAAAAGTATAAACATGTTATTTTATCCCCGGTGCTGTTATTTTCTGTGTCACGTTTTACAATAACATCTTGTATTCACGCATCCATAATTTAATGCTAGCATTAACTTTCTTCACTCCAGTCTGACTGTATTAACTCAGAATTTATCGCCGAGGCAATGGCCAGCTATAAATAATTCGGAGCACTCTGTACTCTTAACGAATGGATCATTCAACTTACAAAAAATATAAAAATAAAAATATCTAGAATATATTTTTGGAGCCTTGTTTTTATCAAGAATATTCTAGAACTACTTTATTCTGATCTTTCATAATCGATAATGATCTATACTTAAGAGTTAAATCTTGGACAGTGACACAACAGGGACTGGAGCGTCCATATAGGCAGTGACCTTGAGCTGTCTACCAGGTCTCGGGGGACATGAAAGTAAGCTGTGTGGAGCAACATCACGAATATGTGGGATACTCTTCCTCGAGTTTGTGTGGATCAACGTCACGAATATGAGGGATACTCTTCCACGAGTCTGTGTGGAGCAACATCACGAATATGTGGGATACTCTTCCACGAGCTTATGTGGAGCAACATCATTTACTTGTGGGATACTCTTCCACGGGTTCGTGTGGAGCAGCATCACGAATATGTGGGATACTCTTCCTCGAGTTTATGTGGAGCAATATCACTTACATGTGGGGTACTCTTCCACGAGTCTGTGTGGAGCAGCATCACGAATATGTGGGATACTCTTCCTCGAGTTTGTGTGGAGCAGCATCACGAATATGTGGGATACTCTTCCTCGAGTTTGTGTGGAGCAGCATCACGAATATGTGTTTTCTACATAACGTGATCATTTATATCAGTATCTGTGTTATTTCTGTTCTGTGTGTTTGGAAGTCACATGGGGAGCAACTCTTTATAAAGGCACAACATCATTTAAGAATGAAACAAGAGCCAAACTTGAAGTTAGAAGACGATAGAGCAATGAATCTGGACCTTTCAACACAAACACTGCTTCTTGTTAGTGTTGATAATCCTACAAAACCTGCTCAGCCATGATAGGAACTGCTGCAGTCTGTTTGAATTAAAACACAGACGAAAACGTCCAATCTGTGTGTGATGGATCACCAATATGTGAGTTATGTTTGTTCTATTTGTGCGTGATCACCAACATGTGAATTATATTTGTTCTATTTGTGCGTGATCACCAATATGTGAACTATGTTTGTTCTATTTGTGCGTGATCACCAATATGTGAGCTATGTTTGTTCTGTTTGTGCGTGATCACCAACATGTGAATTATATTTGTTCTCTTTGTGCGTGATCACCAATATGTGAACTATGTTTGTTCTATTTGTGCGTGATCACCAATATGTGAGATATGTTTGTTCTGTTTGTACGTGATCACCAACATGTGAATTATATTTGTTCTGTTTGTGCGTGATCACCAATATGTGAGGCATGTTTGCTCTGTTTGTGCGTGATCACCAATATGTGAGGCATGTTTGCTCTGTTTGTGCGTGATCACCAAAATGTGAGATAATTTTTTGTTCTGTGTACACGTGATCACCAATGTGTGATTTTTTTTCTGTATGTTAGTGATTTCTATCAGAACCTAGTTTAAATTCATATTCCTACAAAAATCTGTCACATTTTTATTAGCTTAACCTTGACCTGATTAACTTCAGGAAAGGAGGCGTCCATATTTGGCAAAAATTAAATCAATCTCGTTTTACTTTTAGTTGCAACATCAACGTAGGGACAGAATAAACATTTCTAGGGACGACATGGCAGGGACAGAATAAACATTTCTAGGGACAACGACATGGCAAGGACAGAAGAATCATTTGTGAAGTGACATTACAAAACTTCAATCAGATATCTCAAGTGTTTGAGTCCCTTATAATCATCAATAATTGCTGTTGACAGACCTGATTAAATCGGAAAATGACAGATCTGTGGATTAATAAGCGATCAAGAACGGAATAATGGACGAAAAGGGCCTGTTTCAAATTCTGTCTCCGGTAAAATAGGAAAAAAAATCGTTTTAATCTGTTTCTCGACAAATACTAACAAATTTTGACAAGGGAAAAAAAGCTTTGTTTCATCCTGCTTCTTGAAGCAGAAATAGGAGAATGTTACGCGTATTGTTTGTAAAACGTGGCACTGCAAGAAAGAGCAAAGAGTCCTTAGTGGAATCAGGAAAGGCTATTAGACCAAGTTATTAGCTCGCGTTAAGCGCGTCTGAAAATGTATTTGTCGTAGAGATTTTGGGGGGAACTGCTCAGACAAGTACAGCGACGTCTTATAAGTGTTGCGCAGAAAAAGTGTACAATCTTCAGCTATTTCTGTATCATAATAAATAGAGTCTTTTTTTTATTTCTGCTGAATTTATTTCCAGCGTCATTATAAATATTTCATCAGGAAGAAAAGTACAAATAGGACTATTTAAAAAATATAATCATTTAAATTAAAATATTGATTAAATAATTTATCTTATATCTTATTTTATATCCTTCTCGTCACGTTAGACGTCACACAGGGCTCGCAAGGTAGTTCACCAATTTTTCCTGTCTTCGTGGAGCCTTTAAGCCTCATAAAGAGATCTTATGCCTATTAATTTGGCCTCTCTTAACAATGTCTTCTTCAGAGTTTCACGCGGTCTGCCTCTTTTTCTTTGGCCTGTTGTGTTCCACTTGATAGCTTGTTTTGGGATTCTCTGACTGTTTCTTCTCATCACGTGACCAACATACGTCTATCTCTATTAAATAACTAGTGAAGGATATATCAGAGAACTCCAAAACAAGCTATCAAGTGGAACACAACAGGCCGAAGAAAAAGAGGCAGACCGCGTGAAACTCTGAAGAAGACATTGTTAAGAGAGACCAAATTAATAGGCATAAAATCCTTTGATGAGGTTGAAAGACTCGCCGAAGACAGGAAAAATTGGCGAACTACTTTGCGAGCCCTATGTGACGTTTAACGGCGCGGGAAGGATATAAGATATAAGATAAGAATAAGAATACTATAAATGAGATAAAAAGGAATATAGATAGTTTTGGGTAGGAAATAGGATAGGCTATTAAACCTAAGTTTGTTTTCATCACAATAATAATAATAATAATAATAATTATTATTATTATAAATAAGCTCAGGGTGTGGCCAACTCAGGGGTGCGCAACTAAGAGTAATCGGCATCGACTGGTCCGGCACATAAAGGAGGTGCGAGAGAATTTTAATCGGACGGGATTTGTACGTTGAACACGTAGGAAGGTGCCACCAGATCGGAGGAGATCATGTTCTCGTTTTAAGCACGACTGAGTATGTTATTCGTCAATGGATATACGTGTATGTATTGTGTTAGTTATGGTTTATAGTCTGTGGTGTGGACGGATGAATGCTGTGCTGTCAATTCCTCCGGTCCATCCCGATCTACTGACGTATACTTGTTAACAGATGAAGGATACATGAATGGTTACTTTTTTTTATAATATACTAGTTGAGTACCCGACATTGTCCGAGTATTTATTTCTCCCAATCAACAAAGTTCTATTCATTTCTACAATCTTCTAGACGGTTCTACATAGTTCTATTCATTGCCGCAACGTTCTAGACGGTTCAACAGAGTCTAGACGGTTCTACAGAGTCTAGACGGTTCTACAGAGTCTAGACGGTTCTACAGAGTCTAGACCGTTCTACAGAGTCTAGACGGTTCTACAGAGTCTAGACCGTTCTACAGAGTCTAGACGGTTTGATTATAAACAACATTTTTAGTTTCACCTCCAGGAGCAAGAAGAAATAAATTCTTGGGTGAACCCACCTTTGAGCAAGCAACATAAAGTTGTTGGTGGGAGAAACATGGCGATCTCAAATATATCTATCTCTCTCTCTCTCCCTCTCTCTCTCTCTCTGTCCCTGTCTCTGTCCCTGTCTCTCTCCCTCTCTATCTCTCTCACTCTCTCTCCGACTCTCTCTCTCCCTCTTTCTCTCTCTCTCTCTCTACATTGAGCAACCAACATAAAATTGTCCGTGGGAGAAACATGGCGATCTCAATAGATAGACAGACATAGAATAGCAAGTGAGAAAAATTAGATACAAAATAAATCAGTGTGCATGTGTGTATGTGTGTGTGAGAGAGAGATAGAGAAAGAAGGGAAGAATAAGACAAGTTTGAATGATAGCATGAGAAAGAATGAGAGCAGAAGAGAGAATGAGAGAAGGAGGAAAGAAAGAGAGAAGTAGTTTGGAGCAGGCAACAGCGGTGCAAGAAGAACAAATATATCCATACTACAAGAACTTAATATTGAAGAAGGCTGGCTAGTAAAGAGAATTAAAGAGAAAAAACTTAAATATTTTGGACACATTAAACGTCATGATAATCTAGAGAAGACCGTCTTGGAAGGGTACATAATGGGAAAAAGAAAGAGAGGAAGACCAAGGCGAAGATGGCTGCAAAAAAATGGATGCATAAGCAGCAGGCCATCTTGCTTACAACCGAGAGGCCTACAGGAGTGCTGTTAGGGAGGCAAAGTACCGTAAGGGACATGCAAATGAATGACTGAATGACAGACTGACTGAACAGTTGAACAAGGAGCACAAACGTGTTCTGCCATTAAGTTCTACACTTTTTATAAACTGATCAACTCAATTAGATAATGGGATATAAAAATAACTGACAACAGCAAAAAAAAAGGGGGAAACAAAGAAGAGAGGGAGAGAGAGAAAGAGAGTGAGAGTAAAGGAGGAGAAGAAAGAAAGAGAGAAAGAAAGGGAGGACTATACATAAAATATATAGAAGTTAGAGAGAGAGGCAGAAAGAGGAAGAGATAAAGAGAAAGGTAATGAAGAAAAAGGAGATAGATAGATAGATAGATAGATAGATAGATAGATAGATAGATAGATAGATAGATAGATAGATAGATAGATAAGGACCATACATTTTTAAAAAATAAACTTAGAGAGGAATATGAAGAAAGAATGAGACAGAGACAGAGAAAGAAAGAGAGAGATAAAAAGAAAAAAGAAAAAAGAAAGTAAAAACTGAGACAGAAAGAGCGATGGTAAGAAAAGAGAAGAACCAAAAAAAAAAGAAATAAGAGAAACAGAGCGAGAAAGAAAGAGATAAAGAAATAAAGAGGAAGAGAGAGGGAGGGAGAGAGAGAACGAAACAAAGGAAGAAAAGAAGAGAGAGAGGAAAAGAAAAATTTAGAGAGAGAGAGAAGGACCAAAATAAAAAAAAGAAGTTACAGAGAGAGAGAGAGAGAGAGAGAGAGTGTGTGAGAAAAAGAGGAGAGAAAGAGAGACACAGAGGGGACACAAAAGAGAGAAAGAGTGAGAGAGAGAGAGAGAGAGAGAGAGAGAGAGAGATAGAGCGATAACAAAATTTTTAAAAAATGAAAGGTTCGCACAGATAGACACACAGACTGACATACAGACAGACCAGATAGATAGATAGATAGATAGATAGATAGATAGATAGATAGATAGATAGATAGATAGATAGATAGATAGATAGATAAGAAACAGAAGGAAGTTCACAGAGTAAGAGTAGAGAGCTGGAACTTGGAACTCTTCTCTGACATCTTTCTATCTTATATATCTGAACTTTTCTCTGACATCTTTCTATCTTATATATCTGAACTCTTCTCTGACATCATTCTATCTTATATATCTGAACTCTTCCCTGACATCTTTCTATCTTATATATCTGAACTCTCTTCTCTGACGTCTTTCTATCTTATATATCTGAACTCTTCTCTGACGTCTTTCTATCTTATATATCTGAACTCTTCCCTGACATCTTTCTATCTTATATATCTGAACTCTTCTCTGACGTCTTTCTATCTTATATATCTGAACTCTTCCCTGACATCTTTCTATCTTATATATCTGAACTCTTCTCTGACGTCTTTCTATGTTATATATCTGAACTCTTCCCTGACATCTTTCTATCTTATATATCTGAACTCTTCTCTGACGTCTTTCTATCTTATATATCTGAACTCTTCCCTGACATCTTTCTATCTTATATATCTGAACTCTTCTCTGACATCTTTCTATCTTATATATCTGAACTCTTCTCTGACATCATTCTATCTTATATATCTGAACTCTTCTCTGACATCATTCTATCTTATATATCTGAACTCTTCTCTGACATCATTCTATCTTATATATCTGAACTCTTCTCTGACATCATTCTATCTTATATATCTGAAATCTTCTCTGACATCATTCTATCTTATATACCTGAACTTCCCTCTAACATCTTTCTCTCTTATATACCTGAACTCTAACATCACTCCATCTCATGTACTTGAACTCCCCTCTAACATCATTCTGTCTTATATACCTGAACTCCCCTCTAACATCATTCTGTCTTATATACCTGAACTCTAACATCACTGCATCTCATGTACTTGAACTCCCCTCTAACATCATTCTGTCTTATATACCTGAACTCTAACATCACTCCATCTCATGTACTTGAACTCCCCTCTAACATCATTCTGTCTTATATACCTGAACTCTAACATCACTCCATCTCATGTACTTGAACTCCCCTCTAACATCATTCTGTCTTATATACCTGAACTCCCCTCTAACATCATTCTGTCTTATATACCTGAACTCCCCTCTAACATCATTCTGTCTTATATACCTGAACTCCCCTCTAACATCATTCTGTCTTATATACCTGAACTCCCCTCTAACATCATTCTGTCTTATATACCTGAACTCCCCTCTAACATCATTCTGTCTTATATACCTGAACGGTTCTAAGGACTGTTATTGCCGGAGGTGGGCTGGAGAACTCGCTCTCCACTCCAACGGCGCGCGTCACAAACAGCCTCTGGCAGTCAAGTCCAGCTCCTGGCCTTCCCGTGGCAGAACTGTTTAAACTGACAGGAGAAGGGGCGAGGGCGAATATCTGGCGCCTGAAAACCAGATACTTAGGGTAGATGAGAGGCACGTTTGGTAGCTCATCTACTGCTGCTGGCGAGATCTTCAGCTGCCGTGCGTGGGGCTGTGCTCCTCCCAGCCAATGAAGAAAGCTGCAAATGGGTTGCCGCGTGGCACCACTGTGGAAGAGGTGGTGGAAAGGATAGAGTGAAGCAAACAGTCAAATCACGGCACCTCTGGTCTGGAGGTCCGCCACGTCCTAGGTGTACTCATATCGGGTGGAATGCTTGAACTGGCTTAACTGGTTAAGACACTGCTGGTGAGACTCTTCGGATGCCGCGCGTGGAGTGAAGCTCCTCCCGGCCAAGGAAGAAAATGCGGAAAAGCAATCAGGGTTGCTGTGTGGCGTCGATGTGAAAAGGTGAAGGAAAAGGATAAAGTGAAGTTTAATCGGTATGTCTAGTAGTATCGCTGCGAGAGCTACACATACCACGGGACCTCTGCTCTAGAGGCCGGCCACGTCCGAAATACACCTACACTGGTGAAATATGCCTAAACCGGTATGCACCAGGAGTGAAACTTGCTGGATAGACATGTCATGCCACCTCCGCTATAGAGGTCGGTCACGCCCGATATACACCCATACTTATGAAATATGCCTAAACCAGCTCACTTCAGGGGTGAAACTTGAAGGCTACGCATGCCACGGTACCTCTGCTCTAGAAGTCAGTCACGTCCCAAACACGCCCATACTGGGATAATATGCCTAAACCGGCTCAACCCAGGGGTGGAAGACACTAGTGGCGAGGATTCGTCCTCCTGGACAAAAGCTCCATCCTGGTCACAACTAGGAAGGGTAGCGGCCACGACCACAAAATGCTGAAGTCGGAGACACTGGACCAGAGCAGTCTAGATAGGCAACCACCTCTCACCCGGCGGGGATGTATGCGTATCCTAATCGCGCTGAGGTTTTCCGGTGAGAAAGTCCAACACTGGACTGGATGGGCAACCACCTCTCACCCGGCGGTGATACATGGGTATCTCAAAACATGTCGAGGTTTTCCGGTGAGAAGGTCCAACTCTAAACTAAACTGGTGCAACGAAAACCACGGTGTCACGCAATCCCGCTTCCGGGACCCACCAAGAATACAGGCTCAAGCCCTGCGATACTCTGAACCCCATGTGGTCCTCTCGGGGATCCCGTGTGGTCCTTTATGGGGACCACACGGGGTACCACAGGACTTAACGTGGACCACAGGCGTAAATTCAGTAGGATCGCGGGGCGGTCTTGGTGGTAGAAGCGAACAAAGAGGAAGAAGAAGATATACCTGAACTACATTCTAACATCATTATATCTTATATACCTGAACTCCAATCTATCTTATATGCTTGAAATCCATTCTAATATAATTCTATCTTATATACGTGAACTACCCTCTAGCATCATTCTATGTTATATACCTGAACTCCCTTCCCCTCTGACATCTTTCTATCTTATATACCTGAACTCCCCTACCCTCTAACATCTTTCTATCTTATATACCTGAACTCCCCTCCTCTCTAGCCATTCTATCTTATGTACCTGAACTCTTCTTCCATCTAACATCACCCTGTCTTATATACCTGAACTCTCCTTCCATCTAACATCATCCTGTCTTATATAACTGAACTCTCCTTCCATCTAACATCATCCTGTCTTATATACCTGAACTCTCCTTCCATCTAACATCATCCTGTCTTATATACCTGAACTCTCCTTCCATCTAACATCATCCTGTCTTATATACCTGAACTCGTCTCCCTTCTATCATTATTCTCTCTTATATACCTGAACTCCTCTACCCTCCATCATCTTTCTAAACATCATCCATCCCGACCAAAGTTTCCGTCATAAAAGCCGTTCTCAGTTGAATGTAATTACACGCCTGCACTATTTAACTTCAATGATCTCTCTGTCAGTTATAAACGACGAATATCTACAAGATATCTCCCCATCTTATCATTGGAAATCATGGTTGCTTGCGGTGGTTAGGATAATGAAGATAATGTAAAGCTTTACTGACCAAATAGGCTTCCAGTTCTTATGCCTAGACCTTCCCTCCAGACGTAAATCTTACAATTTTACTAACGAACTACATTTACCCGTTATGAACTACAACTACTAACTGAAGAACTACAACAGACTACCGTAGACTATACTTAATGAAACAAAATTCAGTGATATTGTAAAGTGCCGTAAGAACTATTTGCAGAATTACAGTCAGTTCTCACAAGAAAAAGCTGTAACTACTAGTGAACTGATTTAGTTCTCATAAAACGCTGTAACTGGTTTACTAGTTCTTGAACTACAATTGCCTGGTGAAAAGAACGGCGCGCCTAATATTTTAGATGACCTTGAATCCTTGACCCCATCTGTTTGAGAAAAATGCATACTTTGACAGAGGAAAAAAAAAACAACAAAAGTAGGTCAAAATCAAGGTTGCTAGTCCTTTCACCAGCCACTAACATTGGTTCTTGTAGTCATGGTGACATACTTCTTTCTGTGACCAAATTCCAGAACTTGAGAAAATCATTGAAGGATTTCTCTGCCGCACCCCTCTAGCTGTCCCATCTCAGCTCTGTGTCCAGATCACTGCTAATATCGTTGGTATCATCTACATGGTATATATTGTTAATATCATCTACCTGGTATACATCGTTGTTATTATCTACTTTGCTAATACCGTTTTTTATTATCTACTTGGTATGTATCGTTGTTATCATCTATTCTGCTAATATCGTTGTTATCATCTACTCGGCATATATCGTTGTTATCGTCTACTTTGCTAATATTGATTTTATTATCTACTTGGCATATGCCATTGTTATCATCTATTCTGCTAATATCGTTGGTATCATCTGCTCGGCAAAGTCTTAGCATTCTTGCCTTTCTTCCAGGCGGTGCACATATCCTTTGTACATCAAGTAATTTTCAATAAATCAAACATACAATAAACAGGAGCAAACTTTACAAGACAAGACAAGACAAAACACGACAAGACAAGACACGACAAGACAAGAAACGACAAGACAAGACACGACAAGACAAGACATGACAAAACAAGACAAGACAATACAGCACAAGACACAAGACACGACAAGACAAAACATGACAAGACAAGACAAGAAACGACAAGACAAGACATGACGAGACAAGACACGACAAAACAAGACAAGACACTACAAGACAAGACACGACAAGACAAAACAAAACAAGACAAGACAAGACAAGACAATAAAGTACTTTCATTTGAAATCTCTACGTAATTAAGTTCTCCATTCATCACTTGCAGTATCTGACCTCCCATGCTTGCTTGTCTGTCATCACTTGCAGTATCTGACCTCCCATGCTTGCTTGTCTGTTTTCACTTGCAGTATCTGACCTCCCATGCTTGCTTGTCTGTTTTCACTTGCAGTATCTGACCTCCCATGCTTGCTTGTCTGTTTTCACTTGCAGTATCTGACCTCCCATGCTTGCTTGTCTGTTTTCACTTGCAGTATCTGACCTCCCATGCTTGCTTGTCTGTGCACGGCAAAGAAACTGAGAGAAAGTTAATGACGCTTCGCTTCCCGTTACTTGCAAGATGTTGCCGGTCAAAGTCTGCTTGATTCATACATGTGAGAAGTTGCTTAGAAGAACAACGCGTATAAATTCCAGGAAAATTTGCTTCAGTATCATCTTCAGAGACAAACTGTTTTGTGCACTCTTTCGCTCTCACTCTCCTGCCTCGTTGTCTGAATATCAGAATAATTGAAACGCAATTATGACCTAATTTATCAGTAATTTCTCTTTCTAAAGTTAAACTGTTCTCTCCTTTCTGAAAAAAATGTTTTACATTCACAGTGTCTTTGCTGTTTCTGTATACACTCATTAAGAATACATTCAATATGATAATTTTGTTTATAATTTGTAAAAATCTAAAATCGACATGTACAACTTGCCATCTTAGTTTGCTACCGCAGACATTTAAATCTTTCCTATCCTGTGTCAAAAATGTAATAGGTTAATCAGAATTTGAAATGTTAATCTCATGTCCAAGCTGTATCTGACAAATGGCTTCGTTGGAAGCAGCTTTAGGAATTATATCTTGCAAAAATAGTTCATTTCGTTCCTTCTTCAGCGGAGATATTAAACTGTGTTTACGTGAGTGTCGGGAAGATCGCTGTCTAGATAGCCAATCTGAAAACGTCTGGTTATTTCCCATGACTCTAGCCCCAGTGAATGTGGTGTTTAGAGTGTCAGTGTTGTCTCAGGTCCATCGTTTCCTAGCCCACCCACTTTCTGGCTCCACATGAAAGTTGCCTTCTATTATTATTATCTCCAGGTCTTTGTATCCTTAAATAAGACAAAAGTTTATTTCTGTAATGGAGTGAATTCTCAGTGAATTCTGTGTATACTAAATTATCCATCTTAAATTTCACAACAATCAGAAGCTGCAAAAATATCATCAAAGAACTTTTTAAAAAATATGAATTTCCTGGAATTTTGCCTGGCCAGCGGCCATCTTGCCTACTCTTTTTTGCGATTACCAATAACCAAGGAATTGTTAGCGTGCTACAACGGGGTCCCACTACCTAGACACCAGGACGTTCTGTCCCACTATCTAGACACCAGGGCAACGCGGTCCCACTACCTAGACACCAGGACAACGCGGTCCCACTACCTAGACACCAGGACGACGCGGTCCCACTACCTAGGTAAGTTAAAAAGGTAAAGGTAATCCTCTCATGCTTTAGGGGCACATAGGGATATGGTGTTTGTGCCCATATTTTCCTTGACCTGTCAGCACACTAGAGGGTGATGTGGTCAGTATCACGCCTCACTACCTAGACACCAGGTAAATTTATTGCTGAATGACTGACTAGAGAAAACAGAAATCCCTGTCCCGATTGGTGAGATTCGAACCCCCAACGTCTAACAGCCGAGGTCAACGTCTTACTCAGAGATCTGGGACAGAAACAAGGGCAGGCGCTTGGAGTGTTTGTGCTGCTTGTAGTGACAGAGACAGAAGAGGAAATGTAATGACTGAGGCGGAGCTCCCAGCACGTGCAGGCAATATCCTGTCAGTGATGAAGCTATTTTCTGAACAACGAACAAACTACACAAATGAAAATTTAAATACGTTGGACTTCATATGCAGTTTTTATTGTCTATTTTGAAACTAACTAAGATACAGATTTTAATTCAAATGTTCCTCAGCTTATTTCCACAATACAGAGACATTTTCCTGTCTAGAATCTACGTACTTAGCAGAAAACGTCCTGCTGGAAAGTAGATAGCCAAACAATAGAAGTTTCAAGCGAAAGAAGCGTTTTATGGCCAAAGAAAACAATAAGAGTCAGACAAAAAGATGAGTCTCCAGTTATAAAGTATCATTTGGAGAAACATCATAGACAGCCCGGACACTTAGAGAGAATGGACGAGAACAGACAGACAAAAAATAAAGTGATTAACAGAGATAGATCAAGAGGCAGACCGAGACTACGGTAGCTTAGCAACCTGGAAGAAGAGTTACGAGCCCTTGGAGTGGACAACTGGCAGGAGAAGACTAAGAACAGAGAGGGATGGAGATAACTGGCAGGAGAAGACTAAGAACAAAGAGGAATGGAGACAACTGGCAGGAGAAGACTAAGAACAAAGAGGAATGGAGACAACTGGCAGGAGAAGACTAAGAACAACGAGGAATGGAGACAACTGGCAGGAGAAGACTAAGAACAAAGAGGAATGGAGACAACTGGCAGGAGAAGACTAAGAACAGAGAGGAATGGAGACAACTGGCAGGAGAAGACTAGGAACAGAGAGGAATGGAGACAACTGGCAGGAGAAGACTAAGAACAAAGAGGAATGGAGACAACTGGCAGGAGAAGACTAAGAACAAAGAGGAATGGCGACAAGTCCTGTCTGCTTCAGTGAGCCAGAATGGCTCGGAAATCTGAATGAATAAAACAAAAAGTTATAACACTCGGGATACACGACGATAAAGGGGTTTAAAGAGATTCCATGACTCGGGTGGGACTAAAGACAGTAGGATATGACCTAGTTCACTGTTAAGTCCTTTAGCTTTCAAACCCTTGAAACAAATTATCCGTGGTCTTGGAGGGGAAAACAATTACCCAAGATGGTCTGGCATGTTGCGAAAACCCAACTCACACATGAGAAGACTTCCCTTGGTTCTTGGCATCGAGAGTCTAGATGGTTTGCAGACTTGGCTAGCATCATTTACCTCTCAGAAGAGAACGCAGTTCATCACTGCGCTGTAACCAGGGCCACAGAAGCAAGAAGAATATCAACGAGTCCGATCAATCACTGCTCCACCGACTTGATGGAGCAGGACATTTTCCCGCTAAAGTAATCAAGTAATCGGGACTTTCTTTTATTGTTCGTGAATCAGATAATCGGAGGGTGTGAATGCTGTATGAATTATCGATACTATCTTTCGTGTGGATTGACGGACTTGATATAGCTGCAGACAGCGAAAGAGAAAGTTAGCAATAAGAACTGACTGATGATTGGTCATTGAAACTTGTACCGAACCAACCAGTTCAGTTCAGACTAAACGCATTCCGTCATCTTGGTCGTTATCGTCGTCGTCGTGGTTGTTGTTGTTGCTTCTCTTTGAAACTATGAGGACGATCTTCTTTACAGTCGATGTGGTGAAGTTATTGAGGCCCAAGATCGCGTCAAATGGTAACCGGCTACAGCGGCTATTATTGTTTCAACCTGTGAGTGGAGCCAACAAAGCAGGGGAGCGTGCCGTGTAGACTAGCGATCCCTACCCCGTTAGCCAGGCTAGGCCTGTTACTGAGGACATCAACGGAGATGTGGGACAGGGTCTTGGCCAGATATGGTTAGCCAACCCTGAGTTCATACAGCGTGCTGTGGATCTCAGTGGGTCTCTGAACTCTACAAATTCTACATTGGACAGCATTTTCATTCGCGGTCCTTTTGGAGGCGACATATGTCAGATAAATGTGTTAGCACCATGATAGCAGGAGGAACGTACAAGACCTTTGCAAACTTTCTAACATTACGTTTATAACTTTAACAGCCTACACCAGCAGTGCACGTATAAATTACTGAAACAATCAAATAAAGCCGTAATAGTACTGAAACTGTTCGTAGCTTACTGAAACCTTCTGTTATATATTTCAGTAGTTGCTGGATTTCTTTAGGTCAATGGCTTCATGTATTGTGCTGTATAAATGTCTAAAATCCACATGTATCGTGCTGTATAAATGTCTAGAATTTACATGTATTGTGAGGTATAAATGTATAGAATATATATGTATCGTGCTGTATAAATGTCTAGACTATACGTGTATCGTGAGGTATAAATGTATATAATCCGCATGTATCTCTCTCTCTGTAAACCTTAAGTGCCCAGGGCACATGGGGCTTCCGCAAGGGTTTTCCACAAATGCCTGTCCTTCGCCTTTTTTCTGCTCTTGCCCAGGTGAGCCATCTATTGCTCAACATCTTTTCTGTTGTTCTTCTCTATGTCTCTTTTGGTCTACCCTTACTTCTGTTCCCCTGTGGTGTCCATCTTAGTGCTGTATAAATATCTAGAATCTGCATGCATCGTGCTGTATAAATGTCTAGAATCTGCATGTACCATGCTGGATAATTGTCTAGAATCTGCAGATCATGTCCATCTGGTCATATAAAGCATCATTCTTTAGAGTGTTGGAAGTTTGAATGAATTGTCCAGGGATAGTCAGGTTTCGCGAGCTAGGTAGTGTCTTCTCGTTACGTGAGCTAATAGTGTCTTCTCGTTACGTGAGCTAGTAGTGTCTTCTCGTTACGTGATCCAGTGGTGTTTTCTCGTTGCATGTGTTAGTAGCTCTTCAATTCCTAATATTCTTTCTTTTAGGAAATTTTTGTTGTCTGTTTAATTCAAATTACATCTGCCACAGATACCAGCATCTTCATGTATAGACATTGTATGTATACATTTACTGGACATAACTTTCAACCTCGAATCAGACATAGACAACAACATGGATTAGTTCACAAGTGTCGGTGTACTGTGCTGTGTTCTTAAACACACCTTTTGTGGTTTTGCTGTTGTTCCACAGAGAATTTTTTAAAAAGTATATATATTTAGAGATTTATGTGGTCAAGTTCAAGAAACTAAATTTGACCAACAAAAATTTAAGATCAGGATAAGTGCAGTAGAATGTTAGTCTTTTTGTGGGTCGAGGTGGGGGGCGGGGCGGTGCTGTCAGATTCTCAGTCAAGTCTACAGTCAGCAGGTACTAGGAGAAAGGAGTCAGCGTCAGCTCGGCTTCTGGCTGCGTCATGTGAGTGAAGATTTCATGAGGAGAATGGTAATATAGAGGGATGTGTGAAAGAGAGAGTGACAGCGAGAGAGAAGAAGAGAGGGAGAGAGACAGGGAGAGAGAAAGAAGAGAGAGAGAGAGAAAAAAGAGAGAAAGAAAGAAGAGAGAGGGCGAGAGAAAGAAGAGAGAGAGAAAGAAGAGAAAAGAGAGAGAAAGAAGAGAGAGAGAAAGAAGAGAGGGAGAGAGAAAGAAGAGAGAGGGAGAGAGAAAGAAGAGAAAGGATAGAGAAAGAAGAGAGAGGGAGAAAGAAAGAAGAGAAAGGAGAGAGAAAGAAGAGAGAGAGAGAAAGAAGAGAGAAAGAAGAGAGAGAGGGAGAAAGAAAGAAGAGAAAGGAAAGAGAAAGGAGAGAGAAAGAAGAGAGAAAGGAGAAAGAAAGAATAGAAAAGAGAGAGAAAGAAGAGAGAGAAGAGAAAGAAGAAAGAAAGAAGAGAGAGAAGAGAGAGACAGAAGAGAAAAGAGAGAGAAAGAAGAGAGAGAAGAGAGAGAAAGAAGAGAGAGAGGGAGAAAGAAAGAAGAGAAAAGAGAAAGAAGAGAGAGAAAGGAGAGAAAGAAGAGAGAGAAAGAAAAGAAAAGAGAGAGAAAGAAGAGAGAGAAGAGAGAGAAAGAAGAAATAAAGAAGAGGGAGAGAGGGAGAAAGAAAGAAGAGAAAAGAGAGAGGAGAGAGAAGAGAGAGAAAGAAGAGAGAGAAGGAGAGAGAAAGACGAGAGAGAGAAAGAAGGGAGAGAGAAAGAAGGGAAAGAAAGGGAGAAAGAAAAAAGAGAAAGAAAGAGAGAGAAAGAAGAGAGAGAAAGAGAGAGAAAGAAGAGAAAGAGAGAGAAAGAAGAGAGAGAAGGAGAGAGAAAGAAGAGAAAGAAAGAGAGAGAAAGAAGAGAGAGAAGGAGAGAGAAAGAAGAGAAAGAGAATTATAAGGAGAAAGAGAAGGAGAGAGAAAGAAGAGAGGGAGACAAAGAAGAGAGAGAGGAATAGAGAGAGCGAAGAGAAAGAGAATGACAGAAAAGGAGAAGGAGAGAGAAAAAAGAGAAAGAGAGAGAGAGCTAGAAGAGAGAGAAGGAGAGAGAAAAAAGAGAAAGAAAATGATATGGAGGGAGAGGAGAGAGAAAGAGGAGAGAGAATGAAAGAGAAAGAAGAGGAAGAGAAAGAAGAATGATAGGAAAAGAGAGAAGAAGAAGAAAGAGAGAAGTGTGAATATTAATGTCATCGCTTTAAGGTCGTGGGCATGAAAAATTAGTGATGGATACATGATGGATACATGATGGATATGAACACTGGATCTTTCCTCTGCGAGAAAACATCATAAAAGAAAAATTACCTATACTTTCCATCTCCCGTCTAGTTGTAATACGAGTAGGTTATAGAATAGATATATCACAGGTCGAGTACATGTGATAAAGTTTAGAATAGGCAGATCTTGAACGTCGAGTATTTATGACTGATTACGCTGGCCAATACACGAAATAAAACGGCCCAATATTTATTAATTTTGATGTGGTGAATACAAACATGACAGTGAAATTTGTCGACTGGCTCTAGTTTAGGAGATACTGTCTGAATTGTTTACACAGGTATGAACAGGTAGGTGCTGTTTGTTTGATTTTATGATTGTAGTAGAGACTCGTTGATTTTATGATTATAGTATAGACTCGTTGATTTTATGATTGTAGTAGAGACTCGTTGATTTTATGATTATAGTATAGACTCGTTGATTTTATGATTGTAGTAGAGACTCGTTGATTTTATGATTGTAGTATAGACTCGTTGATTTTATGATTATAGTATAGACTCGTTGATTTTATGATTATAGTATAGACTCGTTGATTTTATGATTATAGTATAGACTCGTTGATTTTATGATTATAGTATAGACTCGTTGATTTTATGATTATAGTATAGACTCGTTGATTTTATGATTATAGTATAGACTCGTTGATTTTATGATTATAGTATAGACTCGTTGATTTTATGATTGTAGTATAGACTCGTTGATTTTATGATTATAGTATAGACTCGTTGATTTTATGATTGTAGTAGAGACTCGTCCAAACTGAATCTCAAGGCATTGTTGCTGCATCATGGAAAACATCTTCCCTCCGTTCCAGTGGGACATGCTGTCTACATGAAAGAAACTTATCACATCCTTAAATAGCTGTTGGACTGTCTTCTCTCTGTTCCAGTGGGACATGCTGTCTACATGAAAGAAACTTATCACATCCTTAAATAGCTGTTGGACTGTCTTCTCTCTGTTCCAGTGGGACATGCTGTCTACATGAAAGAAACTTATCACATCCTTAAATAGCTCTTGGACTGTCTTCTCTCTGTTCCAATGGGACATGCTGTCTACATGGAAGGAAATGAATAATAAACTTACACAGCTGTTGGACTATCTTCAGTATCTCAAGTACGGCTGGTATCTCTGTAGTGACCTGAAGATAGTGGCCGTGTTGATTGGTCTGCAGTTGGGATATACAAAGTATTGCTGCTTTTTGTGAATGGGACAGCCGAGCAAAGGCACTGCACTATGTGAAAAAAGACTGCCCCAGAAGTATTGAAAAGTTGAAGAAAAGAATGTGCAACACCCAGCTTTGGTAGAGACACACAATCATACTACCACCTCTGCACATAAAACTTGGTCTGATGAAAGATTTTGTAAAAGCCGTGGACCAAGCTAAGTCAGATTCTCTCGACTCAGTGAAACAAACCACAGCTGTATGCGTCCTCGGATCCGACAGCTCTTCAAAGATGAGAAGTCAGACAACCTGCTGCAGGGTAGGGAGAAGAAGGCTTGGGATGAGTTTGGTCTGATATCAACTAAATTCCTTGAAAATATCAAGACAAAACTACAAAGAACTGGTTGAGAATGTTTTGTCTCTATATCACAAACCTGGCCGCTGTAAGTCCTTAAAGTTGCACTTTCTTCATTCCCTCTTGGAGTTCATCCCCGACAACTGCGGCTTGGCTAGTGATGAACATAGGGAATGCTTCCATCAGGAAACTACAACAGTGGAGAAAAGGTACCAGGAAACCACAACAGTGGAGAAAAGGTATTAGGATACCACAACAGTGGAGAAAAGGTATCAGGAAACTACAACAGTGGAGAAAAGGTATCAGGAAACTACAACAGTGGAGAAAAGGTATTAGGATACCACAACAGTGGAGAAAAGGTATCAGGAAACTACAACAGTGGAGAAAAGATATCAGGAAACTACAACAGTGGAGAAAAGGTATTAGGATACCACAACAGTGGAGAAAAGGTATCAGGAAACTACAACAGTGGAGAAAAGGTATTAGGAAACTACAACAGTGGAGAAAAGGTATTAGGATACCACAACAGTGGAGAAAAGGTATTAGGATACCACAACAGTGGAGAAAAGGTATCAGGAAACCACAACAGTGGAGAAAAGGTATTAGGAAACTACAACAGTGGAGAAAAGGTATCAGGATACCACAACAGTGGAGAAAAGGTATCAGGATACCACAACAGTGGAGGAAAGGTATCAGGATACCACAACAGTGGAGAAAAGGTATTAGGAAACCACAACAGTGGAGAAAAGGTATCAGGAAACCACAACAGTGGAGAAAAGGTATCAGGAAACCACAACAGTGGAGAAAAGGTATTAGGATACCACAACAGTGGAGAAAAGATATTAGGAAACTACAACAGTGGAGAAAAGGTATCAGGGCAAGTGCTCCACTTTCATGTTGGGTAACAACTGCTGGTCATTAGCTAGAAATGATTCTGAGCAGTGGTACAAGCGGCAGGCAGAGAAACATGGAACACAGAAGTGGTACAAGCTGCAGGCATAGAAACATGGAACACAGAAGTGGTACAAGCTGCAGGCAGAGAAACATGGAACACAGAAGTGGTACAAGCTGCAGGCAGAGAAACATGGAACACAGAAGTGGTACAAGCGGCAGGCAGAGAAACATGGAACACAGAAGTGGTACAAGCTGCAGGCATAGAAACATGGAACACAGAAGTGGTACAAGCTGCAGGCAGAGAAACATGGAACACAGAAGTGGTACAAGCTGCAGGCAGAGAAACATGGAACACAGAAGTAGTACAAGCTGCAGGCAGAGAAACATGGAACACAGAAGTGGTACAAGCTGCAGGCAGAGAAACATGGAACACAGAAGTAGTACAAGCTGCAGGCAGAGAAACATGGAACACAGAAGTGGACATTTAACGATAAGCTTTAATCTCTAAGGTAGAATTCTGTTTAGAAAGAAACTATGGCATATTTCTTATAAACAGTCGCCAACTTTGCATTATGATTGTCATATTCGTGTTTAGCACTCTAAGATTTGTAAAAAATAACTAATTTTTTAAGAAGGGCAAGGCTTTTGTAAAAATTTGTTGTTCAGTGTTTTGGGCTGAACATGTACACGTGATAGATTATAGAATAGAGAGATGTGGAGGGTTGAATAGATGTTGAACGTACAAAGCGTAACTGTGGTAGATTACAGACTACATGAAGGCCACATACAGCAAGTAAATAAACAACTGACACCTGGACGATATGATGTTCTTCTTCTTCTTCTTCTTCTGCTTTCTGAGCCATTAAGGCTCACTGACGCAGATAAAGCTCTCCTCCATGCCTCTCTTTTCCTAATTCTCTCTCTCCAGTTGGTGACACCAATTTCTTTTATATCCTCCTCTATACTGTCTTTCCATCTCTGTCTTGGTCTACCCCTTGGTCTTGTTTCCCTTATCTCGCGTGCTTACATAATTTTCGTTTGTCTGTTCTCTTCCATTCTTTCTACATGCCCCAACCAGCGTAATCTGTTCAGTTTCAAGACATTTATAATTCGTTGGGATTTAAATAAGCTGCTCAGTTCAGTCCTTTTTCTAGCTCTCCATTCTCCACTGTTGATATCCTTTATGGGCCCAAAGATTCTTCTTATGATATTGTTCTCAAAGATCTGCAATTGTTGTTCATCTTTCTTTGTTGTATTCCACGTTTCTGATCCATACGTGACGGCTGATCTTATTTTAGTTTTGAAGGTTGTTATTTCAATGTAAATGCTACAGAAGAGTTCTTCATATGTCATGGACACAGAAAGTAACAAATATATCCATGCTACAAGAACTTAATATTGAAGAAGGTTGGCTAGTAAAGAGGATTAAACAAAGAAAACTTACATATTTTGGACAAATTAAAAAGTTTAGATAATTTAGAGAAGGGTACAGAGAAGTCTTGGAAGGGTACATAATGGGAAAAAGAAAGAGAGGAAGACCAAGGCGAAGATGGCTGCAAGACATTGTCGATAGTCTGCATATGGATGCATCAGCAGCAAGACATCTCGCTTACAACCGAGAAGCCTACAGGAGAGATGTTAGTGAGGTAGAGTTCCGCAAGAGATATGCAAATGACTGACTGAGATTGCTATTTTGGTATTTTGGGCCAGGATGTTGGATATGAAGTTAATGCTCATATTTTCCTTAATCGTTCGGAACTGTATAGATTGATGTGGTCAGCGTCACGCCTGACTGTCTTTCTTTCCCCAGCTCCGAAAGAAGACAGGAATCCATTTTTATAATTGAACAACTGGAGCCACTCAGCCCAGACTTCAACCACTTCTTGAGAGTTGAGTGCACTAACCGTCACTCTGTTCAGACGCCCTTAAAGAATATTACAAATTGATACCACAACAGTGGAGAAAAGGTATTAGGATACCACAACAGTGGAGAAAAGGTATCAGGAAACTACAACAGTGGAGAAAAGGTATCAGGGCAAGTGCTCCACTTTCATGTTGGGTAACAACTGCTGGTCATTAGCTAGAAATGATTCTGAGCAGTGGTACAAGCGGCAGGCAGAGAAACATGGAACACAGAAGTGGTACAAGCTGCAGGCATAGAAACATGGAACACAGAAGTGGTACAAGCTGCAGGCAGAGAAACATGGAACACAGAAGTGGTACAAGCTGCAGGCAGAGAAACATGGAACACAGAAGTGGTACAAGCGGCAGGCAGAGAAACATGGAACACAGAAGTGGTACAAGCTGCAGGCATAGAAACATGGAACACAGAAGTGGTACAAGCTGCAGGCAGAGAAACATGGAACACAGAAGTGGTACAAGCTGCAGGCAGAGAAACATGGAACACAGAAGTAGTACAAGCTGCAGGCAGAGAAACATGGAACACAGAAGTGGTACAAGCTGCAGGCAGAGAAACATGGAACACAGAAGTAGTACAAGCTGCAGGCAGAGAAACATGGAACACAGAAGTGGACATTTAACGATAAGCTTTAATCTCTAAGGTAGAATTCTGTTTAGAAAGAAACTATGGCATATTTCTTATAAACAGTCGCCAACTTTGCATTATGATTGTCATATTCGTGTTTAGCACTCTAAGATTTGTAAAAAATAACTAATTTTTTAAGAAGGGCAAGGCTTTTGTAAAAATTTGTTGTTCAGTGTTTTGGGCTGAACATGTACACGTGATAGATTATAGAATAGAGAGATGTGGAGGGTTGAATAGATGTTGAACGTACAAAGCGTAACTGTGGTAGATTACAGACTACATGAAGGCCACATACAGCAAGTAAATAAACAACTGACACCTGGACGATATGATGTTCTTCTTCTTCTTCTTCTTCTTCTGCTTTCTGAGCCATTAAGGCTCACTGACGCAGATAAAGCTCTCCTCCATGCCTCTCTTTTCCTAATTCTCTCTCTCCAGTTGGTGACACCAATTTCTTTTATATCCTCCTCTATACTGTCTTTCCATCTCTGTCTTGGTCTACCCCTTGGTCTTGTTTCCCTTATCTCGCGTGCTTACATAATTTTCGTTTGTCTGTTCTCTTCCATTCTTTCTACATGCCCCAACCAGCGTAATCTGTTCAGTTTCAAGACATTTATAATTCGTTGGGATTTAAATAAGCTGCTCAGTTCAGTCCTTTTTCTAGCTCTCCATTCTCCACTGTTGATATCCTTTATGGGCCCAAAGATTCTTCTTATGATATTGTTCTCAAAGATCTGCAATTGTTGTTCATCTTTCTTTGTTGTATTCCACGTTTCTGATCCATACGTGACGGCTGATCTTATTTTAGTTTTGAAGGTTGTTATTTCAATGTAAATGCTACAGAAGAGTTCTTCATATGTCATGGACACAGAAAGTAACAAATATATCCATGCTACAAGAACTTAATATTGAAGAAGGTTGGCTAGTAAAGAGGATTAAACAAAGAAAACTTACATATTTTGGACAAATTAAAAAGTTTAGATAATTTAGAGAAGGGTACAGAGAAGTCTTGGAAGGGTACATAATGGGAAAAAGAAAGAGAGGAAGACCAAGGCGAAGATGGCTGCAAGACATTGTCGATAGTCTGCATATGGATGCATCAGCAGCAAGACATCTCGCTTACAACCGAGAAGCCTACAGGAGAGATGTTAGTGAGGTAGAGTTCCGCAAGAGATATGCAAATGACTGACTGAGATTGCTATTTTGGTATTTTGGGCCAGGATGTTGGATATGAAGTTAATGCTCATATTTTCCTTAATCGTTCGGAACTGTATAGATTGATGTGGTCAGCGTCACGCCTGACTGTCTTTCTTTCCCCAGCTCCGAAAGAAGACAGGAATCCATTTTTATAATTGAACAACTGGAGCCACTCAGCCCAGACTTCAACCACTTCTTGAGAGTTGAGTGCACTAACCGTCACTCTGTTCAGACGCCCTTAAAGAATATTACAAATTGATACTTCTCAACAAACAATGTGATATTTTGGCAGACAGAACTCAACTTTTGTGTATGTGGCCAAACATCATCTTACAAAGCAGCTCCTCTCTCATGGCTGACTCTACAAATGCTGGATCTGCTAGCCAGCCAAAGTTAACAGCTAGCAGTTGTAGAACACAGCAACAGCTAGCAATTACAGAACACAGTAACAACTAGCAAATATAGAACACAGATATATCTGATATTTTATCTACATGCTGAACATAGAAAGCATGGCTGCATTGGATCGCACATTAGGTAGATTCATTTTTGTCTACTCAGTAAATTTTGACAAACATCAAAGTTGAACACTGCTGTTGTGTTCAGGTATGACAATAAATACTACACAATCCTGCATCAACCTTAACGTCCATAAATTAAGCTCTTTTCGCCTTTCGATCTTCCAGACTCAAGACAGCATGCACCCGAAGCTGAAATTTATTGCAAGTTATAATGTACATTCAACGCCCCAGTAATCTCACAGCAACACAGGTATGACACTGTTATCGCAGGAATGTTCTAGATGTAACAGAAAGCTCTACCCTTATCATCAGTTTTTGAGCTAGCCGTGCCTGGAGGTATGAAAGTTTTGTTTTTATTTTTGGCTGCAGCAGACAAGGTAGGCAATGAGGTAATCTCAAACAAATGATATACCTTCACAATATCGGACAGGTGGCTCGTATCTATTGTAGCTTTTCTCAGAATCTGGTGAGTAGGTGTTGCTCGGTCTACTTGTGGTATGTGAGTAGAACATTGTCATTCTACATGCCCTTAGTGAATCGACGATTGTCGGATTATTCGTTCTTAGTGAGTCGACGATTGTCGGATTATTTGTTCTTAGCCTGTCGACGAATGTCGGACTATTTGTTCTTAGTGAGTCGACGATTGTCGGATTATTCGTTCTTAGTGAGTCGACGAATGTCGATCTTTGTAGACCTACTGTTTTGTGTACGTGTTTACGTTTCTACGTGTTGTTATTGGCTTTTTACTGTTTTCTCTTTTTTTGTATGTCTGTATTCTACGTCTCTACGTGTTGTTATTGGTTTTTTACTGTTTTCTCTTTTTTGTATGTCTGTATTCTACGTTTCTGTGTGTTGTTATTGGTTTTTTACTGTTTTCTCTTTTTTTGTATGTCTGTATTCTACGTTTCTACGTGTTGTTATTGACTTTTTACTGTTTTCTCTTTTTTGTATGTCTGTATTCTACGTTTCTGTGTGTTGTTATTGGTTTTTTACTGTTTTCTCTTTTTTGTATGTCTGTATTCTACGTTTCTACGTGTTGTTATTGGCTTTTTACTGTTTTCTCTTTTTTGTATGTCTGTATTCTACGTTTCTGTGTGTTGTTATTGGTTTTCTGCTGTTATATATATATATATATATATATATATATATATATATATATATATATAGCGTTTGAGGTTTCTTCTTGAATGAACACTGGGCGTTCTTTGCATTTTTCTAGAGATAGTGTTTATCGTTTAGCTCGTTTTAGAGCCATTTTAGTTCTGGAACAAACTGATAAAAGCAACTGATGACAATCTACATCCTACGTTTGGTCAGTTTACATCCTAGGATTGATCAGTCTATATCCTAAGATTGGTCAATCTACATCCTAAGTTTGGTCAATCTACATCCTAAGTTTGGTCAATCTACATCTTAAATGTGGTCAGTCTACATCCTAAGTTTGGACAACTAAGCAGTTTGACACGCAGTCTGCTAGTTTTAGCGCATGTGTGTGAATGTCTGGAAAGAATATTTTCACATGTGAATCTCATGAAAACCAAGTATGTCAACAGACTTCACTGAGATTCTGCTACAGACAGACTGCTACGTGCTTAAGAAGCTATGAGATGCAAGATATGAGATGTTTTGTTTGGATGCAACCAAAGAGGCCAGGCAGAAGACGTCAAAGAAGGATAATGTTACAAAAGACATAAAGAAAAGATGGTCAAGTATAAAAAGCTGAACAAGATTGAATTTGTCGACCTCAGTGATGATGATGATGATGATGATGATGATGATGATGATGACCTTCAGAAAAATGAAGTATATTACTGTAGGAACTTTGATCTTAAACCGACTTTCCCATATGTTGAGGCACCTTTTTACGCAGTACTTTTCTTTTACAAGTTATAATCTGTCTTAATTTTTATGTTTATGTTAAGCATATAATTCTTTCCCCGGCATCACGTGACTGGAGATAGGCACGGAGTGAAAATAGGCTTGATACGCGCAGAATAAATAGAAAAAAACAAAAACAAAAACACAAAAAAACTTGAACCCTGTTGAAAAAGAAATGTAAAATGGAAATAAGTCTCATTTAGAAAAATGAAATGTGAAATTTTGCGTTTTTAATTATAAAAATGGCGATCATTAACCTAAATTTGGAGTAAGGAGCAAGTTATCTCTTTGAGTGGTCATGGCTACGCTTTTGAAAATTATAGATAGACAGAAGAGAGATAGATAAACAGACAGACAGACAGTCAGATAGACAGAAGAGAGATAAACAGACAGACAGACAGTCAGATAGTTAGAGACAGATAGATAAAGAAACAGACAGACAGTCGGATAGACAGAAGAGAGATAGAAAAGGAAAGAAAGAGGGAAGAAAGAAATAAAAGAGAAAGAAAAGTACTGTATAAAAATTTGCCTCAACAAATGGGAAACTAGAGAGACAGATAGATAAACAGTCAGACAGACGGGCGGATAGATAGATAGATAGATAGATAGATAGATAGATAGATAGATAGATAGATAGATAGATAGATAGATAGATAGATAGATTATCCTGAAAGTGTAGACGAAAGCCAGTTTTGACAACGACCATAAAGCGAAAGCGAAATGTACCCAATGCCTGACTAAACTGACAAATACCAGAAGGTGAAGGTCATGTACTATAGAACAGCATTCCATACTCGCCATTTTGAAGGTCCCCGGATGTGCAAGCTCTATAAATAGCATAGGGAAAAATTTATAGCATTTTGTACTCTTACAATGTTCAGTTCTCTCCAATAACTTTCTAAAATACAAAGATTGGCTGTGGAATGTAATTTATATACATTTTTATTCGTCTATTTTGCATTGAGATGACATATTTATTTTATAATTCTGACTTCTGTTTTCAAAGTACGTTTCTTGCAATACAGATTTATTTGTCTTGGGTATCTAAGTTCAATAAAACATCTCTGTTTATAAAAGAATCTCTTTCCCTCCTCTCTCTCTCTCTCTCTCTCTCTCTCTCTCTCTCTCTCTCTCTTCTCTGCCTGCTTTGTCCATTCATTACTCTTTCAAAATGGAGTTCGTTCATTGTCATTCTTATTTCAGATTGTTTCAATATTTGCTTAATTTTACTCACATATGGTTTCATGGGCAATAAAGTATCCGAAAAATGATAAATCACCAGGATGTGATAACAGCTGAATCTATTAAAGCAGGAGGAAAGGAATGTGCAACAATCTATCATGCACTATATAAAAAGATATAAGATTCAGGTATTTGGCCAAAAGAATAGAAAAGAACTGTATTCATACCACTGCCAAAAAAAGGGTAACCTGAAAGTATGCACAGACTACAGAACTGTTGCCCTGATTAGTCATGCCAGTAAAATTCTGTTAAAAATCATAATGGGTAGACTTCGTAAGAAAATAGAAGAAGAAGTCAATATGGTCCAAGCTGGTTTCAGGCAAGGAAGAGGATCTAGAGATCATGTGTTCAATATAATATTAATAATAGAGAAATGCAGAGAATTTAATGTGAATCTATATTTATCTTTTATAGATTATTCAAAGGCATTTGTTTGTATACAACACCAAACACTTTGGGAAATAATGGAAAATAGGATTTCCAATACATTTGATACAATTAACATCACTGTGTTATCTAGACCAACAAGCAGCATGAGAATAAATGGTGAAACAACAACTTGGTTTGATACAAAACAAGGGGTCGGACAAAGGTGCATACTGTCACCTTACTTGTACACTGAAAATATAATGAGGAATGTTAGAGAAGATGTAGATAAAGAATATTACGATGCCATAAAAAGTGGAGGTTATGAAATATCAGATATTAGATATGCTGATGACACAGTATTACTGTGCACAACACAAAAAGAAATTGAAAATCTAATTACGTCAGTCCGTAAGAACAGTGAAGAGCAGAACCTCTATCTTAATGCGAAAAAAAACTAAATTGATGACAACTGACAAAACAAACAAGGCAGCTGAAATATGTATCAATGAGAAAAAAATGGAAGAAGTGGAGAGATTTGAATATCTTGAATAACTACTAACTAATAATGGAGATAAGATGATGAAAATTAAAAGGAGGACATCTTTCGCTCTTCATATAGTAAACAACTAAAGAAGCTGTGGAGAGAAACAGGCAGAATTACAAAAATAGTATTTTAAAGGGCATGCATCTTTCCCATCGCAACATATGCCTGTAAGACCTGGACACTTAACAAAACAGCTGAGAAACACATAAATGCCTTTGAATGTAAATGCTACAGAAGAGTTCTTCAAATATCACGGACACAGAAAAAATATCCTTACTACAAAAATTTAATATTGTTTAATGAGGATTAAACAGAGAAAACTTAAATATTTTGGGCACATTAAACGTCATGATAACCTAGAGAAGACTGTCTTGGAAGGGTACATAATGAGAAAAAGAAAGAGAGCAAGACCAAGGCGAAGATGGCTGCAAGACTTCGTTGATGATCTGTAAATGAATGCACCAGCAGCAGGCCATCTTGCTCACAACCGAGAGGCCTACAGGAGTGCTGTTAGGGAGGCAAAAGACTGATTGACTGACTGACTGACTAACTGACTGATACTCTATAAAGAAGTGTAGTTTGCTCATAGCATTGCTATCCTAGCAGTCATCATCATGTGTTTGTAGAGTTTCTGAACTTTATTCATTTGACCGTATTTAATGTAAGAGAATGTAATACAGCGATTTTATATGTTTTATTTATATCATATGTGTCCAACTGATGTCCCATGGACCGCATGTGGCCCATCTGGCCTTTTTTCAGTCATCGAAATGATTGGGAAAATGTAATTTAAGTTATTAGTTAATAAAATTGCATTTAAGATATGTCAAAATATTTTAAAAGACTTTCTTCACAGCTGTCAGTTTTCTTTTTTTAATATCATCTGGCATTAACTAGTTGATTATATGAGGCCCGCCAGTCCTTTACCGCATACAGCTGTGCCCCCTGAGGCCAGTGAAACTGACACCCCAGAATTATATGATTTATTGTTGAATGTAATAATGAGAGCTTACATATATTAGTTGCTCATTTCATACGTATTATTTTTCTTGACACGTATAATATTAGTTCTATACTGGTGATGACTGACTGACATGGAATGAAGGATGAAATATGAAGAGCAGAATTTTAGGCAGTTCTGTGTGCCCAAATCTTCACTTTTTGAACAGAAAGTTCTGTGTGCCCAAATCTTCACTCTTTGAACAGAAAGTTCTGTGTGCCCAAACCTTCACTCTTTGAATAGAAAGTTCTGTGTGCCCAAACCTTCACTCTTTGAACAGAAAGTTCTGTATGCCCAAAGCTTCACTCTTTGAATAGAAAGTTATTCGTTCGTTCACACTCTTTTCTCTCACATTCTCTCTCTCCTTACCTCTGCACAGCCCCTCCTCACTTTTTTGCCTCTCTTTCCTCTCTCTCTCTCTCTCTCTCTCTCTCTGCACAAGCCTTCCTCTCTTTCTCTTCTCTCTCCACAGTACTCCCCGTCCTCTCTTTCTCCTCCCTCTCCCTCCTCTTCCTTTATGTTGCTATTTTTGTTTCTTCATTCTTTTCACTCAAGTTCAAATTTCTATCGTTTACATTATCATATAGTGAAGGGGTGGCCAAACTTGTTTATAGAAGAGCCATATACGGTCAATTTCACATGTTTGTGAGCCGCATAACATGAACAAAGTTTTTACACATATATTTCGTTAGAAAATGTCATATAAATATTGGGATATACATATAAGTAAAAATGTTTATCATTTGCCAGCGCTGCCTGGTACAATTGCTGATTCTCCACCACAGGCTTGTACAATCACTGATTCTCCAGCACAGACTTGTACAATTATTGATTCTCCAACACACAATAATTAGTGTATAAGTATATAACTATACATGAAGCATTGCAGTAAAGCTGTGATACCAGAATGTATAAAATGGGAAAAAGTAGGAGCAGCTTTATTACTTAACGACTACAAAGTTGTGACGTTTCGGCGTGAGCCTTAATCATACAAAAACATACAGGACGAAGAAATAGAGAGAGGAGATAAAGTATAGATTCACATGAATATTATTTTAAAAAAAATTTTTTTTAAAAAGTACTTAGCTGTAAATTGTAAGGTGTGGCTTGTCCGGCGGTGTGTGTCAGGAATGGATTTAGTAGAACGTGGAGACTGTTTAAATAGAGACCTGTGATATGTGGTCGGTGGGTTGTAACTGGGGGTGGTGGATGGGGAACCGGGGAGGGGAGAGAGAGTGATACAATACTGACCTAGCTAGGAGAAGTTGAAACAGATGATTGGGGAAGAGGGGTTGCATATTTTTTTAAATAGTATTCATGTGAATCTATACTTTATCTCCTCTCTCTATTTCTTCGTCCTGTATATTTTTGTATGATTAAGGCTCACGCCGAAACGTCACAACTTTGTAGTCGTTAAGTAATAAAGCTGCTCCTACTTTTTCCTATTTTATACATTCTGATTCTCCAGCACAGGCCAATTACTAATTCTCCAGCACAGGCTTGTACAATTACTAATTCTCCATCACCGGCTTGAACGATTACTGATTCTCCAAGACAAGCTTGTACGATTGCTGATTCTTCAGCACAGGCTTGTCCAATTACTGATTCTCCTGCACAATTCTTTTGTAATCACTGCAGATCTGAAATTCTTTAACGCCAGACTCTACAGTAACGTAGCTTCAAAATTTTCATCTAAATTCTTAAATGCAAACACTCCACATTAAACGTATTTTACTCCAGTGGATTCTCATTTTATACGCAATAAATGTTCTTTAACTTATTTTATAAATTAATTATTTCATAAATTAACTGTGATGTCAAAAAAGCTCTGCCAATATATTACCAAATATTCATTTGTATATTATAATATAATATGGCAAGAAGCCGCATGTGTCTCACGGGCCAAGGTTTGCCCAGCTCTGTTGTAAAGTATCTGTTCTTCACTCAGCTGTTTCTTTCTGCGCCTGCTGTATACAGTGCCTCGTCCTGTTTGTTTATATATATATATATATATATATATATATATATATATATATATATATATATATATATATTCGTTTCTGCGTTTCAAATCTCAGAATTTCAACATCTTTTAACGTTTGTTTTTAAAAGCATTTCATGTGCCATTTGTACAGCAAGCTTTTTTCCATTCCTGGTATAGAGTGCCTTACCTAGGCTGTGTCAAAGCCACATGTTGCGGAAAATAACCGTAAGCTAAACATCTCGTAGACTTGTGGAGTAGCAAAGCACGATGGTACGCACGTGCAGGAAAGCGCAGTGAAACGGTGCTTTCTGTTCATGCACGCTTGCAAGTGGTGGGGTAGCGCAGTGTAATACTGGCACTGCACCCAGCGACACAAACCCGACATTCCACTCTTTGATCCGGTACAATGACAGTTAAATAATTACTGAAGTAAAAGTAATCATCAGCTGTGTCCCTTGGCTATTCTGAAATGAGGTTTTTAACTATCAAGAATATAGGACTGACTGTACTTTCACGGCACAGTGGTTCAGTGGTTCCCAGCGTGTGGTCCGTGGGGAATTATCATTTGGTCAGTGCCTGCGTTATTGATGTGTTATTATGTACCACGTGTTGTATAAAAACCAGAGTTTTCTGACATAACGATATGTGTAACAGTATAGAATTATGAAATAGAGTTAGATACATATGTAATAAGGCAGTAGTCTCCCTTGCAGAGAGCTTAGTGGTTTGGAGGCATGCAGCGGGAAAATCCGTTGTAATGTCCCGCGCATTTGTACTTATAATGAACGTATTGGTAGAAGCAGACGACAGTAGAAGCAGACGGCATGTAGGAAAGTAGCGGTTAGGACTGGGAAAAGTGAGAACCCTTCATAAAATGTAGATTCAGAGAAGTAAGTAAATTGTATTCTGTCCTTACAGAAATACTTAGTGGTTGTCAAGATTTGTCCTTTTTAGGACAGTTTCTCAGATTTATTGGTTTTTCGAGTGCAGAGTATCTGTAACAAGCAATGTTCTTCATCATCTTGTAGTAGTCGAGGTTGTCCCATGGCGTGGACAGGTCGCCCGGTAGCCATCTCATATTTTTGTAAAACTTCATCAGTCCTTTCTCATACTCCCATTCTGGCGACATCCACAACAAATGACTTTCATTAATAAATTTGATTTCTCCTGTAATACCCAGAGTTAGTTGGTCGTTGATTTATGTTGTAGCGCAACTGTGAGGTGACATGTGTGGATGATTTCTCTAAACAATCCACCACCGTCGTGTATGAACTACATTAGTTGTTCCTGGCTTATGTAATGTTACACAGAGAATATCAATGTGAAGGAAATAAAGCTGCTAGATTAACGGCAGAGACCAAAGTCTTCAACAAGTCAACAATTTCTGCCATCAGCATAGAAGAAAAAAACAATCAAGAACACATCATTAGAGGCACAGTGAATTGCCTCCAGAAAGAACCAACACACTAGGAACAAAAGAAATTCGTCTTTATAGGACAATAAGATGGTGGCTATCACATACTACTTACATGTAGCAGAAAATGCGAATAATATAGTAAAGTTGTGAACTATCATATTATTGAAGATGTTCACAGGTTTCACAAACATTACCAAGTTCACTAGATCAAGTCCTGTGAAAAGTTCACCGAATTCATTTAATTTTGACAATTAACCTATCAGGTTTAGAATTCACACCATCACTAATATGGCACAAACTTCGTTCGTTTCGTCGTTGAAGCACGTAGTCATCTTTTCACAATATCAAAAGCTATCATACTCTACCTGCAGCATTTCAGCAATGTTCTCAACTTCAAGAAATTCTACACGTGACACTAGGACGATTTTAGACTCTGTTTTCTAATAGATCTGCAACACGTGGTCAACTATTTTCTCGTCTGAATCACTTTTACTCGAAGTTTCACAAGTAATAAATCTTCATAATCACTTGAAACACAACTTCAGTCTGTCCTAAAACTACTTCTGGTGTTCTTTTGTTCTTGTCTCCCCGTGTCTCTCTCTCTCTCTCTCGCTGTTCTACTCCATGTCTCTCTGGTGTGTGTTCTTTGTGTTTCGTCTCTCTCGCTGGTGTTCTGTGTGGGAAGAATGAAAGATGGAGTGATGAAGGGCAGAATGTAAGAGGGGCCTGCGTGCCCAATTCTTTACCCTTGAAAAATAAAGATTATTCATTCATTCATTCATTCATTCATTCATTCATTCTCTTGGTCTCTTCTCTGGACTTTTTCTCTCGACTGATGGTTCCTCGACTGTTCTGGTCTGACCCTCTCTTGACCGTCCACTTCTGACGATCCCTCTCACTCGTCCTCTAGCTTCTGGACGTCTTGGGGGCCTCCTTCCTTCTCCTGCTCCTTCCTTTGACGTGTGGACCGGTCTCTATTCACTGACCGTCCTTGGTTCTCTCTTCTGATGTTCTGACCGACCTTTTTATCTTGAAGTCCGGTCTTATGGCTGACCAACAACAGCTCCGCCTACAGATGTCCACTGGGTCCTATGAGTGTTCCGATTGGTTCTCACTTCATAACCTGTCACATTAGAGTTGTCTGGTGTCCATCCCTTATTGTCTGGGGCAACCGTGTGCTGTACTTACTGTTTATTTATTTTTCATGCCATTTCGTAGACTGTCTGTCGCCAACAAGACCCTTGGTCCTTCCTAAATCCGTCTAATTTCAGTGTCTATTTTACCACCTGGGGCTAGTTGTTTTCGAGCGTTTGCGTGTCATCCTTTGTTACTACTAGACCATTTTATTTCCAAGCGTCTTTCTTTAGCATTTCCTTTATCTTGACGCCAGTAACATAAAAGTAAAGAACACTTCTACTATCAGTCATCAATATTATGATAGTTTCATAACTCTGCATTATTATACTGGTGTCGATGACTTTTTCCCGACATTTGGAAGGAGACGTCCAAGTTGTATCAGCCGCCATAATGCGGAGTGTTGCCTAGTAACGATCACGTGCAAGACTGTAACGAACTGATTAGGCAAACGAAGAAAATTTCTGTCGGAAATAGAAGTGTCATTCAGAAAACATCAATTAGATATTCACAAAGAATAACAACATAAACGACCAGACAACGAAGGAGGAGATCTCACCTCGTCCCAGAAGAGAAGCACCAAAAAGATAAGTTATATTATATGTAGTAATTTTGCACTTTATTTATTTCTTTTCAGATGCATTGCATGTTGCTGATTGTAAACAGTCCGAAGAGTAAATTTAACAGATATAAAGAGATATATAGATTATATATTGTGACTAATTGTAGTAAAATATGACGTACAAGAGACAATGAAGTTTTATGTATTAATTAGATTTTTGTTGTAAGTACAGTGTATATTTTTTATTTATGCTGCTTTGTTAGTGTTTTTGCCAGAAATCAGTGATTAGTTCATAGAGTAAGAATAGCACAGAGATTTCACAGAGAGAATGTTAGAGAAAATGACAAAACACAGAGAAGAAACACCAGAAACAGATAAAAGAAAATGGGAGATCAGATATCTGAGGAGAGAAGTAGCTAGGTTATGTAGAGAGTTGAGGCAAGAAAGAAATTGGAAAAAAAAAACTTAAGTAGTTTTTATCATAGAACAGACTTTAGACAGACATAGAACAATTTTTTATAGAAATGAGAAAGATGAAAGAAGAAACACTTATAAAAACCCAAGACACTATACAGACATGAGTTACCAGCAGGCACAAATAGCCCACAATGACAAAATGCAAAGAGCAAATTACAAGCTCAAATCTTTAAAGGAAATAACTGCAGATATACGCCACAAAATAACGAAAGGTTTAACAGGAATGTTACGAGAGAAATAAATGCTGTTATGAGTACGAAATCGGACAAAGACGAATGAAACAATAAATGTGAGGCGAAGGTGAATAAAATTAAAATAGATCTAGTCGAGGCTAGTAGGCAGACAGTTACGGACAAAAGAGACAGGTCAACAAACACAGATGAAGTAACCAGAGACGCATACATCTCTGTGTCAGACAAGGAACTAGGCAGATTAGCTCCTACATGGTCGATGTAAGTGTAGGTGTGAGTGAAGATTATTTTGTAAGAAAGCGTGATATAACTACAACCACTGTACCCACTGAGACACATGATATTTGCTTAGAAACACAAATGTTAGTGTTTAACGAGGCAGCCACTCAGCCATTGTATACATAAAAAGACATAGACACTAACACGAAAATAAAAGTAGTAAAAGACAGTAGTACTAGTATGATAGATACAGAGTTAGGCAGGATAGATTAAAATATACAAAGAGTAAGAAGGATACAAGCAATTAAACAACAATCAAGGACGAAAATTAAGTGTCAAGACAGTAAAACTCATCAGGGACCAGAAAGATCCAGTCAGGTCAATGAAAATGTTGTAAACCCAGAGCAGAAACTCAGACAGGGAGACAGATGCCACAGGCAGATAATCAGACAGGGAGACAGGCAGATAATCGGACAGGCAGATAATCAGACAGGGAGACAGGCAGATAATCAGACAGGGAGACAGGCAGATAATCAGACAGGGAGACAGATGCCACAGGCAGATAATCAGACAGGGAGACAGGCAGATAATCAGACACGGAGACAGGCAGATAATCAGACAGGGAAACAGGCAGATAATCAGACAGGGAGACAGGCAGATAATCAGACTTACAAAGAAAACGAAGTGTTCCATCTAAAACTGATTACTCTGGTGAAATGTTGTCATCCTCAGATAATGATGACATACCAGGTTATAAAGAACTCAGAACTTTTATAACAGATATGTTAAGATATGCTAGCCATAAGACCTTAACATCCTCGGTGATCAAAAATATGTGTTCGTGTTATCCAACATTTGACACAGAACAGGGAAGAGAATATAAATAACAGATTGTTTTAGATGATCTCGTGTCACATGACCCAGAACTACAAAAATAGACCAGTATATGGAAAAATAAATATGATCATAGAATGAGTCACAAGATACAACATTGTAATTTAGTCCAAAGAAAGGGAAATTATTATCCCAGATGACGTAGACATCAATAGAGTGGTGAAACGATTTGTGTATTCGGCTATGCCAGAAATTACCACTCAATAGATTTTGTCAAAAACGTATAAAGAATCGGCAATAGTAAACATACAAATGAGAGAAGAATTTATTATAGCTACCATAGATCGTACGCTAAATATCTAGAGGTATTCAGAACTATGGCCGATTTAAGAAAAAATGAGAAATGTGCTGATCAAAGTAAATTTCAAAATAAGACCTATAACAGAGAAGAAGCGAAGGAGCAGAATGATCATTAATTTTTTTACTGCCGTGAAGAATCAAGAGATGATGTATACTTTCATTTTATTTACCATAATGGTTTATTATCTTCCCATTTATAAATGCTGATAGGTTGAGAGAAGCACAATGAAGAGGTTGCTTTATTTTTTTATACAAAGGTTTCAAATTGATGTACATAAATGTATAATATATATTTCTTTATCAGTGATACTGTGACAACATTTTTTCTCTCATGATATGAGACTAATATGTTTCGCACTGATGTGTAATTTTTTGGTATTATTAATACTGTATTGTCTTAAAATTGTGAATGCCAATGTTATATCACTTCAGAAATATTTTTTGAGATATTGAAACAAACCTTTGCTTATAGTAGGTACATCAGAGTGATGTACATTTGAGGCTTGCTATATTATTTAGCGAAACCGACGATGTTGTATTGGGATTGATCTTTATTTCAAAAGGGTTAAGAATTGGGCACGCAGGCCCGTCTGACATTCTGCCCTTTATCATACATCTTTCACTCTATTCCAGACATTCTACAAATAAGCTGTTCATATAACAAACATAACTAACATTGAAGCTGAGAGACGTAAAATAAAATAACATTACGAGGTTATCATCAGCACTAAAAAAAGACTGACATAGAGGAATGGAGACCCGAGAGTTATCATGGGTAACTGAGTACTTTGGGTGGAATAATTTCGGTCAGTGGAAAAAATTTCGTTTATAATGGCAGAATTATGGTTTTCAGTTAATCGGTATATCACATTTTTCACACTGAGTATATGTTATGTAATGTGTGTGATGTATCCTATAGTTACCACTGAAGATGAGCATCGGGATATTAACGAATGTAAATTGATCACAAGGTCAATGAGGTTTTGTGATCTGAGATTGAGACTACATATTGTTCGGACATTATTTGTTGTCACTTGAAAAAATGTTTGCTTTTTTTGTTCGTTTATTGAGTGTGCATGGGAAATCGCTTTGCTATAGAAGAGGAACCATGAATGAATGTTTTGTGGGCAAACTTTTGAACTAGATGTAAATATTGTGATACATGTTTTTTCTATGATAATTATGAACAATGATATGAGAGAATGAATTTAATTACCATGTATTTATACGAAGTATAAATTCATTTCACGTTGTTTACGGTTAACATTCTGACTAAAAACAAGGGGAGGTGACTGCAAAGTGATTTTTTTTTGTATTATTGTTCAGATGGAAACATATTTTGGTAGCCTATTACTTACATGGCACTTTGCTAGTTTTTTTTAACAGTCATAATGTTAACAATATGACTAAAACCAAGGTGAGTTATGTAGGATGGCCTTGTAAGTATTGATTATAGTATTATTAATGAATATGATTATGAATATGACTGTGAATTTTATTTTGGACCTGATTATGAATATATTGTAGCCATAATAATAGCATCTAATAGCAACAGAAAAAGTAGGTAGGAAATATAGAGAAAGGTAGAAAAACATATGCCCATGACACTAGTATGACTGGACGATGGCATATGTAAAAAGAACAGAAAAGACGAATAGAAGAGACAGACACAATGAAAAGTCAGGACACAATAAAACCTCCGACATGAAGGAGCAAGATAATGACTTAGATAAATGACAATTGTACAGACAGATTTGATGCATCTGATACGTGTGGCATGTTGCTAATCATAGGACGCTATGGCACATGGTTTTCAAGTAAGAGAATAGACCGACTCGACCACCTGATCAACTAAATATTTAGAGGCATGGCCTATTGGACAATTTGCTTACGACATAAAAGTCACGGGGCAGTCTGAGAGGAGACAGGCAATCAGACAAGAACAGCAGATGGAGAACATACACCAGAGAAGACACGATAGAGAAAGAAGACGTAGGTAACGATAGATGGAACAGATGGACAATTAAAGCAATAGATATTCAGGAGATCAGTTTAAAACCATGGTTAGTTTTATGACAGGCAGTAATTGTCTCAAGTTCTAAAAGTGTTTATTTTAGTTTTGTGTGAGGAACGCAGAAGATCTGATACATTTGAGACTTTGTGTAAATGATGCAGACGAGGAATTATTTCACCATGTGTTGCAGATCTATTAGAAAACAGAATTTAGAATCGTCCTAGTATCACGTGTAGAATATCTTGAAGTTGAGAACATTGACGAAATGTTGCATGTAAAATATGTTAGAGTTTGATATCGTGAAAAAACGATTGAATGATTAAATCCAAGTGATGTTGTTGACAAAACATCTTGATTTTAGCTTTCCTAAGATTATAGGAGATCGTCTTTTCTAGGTTTATAAGAGACCAGCTTTTCTAGGATTATAGCCCATATTCTCTAGGTTTACATTTTCTATTCCACAGCCGTGGACAGAAGCGACTCTTGAAATACTGATAAAAAAAAAAAAAAAGATTTCTTCTGTGCTAGCCTCCAGTGTTTGCTATTTCTCCTTTTTGTGACGATCTCGCGTACGCCATTTAAATGTGCAGCACTGTCACTGCGATAAGATCCACAGCTTTATCCAGGTCTTAGAGTCATTCTTAGCAGCAGGTATGATGGGATTCATAACTTTATCCAGGTCTTAGAGTCATTCTTAGCAGCAGGTATGATGGGATTCATAACTTTATCCAGGTCTTAGAGTCATTCTTAGCAGCAGGTATGATGGGATTCATAACTTTATCCAGGTCTTAGAGTCATTCTTAGCAGCAGGTATGATGAGATTCATAACTTTATCCAGGTCTTAGAGTCATTCTTAGCAGCAGGTATGATGAGATTCATAACTTTATCCAGGTCTTAGAGTCATTCTTAGCAGCAGGTATGATGGGATTCATAACTTTATCCAGGTCTTAGAGTCATTCTTAGCAGCAGGTATGATGGGATTCATAACTTTATCCAGGTCTTAGAGTCATTCTTAGCAGCAGGTATGATGAGATTCATAACTTTATCCAGGTCTTAGAGTCATTCTTAGCAGCAGGTATGATGAGATTCATAACTTTATCCAGGTCTTAGAGTCATTCTTAGCAGCAGGTATGATGAGATTCATAACTTTATCCAGGTCTTAGAGTCATTCTTAGCAGCAGGTATGATGAGATTCATAACTTTATCCAGGTCTTAGAGTCATTCTTAGCAGCAGGTATGATGAGATCCATAGCGTTATCCAGCTTTTAGTTTTGTTCTTAGAAGCAGGTATGATAAGATCCATAGCGTTATCCAGGTTTTAGTGTCATTCTTAGCAGCAGGTATCATAAGATCCACAGCTTTATCCAGATTTTAGTATCATTCTTAGTGCCAGATCCAAACCTTGTTTGTCATTTCTGGTCTCATATTTTTGTGCATTTAAATAGGAACATATACCCATTTCACATTCTTTCTACTTTCCTTAACTAAAATTTAAACTCGAGGACAAGTAAGAAAGTATTTTAATGTATTTTTAAATGATTAAGTCCCTTGATTTGCGGTTACTTATTTACTACTTCATCAGAAAAGCTTCTTTTATGCTAATATGAGATCTTTAGTTTATTGTTCTCGACTGACGGGTTCTGTTCTTTGCATTTTGAGGTATCAGATTGCATGAGTTCTATACTATTCACTTTCTTGAAAGTAAGGAAGGTATTGCTGCATACTCTTGTTTTTCTGGAGTCTTATGAGTTCTATATTCTTGCCTTTCTGAAGTGACATGAGTTATATTCTCTTGCCTTCCTGGTTAGTTATGAGTTCTATGTTCTTGCCTTCCCCGGATTGTCATGAGTTCTTTACTCCTCTCTTCCTGGTATGTCATGAGTTTTATGTTCTTGCCTTCCCCTGAGTGTCATGAATTCTATACTCCTGCCTTCCTAGAGTGTCAAATTCTATAATTTAATCTTCCTAGATTGTCATGATTTCTGCATTTTTACCTTTCTGGAATTTCACAAGCTTTATGGTCTTGTGTACTGATTTTTCTAGTTTTATTTCTAAAAAATATAGTTATTAAATCATCAAGATCTGTATCGTCGGTTACAAGCACCAATCTTATCCGTTTTATCTTTACACGCGCTTATATTTTATCTTTATACTGGGAACTAATTTTAAAAAAGAAAACTCACTAATATTTGGACAGTGTACAGAAAACATTCGGTTATGTTTTTAAACCAAAATTGTCGTGTGAATTCTTTTTATTTGACTTCTCAACTTCTGTATTATTGTTGTTTTCATTTCTCCGCGTTTCAGAAACAACCAGTCAAGCGTTCCTGTTATCTCCCTTTGACGTCACTAAACAGGTAAAAATAGGAAATTCTAGGTTCACTGGTAATAATATAAGCAGACTATTTTTTTTTTACCTGAGGGTTTATGCTGCGTTCTCGAGGAGCGACCTTGCTGCCAAAAGCAGTTGTTTGTCAGACGACCGTGGGAAAAGTTGCTGCAAGGAACTGAAACGTTGCCTTGGTTCAGGTGGTTGAGACGAGAGAGTTACCTGCCAGCGTGTAGTTTGTAGGTATATACGATGTTGGAGTTCAGGTGTATGCGTGAGATACATAATGTGAGTATATGTTTAACAGACTACGATGCTGGTATATGTGAGCCAGAAGGTAATGGAAACATGTGTATATGCGAAAGAAATATGAATATATATTCTAGAAAACATCAGGGATATATGTGTACAAGAGAATAATAGTAGTGTATATACGAGAAAATGTAATGTATGTATTGGATGAATGTACGAGAGAATATAATGTGTGTATCAGATTACTGTGTGAGAGAATGAAATGTGTATATCAGATGAATGTGTGAGAGAATCTAATGTGTATATTAGATGTATATGTGAGAAAATTTAAAGTTTGCTATAAATTCTCAGTGCTTTCACATAATATAGGACTACAGACTCTCAGTGCTTTTATATCATGTAGGGCTACAGACTGTCAGTGCTTTCATATCATGTAGGGCTACAGACTGTCAGTGCTTTCATATCATGTAGGACTATAGACTGTCAGTGCTTTCATATCATGTAGGGCTACAGACTCTCAGAGCTTTCATATCACTTAGGACTACAGACTCTCAGTGCTTTCATATCATGTAGGGCTACAGACTGTCAGTGCTTTCATATCATGTAGGCCTACAGACTGTCAGTGCTTTCATATCATGTAGGGCTACAGACTCTCAGTACTTTCATATCATGTAGGGCTACAGACTCTCAGTGCTTTCATATCATGTAGGACTACAGACTGTCAGTGCTTTCATATCATGTAGGGCTACAGACTCTCAGAGCTTTCATATCACGTAGGACTACAGACTCTCAGTGCTTTCATATCACGTAGGCCTACAGACTCTCAGTGCTTTCATATCATGTAGGGCTACAGACTTTCAGTGCTTTCATATCATGTAGGGCTACAGACTTTCAGTACTTTCATATCATGTAGGGCTACAGACTGTCAGTGCTTTCATATCATGTAGGGCTACAGACTCTCAGAGCTTTTATATCAAGTAGGACTACAGATTCTCAATGCTTTCATATTTTGTAGGGCTACAGACTCTCAGTGCTTTCATATCATGTAGGGCTACAGACTCTCAGAGCTTTCATATCACGTAGGACTACAGACTCTCAGAGCTTTCATATCACGTAAGACTACAGACTGTCAGTGCTTTCATATCACGTAAGACTACAGACTGTCAGTGCTTTCATATCACGTAGGACTACAGACTCTCAGAGCTTTCATATTATGTAGGGCTACAGACTCTCAGTGCTTTCATATCACGTAAGACTACAGACTCTCAGTGCTTTCATATCACGTAAGACTACAGACTCTCAGTGCTTTCATATCACGTAAGACTACAGACTCTCAGTGCTTTCATATCACGTAGGACTACAGACTCTCAGAGCTTTCATATAATGTAGGAATACAGACTCTCAGTACTTTCATATCATGTAGGGCTACAGACTGTCAGTGCTTTCATATCATGTAGGACTACAGACTGTCAGTGCTTTCATATCATGTAGGGCTACAGACTGTCAGTGCTTTCATATCATGTAGGGCTACAGACTGTCAGTGCTTTCATATCATGTAGGGCTACAGACTCTCAGTGCTTTCATATCATGTAGGGCTACAAACTCTCAGTGCTTTCATATCATGTAGGGCTACAGACTCTCAGTGCTTTCATATCATGTAGGGCTACAGACTCTCAGTGCTTTCATATCATGTAGGGCTACAGACTCTCAGTGATTTCATATCACTTAGGGCTACAGACTCTCAGTGCTTTCATATCATGTAGGGCTACAGACTCTCAGTGCTTTCATATCACTTAGGGCTACAGACTGTCAGTGCTTTCATATCATGTAGGGCTACAGACTCAGTGATTTCATATCACGTAGCGCTACAGACTCTCAGTGATTTCATATCACGTAGCGCTACAGACTCTCAGTGATTTCATATCACGTAGAGCTACAGACTCTCAGCGCCCAATGGAAACAACGGTCTTGTTTCTCAATATTCCATTCAGTTGCGTCCGAACTTGGCCGTGTTTAGTCACGTCTCTTTTGTTAACAGCATTTGTGCGATCGTGTATCTGTCGTCCTGGAATAGGTTCAGGAGAAAGATTGATAGACTAATGCCATTATCTCTGTCTGACTGTGAGATATGAATCGGTAAAGGTAAGTTTTTCGCACATAGTGTCTGAGAATACCGAGGATGAATAGTTAACTTTGAGCCTGCAAGGAAGGCTAATATAAAAACTTAACTCCCCCGAAGCCTGAACCTCGGCCAAGTCCTGGAGATGAAAACGTCACAGATCTTTGCCTACAACACCATGACCTTGCTTGGGTAACATCGACTTTCAGCATCCGCCAACTTCCAAAGATTAGTACCATCTGAATGATACAACAAGATCTTTGCCTGGCAGAACTTGACAACATATCTTTGACTCCAGACAGAACTTTAAAGTACGCCTAATTAAATAATCCATCGCTACAAAATACGACGCAGAATTCAGATTACCGTTAAGATAGCACTATGGAAAGTGGTTGTGATATATTCACATAATTCTTACCGTTTACTGATGTTGCTCATTTGAAAATGGCAGCCGAAAGTTAGTGGTTCGCCCCAGATTAGAGTTCGCTTCATCTGGTAAAAACATAACTCCGTTTCTTGTGCTGTGTTCGCCTCTCTTTATCTTAAGCATTATGACAACAACAACAACAACAACAACAGCAACAACCTACAGCAGAACGTTTAAACATATATAACTATAAAAAAGGTAAGGTAATCCTCTCATGTCTTAGAGGCACATAGGGATATGGTATTAGTGCCCAAAATTTTTCCTTGACCTGTCAACACTAGAGGGTGATATGGTCAGTATCACGCCTGGCTGCCTTTCATTTCATAACTTCAAAAGAAGTCGGGTACCCATTTCTGCAGCTGGGTAACTGGGGCCCCTATGGCCGGATTCAAACCCCCGACCTTCGTCATGAGAGACCAGTGCGCTAACCACTTCGCCACTCAGACGATATAACTATGCATTTATTTTCTTTCGAGGAGCACTTTTATACAGAACCAACAGCCTTTTACTGCCATACCTGCAGCTACATAATCTGATTCACACACAATCACATACACATTATACAATCACACACACTTTAATAGATACACATTATACAATCACACACACTTTAATAGATACACATTATACAATCACACACACTTTAATAGATACACATTACACACGAACACACACTTTAATAGATACACATTATACAATCACACACTTTAAAGTGTGTTCGTGTGTAATGTGTATCTATTAAAGTGTGTGTGCTTTCATATCATGTAGGGCTACAGACTCTCAGTGCTTTCATATCATGTAGGGCTACAGACTGTCAGTGCTTTCATATCATGTAGGGCTACATACTCTCAGAGCTTTCATATCATGTAGGACTACAGACTGTCAGTGCTTTCATATCATGTAGGGCTACAGACTCTCAGTGATTTCATATCACTTAGGGCTACAGACTCTCAGTGCTTTCATATCATGTAGGGCTACAGACTCTCAGTGATTTCATATCACTTAGGGCTACAGACTCTCAGTGCTTTCATATCATGTAGGGCTACAGACTCTCAGTGCTTTCATATCACTTAGGGCTACAGACTGTCAGTGCTTTCATATCATGTAGGGCTACAGACTCAGTGATTTCATATCACGTAGCGCTACAGACTCTCAGTGATTTCATATCACGTAGCGCTACAGACTCTCAGTGATTTCATATCACGTAGAGCTACAGACTCTCAGCGCCCAATGGAAACAACGGTCTTGTTTCTCAATATTCCATTCAGTTGCGTCCGAACTTGGCCGTGTTTAGTCACGTCTCTTTTGTTAACAGCATTTGTGCGATCGTGTATCTGTCGTCCTGGAATAGGTTCAGGAGAAAGATTGATAGACTAATGCCATTATCTCTGTCTGACTGTGAGATATGAATCGGTAAAGGTAAGTTTTTCGCACATAGTGTCTGAGAATACCGAGGATGAATAGTTAACTTTGAGCCTGCAAGGAAGGCTAATATAAAAACTTAACTCCCCCGAAGCCTGAACCTCGGCCAAGTCCTGGAGATGAAAACGTCACAGATCTTTGCCTACAACACCATGACCTTGCTTGGGTAACATCGACTTTCAGCATCCGCCAACTTCCAAAGATTAGTACCATCTGAATGATACAACAAGATCTTTGCCTGGCAGAACTTGACAACATATCTTTGACTCCAGACAGAACTTTAAAGTACGCCTAATTAAATAATCCATCGCTACAAAATACGACGCAGAATTCAGATTACCGTTAAGATAGCACTATGGAAAGTGGTTGTGATATATTCACATAATTCTTACCGTTTACTGATGTTGCTCATTTGAAAATGGCAGCCGAAAGTTAGTGGTTCGCCCCAGATTAGAGTTCGCTTCATCTGGTAAAAACATAACTCCGTTTCTTGTGCTGTGTTCGCCTCTCTTTATCTTAAGCATTATGACAACAACAACAACAACAACAACAGCAACAACCTACAGCAGAACGTTTAAACATATATAACTATAAAAAAAGGTAAAGGTAATCCTCTCATGTCTTAGAGGCACATAGGGATATGGTATTAGTGCCCAAAATTTTTCCTTGACCTGTCAACACACTAGAGGGTGATATGGTCAGTATCACGCCTGGCTGCCTTTCATTTCATAACTTCAAAAGAAGTCGGGTACCCATTTCTGCAGCTGGGTAACTGGGGCCCCTATGGCCGGATTCAAACCCCCGACCTTCGTCATGAGAGACCAGTGCGCTAACCACTTCGCCACTCAGACGAATATAACTATGCATTTATTTTCTTTCGAGGAGCACTTTTATACAGAACCAACAGCCTTTTACTGCCATACCTGCAGCTACATAATCTGATTCACACACAATCACATACACATTATACAATCACACACACTTTAATAGATACACATTATACAATCACACACACTTTAATAGATACACATTATACAATCACACACACTTTAATAGATACACATTACACACGAACACACACTTTAATAGATACACATTATACAATCACACACTTTAAAGTGTGTTCGTGTGTAATGTGTATCTATTAAAGTGTGTGTGTGCTTGTATAATGTGTATCTATTAAAGTGTGTGTGATTGCATAATGTGTATCTATTAATAGATACACATTACACACGAACACACACTTTAATAGGTGCACATTATACAATCACACACACTTTAATAGATACACATTACACACGAACATCACACGCGCATGATATACACGCCATCACACGCGCATGATATACACGCCATCACACGCGCATGATATACACGCCTTCACACGCGCATGATATACACGCCATCACACTCGCATGATATACACGCCATCACACGCGCATGATATACACGCCATCACACGCGCATGATATACACGCCATCACACGCGCATGATATACACGCCATCACACGCGCATGATATACACGCCATCACACTCGCATGATATACACGCCATCACACGCGCATGATATACACGCCATCACACGCGCATGATATACACGCCATCACACGCGCATGATATACACGCCATCACACGCGCATGATATACACGCCATCACACTCGCATGATATACACGCCATCACACGCGCATGATATACACGCCATCACACGCGCATGATATACACGCCATCACACGCGCATGATATACACGCCATCACACGCGCATGATATACACGCCATTAATCGCGCACTTACAGCTAATGCACCTTAAAATAAGCACTTTACTTCCTGCACCTTGAGACCTGTATCACGCGCTAACATTTTTACCTGTGCGTGGCAAACATCAAAGAAGAAAGGAGGAGAACAAAAAGAGCCTGAGAACCAGCCCAAGTCTGTCTGCAGAATACAGCTTATAACGACATCACTTTTGGGCAGATTCGCTGATCTTTGATGTTGCTGAAAGAATAATCTAGTAGAACATCTACCAGAACATTTGTTGGAACATTTATTACAACATCCTTCAACAGTGAGTTCATAACGTCATTCTCCAATCTTAAGTTCATGGAACTTAACTTCAGGTAAAAAAAGAGCGATATTTTAAAGTGTACCTACATAGACAAGTGTAAGCAAGATAGAGTACAGCAGTTTGTTCTTACAGCTGGGGGGGTGGGGTGTATGAAGACTGTCCGATTAGGCATTCAGTGGCCCATGACTGATATGCTAGCGTCAGGGTTAGCGAACCATAGCTGATCAAGACCCTGTTCCACCTCTCTGTTGGTACCCCTAGCACCAGGCTTAGCCTGACTAACGGGACAGGAATCGCCATAATCCGCACGGTGGTGGAGTCTGCTAGAGAAGCGTTGCACACCCCTTGCTTTTTAGCTGTACTACGGGACTGAAAAAGTAGCCGCCATAACCCGCTCCCACGCCGATACGATGCTGCGCCTCAACATCTCTACAGCATCAGCTGCAAAGAACAGCAGCTCGTAGTCACAGGGAGAGTGTATAAGTTCTTACAATTTTCACAGACTAATAAGAGCAATAGAGTTATGTGTTAAATGTTATTTTATCTTTTTACTGTGTATGCGTATTTGTATGTTTCGAAGCTGTCACACGGTGATAGTTGACGGGTTCAGAAATGAAAATATGATTTCAACTAAAGAATTTTACCATCTCCCGAAACAAAACCAGTTGCTTCATTAAAAAAAAAATGCCATGTAAGTGACATTGCTACAGAAAACCCCCTGATACGTTTTTTTTTATATCTGCTCACCATACACATGCCGGACAATAAAGCAAACCAGTCTAGCAACCTGTCTTCTACTTTCTGTCCGTGACTCTGATCGCAGTCCGACAGGCAAACAACAATCAGCCTACTTTGGGGTCGCAGCCAGTCAGACAAAAGACAATCAGCCTACTTTGGGGTCGCAGCCAGACAGATAAAAGACAATCAGCCTACTTTGGGGTCACAGCCAGTCAGATAAAAGACAATCAGCCTACTTTGAGGTCACAGCCAGTCAGATAAAAGACAATCAGCCTACTTTGGGGTCACAGCCAGTCAGATAAAAGACAATCAGCCTACTTTGGGGTCACAGCCAGTCAGATAAAAGACAATCAGCCTACTTTGGGGTCACAGCCAGTCAGATAAAAGACAATCAGCCTACTTTGGGGTCACAGCCAGTCAGATAAAAGACAATCAGCCTACTTTGGGGTCACAGCCAGACGGATAAAAGACAATCAGCCTACTTTGGGGTCACAGCCAGACGGATAAAAGACAATCAGCCTACTTTGGGGTCGCAGCCAAACGGATAAAAGACAATCAGCCTACTTTGGAATTTTACAGAGAAATAAAGAAAAATAACAAACAAACTTGATAACTGTGAAGTTTCCTCCATCCCCACCCACTAATATCAGTTGGTAAGTCAGAACATTGGCTTCTCCCTAAACTTTGGTAGACAGTTTAGCTTAAACGTTAATAGAGTTTATAGCTTACAAGTTAACAGATAGTCTACTTTATACACTAACATACAGCTTATAATTTGTTTCCCCTCAAGTACAGAATTTTTTTTTCCGGTAATTTATTCCCAATAATGTACATATAAATGCAACCTGGTAGAGAAAAGCAACACAACAGTGAAAGAGAATTATAACTGTTTTCTGTAGAGACAGAACATAGCTCTCGACTGATAGGTATAGTTGCGCTGTCAGCAAACAATGAGACATTATTCAAGCAATACTGATGATGACGATCAGCAGATAGAGAGAGGAGTGAAGAGGATGGAAAGAAGTGGTAAGGAGAAGAATAGTGGCACAGAAAGAACAGGAGGAAGAAAACTATTAGAGGCAGAAGCGACAAAAGAATGAACAAACAAACTGTTATTTTGAAAGCATAAACCTCCGTTTCAGATTCTGTACTTTATCACTTGGTTTTCACATTCAATATAATTCTCTATTGTAGGCTTTCAGTATTGGTTAATTTAGATATAGAACATTAAGTGTAAAGGTAGAAGAGCCACGGAGAAAGAGAAACAGCAATGCGAAGAAAGAATGTGCAAAGAGAGAAAGAGATGTGCATAGGGAGATAAAAATGTGCACAGAGAGAAATTGATGTGGAAAGAGAGAAAGCGCTGTGCAAATAGAAAAAGAAAAGTGCAGAGAGAGAAAGAGATGTCCAAGAGTGAAATATGCAAAGAGAGAAAGAGGTGTGTGAAGAGTGAAATGTGCAAAGAGAGAAAGAGATGTGCAAAGAGCGAATGTGCAAAGAGAGAAAGAGATGTGCAAAGGGTGAAATGTGCAAAGAAAGAAAGAGATGTGCAAAGAGAGAAAGAGATGTGCAAAGAGAGAAAGAGATGTGCAAAGGGTGAAATGTGCAAAGAAAGAAAGAGATGTGCAAAGAAAGAAACAGATGTGCAACGGGTGAAATGTGCAAAGAAAGAAAAAGATGTGCAAAGAGAGAAAGAGATGTGCAAAGAGAGAAAGAGATGTGCAAAGGGTGAAATGTGCAAAGAAAGAAAGAGATGTGCAAGGAAAGAAACAGATGTGCAGAGAGAAAAAGGACGTGGAAAAGGTGAAAATCTGTTCAACGAGAGATACAATGTGCAAAGAGAACAAGATAAAGCGCTGACAGAGAGAAAGAAAGAGAGAGAGAGAGAGAGAGAGAAAGACAGGAGAAAGAAGGGAGATAGCGATGGAGAGAGAGAAGAGAAAGACAAAAAGAGAGAAAAAAACAGAGGGAAATAAAGAGAGAAAGAGAGAGAGAGAGAGAGAGAGAGAGAGAAAGAAAGAAAGAAAGAAAGAAAGAAAGAAAGAAAGAAAGATGCTTGAAGACATAAGAAATTCCTTCAACAGCCCAGTGATGTCTTCAGGTTGCTTTCCCCCCCCCCCCCCCCAAACTTCCCAGAGTCTAGATAGTAAGATAGAGAAGAACATTCTCTGAGAAATGCCGTCTCGCGCTTTTTAGAAGGCTCTGTTACCTTGAAGAGTACAGTCAAGTTCATTAGATCTGCAGGTTCCTTGAACAGTACAGTCAAGTTCACTAGATCTATAGATCTTCTGTATGCAGTCAGTCCACCAAATCTGTAGGTCACAGACAGACAGACAGCCAGGCAGGTATGCAGACAGACAGACAGACAGACAGATCAAACAACATTCAAAAGTAACAATGCTTTTACCATAGTCATTAAAGTAAAGATGACTAGAGCCCTAACACATCACCAACGCAATTATAGATCATAGATAGTCCAGTTTCAGCGCTGCTTCAACGTTTCAGACATCACCAGAACCGACATGATCTTCCATGCTGCAGGAACTTGCAGAGAAAAAAATTTTTTTTCTGACCCTCCTCAAGAATGGACAGCAGCGGCCGAAGGCTGGCTTCATTCACTGGAAGCTCGTAGTTTCTATTTTTCAGCACGGATTAGTTGTAGAAGCTCAAAATAGCAATTACTAGCGCACTTGGAGATTACCAGCTAACGAATGAAACAGCTAACCAAGTTCTCGTAAACGATTTCATTTCCAGCCACTACTCACACGTATCTCTCCTCTGCATCTACAAACTAATTTTTCCATCTTCTCTGTTCTCCCATCCACAATAAAAACAGTTTCCGTTTCTCATCGTAAGACAAGACACAAAGAAGTACAGCCATCATCATACATCATTCAAATACACATACACAAAACATGATTCAGGATGTTTTCATGTAGAGGTGAGAGAAAGAAAAATAAAAAGAGACTGCCCATGACTCGAACCACGGACTCGAACCATGATAAGGAAACGCCTTACTCACTCAACCACCGCGTGTCCCGTATGACAACAAAATTCTGGATATGCCCGTTTTTTAACGCGTGTTTGACATCAGGACACCTGGAAAGGAAACGAGGTCGTGGCACAGAAGTTCCGTGCCTTAAATTAAATGGTTTCCTGCAAATGATCAGCACGTAGTCAATCTCTTTCATGGATATTTTCTCAATTTATTGTTTTCTGTTTGACAAACTTTATCTCTTTCATGGATATTTTTCTCAATTTATTGTTTTCTGTTTGACAAACTTTATCTCTTTCATGGATATTTTTCTCAATTTATTGTTTTCTGTTTGACAAACTTTATCTCTTTCATGGATATTTTTCTCAATTTATTGTTTCATGTATGACAGACTTTATCTTTTTCATGGATATTTTCTCAATAATTTCAGTTTCTAGTTAGATGGTGAAGTCGGATATAAAGATGGCCAATGTTAGGCAGTTACTGTTACAGCCTTGGTAGCCTTGTTGTTGCAGATATCTGCAGGAGTTACTGTTACAGCCTTGGTAGCCTTGTTGTTGCAGATATCTGCAGGAGTTACTGTTACAGGCTTGGTAGCCTTGTTGTTGCAGATATCTGCAGGAGTAACATCTCAAGTATGAGTACTAACACACAGGCCAACACATTTTTCCAAGCTCGTGCAATGTAACAAAGATATTGTCTGAGATCTGGGTTCTAATTGGGGTTTCGTAGAACCCTCATCATCATCATCATGTGCCGTGCCGACTGGCGTTGGCTATTATGCTTCTTCAGAGTATCCGATCCTTCATGCAGGCCATCAGCTCAGTTGGTGATCTCCTCTCACACCATCCCGTCAGACTGTCCAGTATCATTTCTCGTGGTCGTAGAACCCTAGAGTTTCATAAAAAGTGGTTACTAGTTTCGCTAATGGCAGTTTAGTAAAAATGATATAAATAAATAAAATACACAGATAGATTATTATTTATATAACGCATAATTAGATTAATGGGAAAAAACACTTTTTTGATTACACGACTGCTCAGTATTGAAGATTAAGCCGGAGTTATTATATTCACAAGTGACTAGTCACGCTGACGTACCACGTGCTGCAGATAGACAAGTATTTACACACAAGTTCCTCGAATTCTGAAGATACTTCATGTGTTCCTCCAGTATCATCATCATCATGTGCCGTGCCGACTGGCGTTGGCTATTATGCTTCTACAGAGTACACGATCCTTCATGCAGGCCATCTTCTCAGTTGGTGATCTCCTATCACACCATCTTGTCAGACTGTCCAGTATCATTTCTCGTGGTCTTCCTCTTGATCTTCTTCCTTCTATTTTCCCTGTTGTTATAATATTTTCAACGCCCCCTCTTTTCATTGCATGTCCTATGAAAGTACATTCTCTCTCTCTTATTTTTTTACAAGATTTTTTTGTCTCTCCAGTTCTTCTCATACATTCGTCATTTGTTATTTTTACTGTCCAAGGAATTCGCAACATTCTTCTAATAAACCACATTTCTACTGGTTCCAATGATTTTTGTGCAGACTTGCCTATTGCCCATGATTCACTTCCATATAACAAGATAGGTTCAATATAGCATTTTAGGACTCGTTGTCTAACATTCATTGATAAGGATGTGTTGTATAATATGTTTCTCATTCTCTGAAATGCACATTTTCCTTGACCTATTCTGTTTCTAATTTCTGCTCTGCATTTCCCATCTGAAGTTATTACTGCTCCAAGGTATTTAAATCTCTGCACCTGCTTTAGAATAGCTCCGTTCATTTTTATACTGCATGTTGGTGGATTCTGTTTCTTAGATATCTCTCTCTGAACCTTAAGTGCCCAGGGCACATGGGGCTTCCGCAAGGGTTTTCCACAAATGCCTATCCTTTGTCTTTTTTTCTGCTCTTGCCCAGGTGAGCCATCTATTGCTCAACATCCTTTCTATTGTTCTTCTCTATGTCTCTTTTGGTCTACCCTTACTTCTGCTCCCTTGTGGTGTCCATCTTAGTGCTTTTTTTGGTAGTGAGTTGTCAGTCATTCGGAGCACATGTCCCAATCATCGCCAGCGTCTTTCCTTAATAATTGCTGTCAGTGGTTTCATCTGCATTTCTGCCAGCAATATGTTATTTCTTATGGTGTTTGGCCAAAATATTTTTCTAATTCTTCGTAAACATTTAGTCTGGAAAGAATTCAACTTGTTTTCTATGGTTTTGGTGGTTTTCCGGGATTCACTTTCATAGAGTAGTACACTTAGAACATTACTCTTAAATATCCTGATTTTCATATTCATGCTTAGTTTTTTTTAGATTTCTATATAGTCTGCAGCACTGCAAAAGCCTGGTTTGCTCTAGTAAGTCTGCTGTTGATGTCCTCTGTGCTGTCTCCATTTTCTACTACTCTACTGCCAAGGTATACAAATTCATTGACCTCCTCCACTAACTTGCTATCTACTCTGAGTACATTTCTGTTGTTCACATTTTGCTTCATTAACTTTGTCTTTCTTATGTTGATCTTTAGTCCTATGTTGTTTGCATTCCGAGTTAGCTTGTTTATTTTATCTTGCATATCTTTCTGGCTGCTTGATAGTAGAGTTTCTTAGATATAACCATAGTCTTTTTGATGTTTTCCTCCAGTATAGAAAACTTGATTTTCCATGGGTTCATCCAGTGTCCGAAGCTTCAGAAGAGCTGGCCTAAAAAAGAAGAAGAGCTCCGCGACCGACGACCTATTCCTTCTCTGCAGTCTCGATCGTGTTCTCAAAGGCAGAATGCCATGACGGTCGTGAAGGTCATCGTTCAAGACAGGGAAACGTTAACCTCTTGCACCTGGTCTACATGTGAGCGCAGGCAAAATGCCGCAGGCCGGTCTTAAAACCCACCTGCCGAGCAGAATGTTAGACGGGTTTGCCTGCTCAGTTCTTCACACTCTGAAAGCAAAGTTTATCCTTGTTACTTAGTTCAGTAATTCTTCGGGCTGTCTACAGCAGAGGGTGAATTTCAGTTAAACCCGCAGAAGACTTTCAGAGCGGTATTATACCTTTCAACATGAGATGTTTAGACGATGGAAACGAGAGACAGAGAGATTGTAACGTCGGTAGATCACAACTGTAACTGTAATCAGAGAACGGTATCCCCGCTCACTAGGCATTCCCATACGTGCTCCGCCTTCTGTTCCAGCACCCACTGAAGTATGCACCTGCTGGTGGAGCCGGTCACACACTGGTTGTGCGCTAAACCGCTTTTGTCGGGAAAACGTCCCCTTGATCACAAACTTAAATGTGTGGTTTCCAAAGCCAACATTTGATTACTGCACAGTTTCCGTAGGGGTCACAGTTTTATAACGCTGTCACGGGATGATAAAAATATCCCAAGATGACAAACCTGTCACACGACGATCAACCTGTCACACATTGATAAACCTGTCACAGGATAACAAACCTGTCACAGGATTATAAACCTGCACAGGGTAACAGGCTTGTCACAGGATGATAAGCTTGTCACAGAGTGACAAATCTGTCACTGAACGATAAACCTGTCACAGGATGATAAGTGTAACAGAAAGGTAAATTTGTCACAGGGCGACGTACATGACAGACATGATAAGTGTGTCATAGAAAGGCATAGGTGACACAGGATGACACATTTCTTGTTACATAAGACAACAAACTTCAAAGAAGGACGATGGAAACTTAAAGAAAGTGGTTTTTAAGTCATAAACAACAGAAAAATCGACCGGACCAGTATTAGAGAAGAAGACTTCTTAAGGAACCTAGATGCAGCAAGAAACAAGACAGCAAAGATCTCCGGATATAGCAAGCAAAGTCTGCTGACGGCGCAAACATCTCCGGATATAGCAAGCAAAGTCTGCTGACGGCGCAAAGATCTCCGGATATAGCAAGCAAAGTCTGCTGACGGCGCAAAGATCTCCGGATATAGCAAGCAAAGTCTGCTGACAACGCTCTACACAACAGAATCAACGGAATGTCAACTTCAATTTTCATTCCACCAGAAAAGAAGTGCAGATAGACGGAGTGCCAGCAGTTTCCCACAATTAGCTTGTTAAACAACATAATCAAAATTCTCAAGGCTCATTACCTTAAGAATTTTAAATACGAAAAAATGTTTTTAAATCTGGAAAAATATGCCTGTGTTAAAGTAAAGTATTAGAGTATTTATAACACAAAATGTTCGTGTTTTCTCTTCTATTCCTATTTCTTTGTCCTGTATTTTTTTGTAAATGATTAAGATGTAAACCGAAACGTTTCAGTTGTGTGCTTGTAATAAAACAAAACTCCCCCTAGTTCTGTTTTAAATAGATTTAACGTTTTCTTAGCACAACTTTACCGTGCTGGCAGTATTTATATATTATGTTTTTATCTTGTATTTACAAAAAACAAACTGTTCGTATGCTGTTAAGGAAAATTTACTACAAGAGTAGTTTTCTTTCTCATCATCAGAATCATTATCATCGTCGTCATCGTCACCATCATCAGGTGCCGTGCCGACTTCATGGTGAGCATATTTTGAAAGACATTCAGATTTTTACTTTATCTGTCCTATAAAAGTATTGAATAGTATTGGGAAGAAAAATAAGCAAAACTAGTGGAAACTTAACTACAGATAAGGAGCTTTGTGGTGTCAGGGTTAGACGTTCGCCTCGGATGTTGGTGGTCATGGGTTCGAATCCCATCAGAACTGGCAGGGATCTTTTCTCGTGAATTCCCTAGCAATACGTTCCACTGATCTGTCAGTGGTAGGACCAAATGTCAGTGAGTATTGTCTTGTAAGTTAAAAATCTCTTGGCAGTTACGTCTGTGAGTATTGTCTTGTAAGTTAAAAATCTCTTGGCAGTTACGTCTGTGAGTATTGTCTTGTAAGTTAAAAATCTCTTGGCAGTTACGTCTGTGAGTACTGTCTTGTAAGTTAAAAATCTCTTGGCAGTTACGTCTGTGAGTACTGTCTTGTAAGTTAAAAATCTCTTGGCAGTTACGTCTGTGAGTACTGTCTTGTAAGTTAAAAATCTCTTGGCAGTTACGTCTGTGAGTACTGTCTTGTAAGTTAAAAATCTCTTGGCAGTTACGTCTGTGAGTATTGTCTTGTAAGTTAAAAATCTCTTGGCAGTTGGAAATCGCAAGAAGATTATGGCAGAAGGCCGCTGCTCCTATAAGAAAAATTCTAGGAAATATTCACCACAGAGATTGACACAGGTGCTTGAAGTGTCTATGTTGACAGCGACAACTGCTCTGGTGTGCTAGAGAAACCTGTTCTGATGTGCTAGAAACACCTGTTTTGATGTGCTAGAGACACCTGTTCTGAGGTGCTAGAGAAACCTGTTCTGATGTGCTAGAAACACCTGTTTTGATGTGCTAGAGAAACCTGTTCTGATGTGCTAGAGACACCTGTTTTGATGTGCTAGAGAAACCTGTTCTGATGTGCTAGAGAAACCTGTTCTGATGTGCTAGAAACACCTGTTTTGATGTGCTAGAGACACCTGTTCTGAGGTGCTAGAGAAACCTGTTCTGATATGTTAAAGACACCTGTCCTGAGGTGCTAGAAACACCTGTTCTGAGTAGTGACATTTATTCTGATGTGCTAGAGATACCTGTTCTGATGTGCTAGAAACTCATGTTCTGAGTAGTGACATTTATTCTGATGTGCTAGAGACACCTGTTCTGAGGTGCTAGAAACACCTGTTCTGAGTAGTGACATTTATTCTGATGTGCTAGAGATACCTGTTCTGATGTGCTAGAAACTCATGTTCTGAGGTGCTAGAAACACCTGTTCTGAGTAGTGACATTTATTCTGATGTGCTAGAGATACCTGTTCTGATGTGCTAGAAACTCATGTTCTGAGGTGCTAGAAACACCTATTCTGATGTGCTGGAGACATATGTTCTGACGTGCTAGAAACACATGTTCCGATGTGCTAGAGACACATGTTCCGAGATGCTAGAAACGCCTGTTCTGATGTGCTAGAGACACATGTTCTGAAGTGCTAGAGACACATGTTCTGAGGTGCTAGAAACGCCTGTTCTGATGTGCTAGAGACACATGTTCTGATGTGCTAGAGAAACCTGTTCTGATGTGCTAGAGACACATGTTCTGAAATGCTAGAAACACCTGTTCTGAAGTGCTAGAGACATATGTTCTGAAGTGCTAGAGACACATGTTCTGATGTTCTAGATACTCTTGTTCTGATGTGCTAGAACAGTGCGGTCCAGCAGACAAGAGAACGTCCTGACAGCGATAAAGACATTCCCGAAACAAACAAACAGAAACACATAGCTATAGAAACACATAGCTATAGAAATGCCTAGCTACAAAAACACATATCTATAGATAACAACGATGCGAGACTTAATAATGAAATATAATGGAATAGTAGTATTAAAAGGAGAAAGGAGTTTTTCCAGATGCTAAATGGAGGCATATAAAAAGTAAACTCTGGAGAACTGCTCCTTCACCGCATCCATACATTAAAATACTCGGGCGTGGGAGAGATATTGAGAAGTGTGTACATGGATATGTTTAAAGAGTTGTGTACAGGATTAGAGTGCAAGGCTTTCCTGTAAAGTCATGTGTACAGGGATTCCTGTAGAATCATGTGTACAGGAATTAATGTAGAGAGTTGTATGCAGATTTATGTACAGAGTTGTATACAAGGATTCTTACAGAAAATACTGTACAAGTATTTATCTGTTGAGTTCGAGATACCTGTTCTGATGTGCTAGAAACTCATGTTCTGAGGTGCTAGAAACACCTATTCTGATGTGCTGGAGACATATGTTCTGACGTGCTAGAAACACATGTTCCGATGTGCTAGAGACACATGTTCCGAGATGCTAGAAACGCCTGTTCTGATGTGCTAGAGACACATGTTCTGAAGTGCTAGAGACACATGTTCTGAGGTGCTAGAAACGCCTGTTCTGATGTGCTAGAGACACATGTTCTGATGTGCTAGAGAAACCTGTTCTGATGTGCTAGAGACACATGTTCTGAAATGCTAGAAACACCTGTTCTGAAGTGCTAGAGACATATGTTCTGAAGTGCTAGAGACACATGTTCTGATGTTCTAGATACTCTTGTTCTGATGTGCTAGAACAGTGCGGTCCAGCAGACAAGAGAACGTCCTGACAGCGATAAAGACATTCCCGAAACAAACAAACAGAAACACATAGCTATAGAAACACATAGCTATAGAAATGCCTAGCTACAAAAACACATATCTATAGATAACAACGATGCGAGACTTAATAATGAAATATAATGGAATAGTAGTATTAAAAGGAGAAAGGAGTTTTTCCAGATGCTAAATGGAGGCATATAAAAAGTAAACTCTGGAGAACTGCTCCTTCACCGCATCCATACATTAAAATACTCGGGCGTGGGAGAGATATTGAGAAGTGTGTACATGGATATGTTTAAAGAGTTGTGTACAGGATTAGAGTGCAAGGCTTTCCTGTAAAGTCATGTGTACAGGGATTCCTGTAGAATCATGTGTACAGGAATTAATGTAGAGAGTTGTATGCAGATTTATGTACAGAGTTGTATACAAGGATTCTTACAGAAAATACTGTACAAGTATTTATCTGTTGAGTTCGAGAACAGCGGTCAGACTTTTTGAAAAGATTTAAGTTTTGAAGGTTAGTTTAGAACGTTGTATTTTTTTACAAGAAGGTCACCATCTTAGTCTCCATGACTGCGACACCCATGAAATAATGCCACACTGACATCTTTGCTTGCTCCGCCCCTGACACTTGCGTCTGTTGTCCTGTTTTCACAGATTTGGGCCCCAGACTGCGCGTGCCTCTCAAATCTTGTCGCTGATTTGCTACGTTAGTGGTTGTTCATCTTCCCTGGGACTTTCTTTATACATGTTTACTTAAAAAAAAACACACACACAAGTAATGTTTAACTTCCTATTTGATTTATCTTTACTTCATGATTATTTTATTATTATTGTCATTTATCTTTCAGCGAAAACGTCGCCAGAAAAGAGAAAAACCAGCGGTTTAAAACAACTGAAAAAATATTTTTTAACTGATACTAGCTGCTCCTGTTTCTATTTCAGTAAATACAGAGATGAAAAAATACCTGATACAAAGCTAGCACAATGTTTTTTTCTGGTCAGTATTTCTGCTGTTATGTTTCATTTCTTTGTCAGGAGTTGCCAGTGACGAGCGTAACTCGAGGGACAGTTCTCAAAAGAGTCAGAAACCCCAGTCAAGCGAAGAGGTCAATTCAAAAGACTCATAAATAGTGAGTTAAGTGTCTCAAAGTGGACTTGTAACCAGGTGAAAGTCTAGAACACTCACAAATAGTGAGCTAAGTGTCTCAAAGTGGACTTGTAACCAGGTGAAAGTCTAGAACACTCACAAATAGTGAGCTAAGTGTCTCAAAGTGGACTTGTAACCAGGTGAAAGTCTAGAACACTCACAAATAGTGAACTAAGTGTCTCAAAGTGGACTTGTAATCAGGTGAAAGTCTAGAACACTCACAAATAGTGAACTAAGTGTCTCAAAGTGGACTTATAACCAGGTGAAAGTCTTAAACACTCACAAATAGTGAGCTGAAGGTCTCAAAATGGACACGTAACCAGGTGAAAGTCTCAAACACTCACAAATAATGAGGTAAGGGTCTCAAATTGGACTCGTAACCAGGTGAAAGTCTCAAAGACCGATATTGGATCCGACAGACTATTCCACATTCAAAATGTTCAGGAAATAAAATTGAAAGTTTCAGACTGAGCCATTAATTTAAAAAAAAAGAACAAAAAACTCCCAGCTAATTAAAATAGAACCAGACTAACTCCACAGACATCAAAACAACCTGGATGAGCCACTGGTTGTTGCTGCTTTAAAGAAGCACATAAACTGCCCCTAGACAACACCAAGAGAAGCTGCATCATGGACGACCTCTGTGTCTTACGTTCTCACTTCTACCTACAGCGAATCTCAAACTGGAAACACTTCAACAAAACGTTCACAGGCTCCAAAAAATAACCAGTTAATTTAAACCACATTCGGCTAATTTAGGCTAATCTATGTGTACAAGCTTTCCATCTTTTACGATTAAAAAAAAACGTTTTAATATGAGATTACGGACAATAAGGATTGATCATTAATTATTCCATGGATTATTTTGGTCTGTATCGCCTGTTTCCAGCATTTTTAAGAAGACAGGTTTGCTAAAAATAAAAACAGAGTCGTCCTTAGAAATAACAATATAAGAAAAGAATATAAGATAAGAAGAGCTAACCATAGCCGATATACTCATAATTTGGTTATTGTTCTTAAAAAACACACTTAAATCAGAAAACTTGACGATATTCTGCTGAATTCTGGCTCACGCACAACTCAATGGATTATCAAACAAAAATCACACAAAGCAGATGGTATTAGGTATGACCAAAGCACTTCCAATCAATATTTATTTTACAGTATAAACATCTGTTACCGAATAAACAAAATTATATCTTTAGCTGATTTTACAATCGGATATTTTTTAGTGGGTACTCGTGGTAAAGACAGAATCGATTACTAGAGATTCAATTTAGCCATTTAATTCTCTCTCGTCCTCTCTCTCTCTCTCTTATTCTCTCCTCCTTTCACTCTTCCTTCCTCTCTGTATTTGTATTTCTAACTATCTATCTATCTATCTATCTATCTATCTATCTATCTATCTATCTATCTATCTATCTATCTGTCTGTCTGTCTGTCTGTCTGTCTGTCTGTCTGTCTGTCTGTCTGTCTGTCTATCTATCTATCTATCTATCTATCTATCTGTCTGTCTTCCTGCCTGCCTGGCTGTCTGTCTGCGTGTCTGTCTGTCTGTCTGTCTGTCTGTCTGTCTGTCTCATATGTGTGAATGTAATAGTTCAATTTCTTGCATTTTCAAATAATTGTTATACTTACAGTAAATCGAATGTGTGGGAAGAATGAAAGATGGAGTGATGAAGGGCAGGATGTAAGACGGGCCTGTGTGCCCAATTCTTTACCCTTTGAAAATAAAGGTCATTCATTCATTCATTCAGTCGTCTGTCTTTCTGTCAAAAATATTATGTCTGTTTGCCTTTCTTTCTTTCTTTCTTCTTACTTACCTGCCTATTAAGTAAACTATAAACTTAAAACCACATTACAGGGTAATATTTTGTCTAATGTAAGACTCTTTCTTTACTACAATCACGTGATCCTGGACGGGCAGCAAGATGGCTGCAGGAAACATCCTGATCTTAGGTTTCAACACAGAGCTAGGATTTTCATGACAACGAAACACCGGAGACTATACTTTAGACAGAGGATAATTTATTTGTTTGCCTTTTTCGGTGAAAAACTAAAAGAATTTCAGTGGATAGCTCTCAGACAATGTTGATCATTGCAGCAGAATTCTGCTGCCCTAATTTTAGACATGCCATTATCGCGCTCCTTATTGTGAACATAAGTGCTCTGATTATGTCCAAATTATGCTTGTCTGCTCTCTGACATGAAGAATAGGGTTCTTGGATTTAAGGTCTGATCATAATGTTATTGAAATCTGTACAGAAACGCAGATTACAGGTCACATCCTCTGCGGAACTAGGACACGTGCTGGAAAGACTGATGCTTTTGATGACACATAATAATACAGATGACGACAGTGAATATATTGATGATTTTTTTTTATAAAAGTGGTAATGGTGTCGATGAAAGTGAGGCTGATGATGGCAACGATGTGAACGTTAATGTCGGTGGTGATGATAGACAGATGTTGTGGTTTTCTTGATGTACTTATTTCTGTATTAATCAGTTAAGTTGATGCTCTCCCAATACTTAGGTCTACATTAAACAGTTAACTTGATGCTCTCCCAATACTTAGGTCTAAATTAAACAGTTAACTTGATGCTCTCCCAATAAAAACAGTTAACTTGATGCTTTACCAAAACTGAGGTCTACATTAAACAAGTAGTTGACGCTCTCCCAATACTTAGGTCTATATTAAACAATTAGTTGATGCTCTCCCAATACTTAGGTCTACATTAAACAGTTAACTTGATGCTCTCCCAATATTTAGGTCTACATTAAACAGTTAACTTGATGCTCTCCCAATACTGAGGTCTACATTAAACAGTTAACTTGATGCTCTCCCAATATTTAGGTCTACATTAAACAGTTAACTTGATGCTCTCCCAATACTGAGGTCTACATTAAACAGTTAAGTTGATGCTCTCCCAATATTTAGGTCTACATTAAACAGTTAACTTGATGCTCTCCCAATACTGAGGTCTACATTAAACAGTTAACTTGATGCTCTCCCAATATTTAGGTCTACATTAAACAGTTAACTTGATGCTCTCCCAATATTTAGGTCTACATTAAACAGTTAACTTGATGCTCTCCCAATATTTAGGTCTACATTAAACAGTTAAGTTGATACTCTCCCAATATTTAGGTCTACATTAAACAGTTAACTTGATGCTCTCCCAATATTTAGGTCTACATTAAACAGTTAACTTGATGCTCTCCCAATATTTAGGTCTACATTAAACAGTTAACTTGATGCTCTCCCAATATTTAGGTCTACATTAAACAGTTAAGTTGATGCTCTCCCAATATTTAGGTCTACATTAAACAGTTAACTTGATGCTCTCCCAATATTTAGGTCTACATTAAACAGTTAAGTTGATACTCTCCCAGCGGTTGCATTCATAGCTCCACCACGAAAGGTCTGGCAGGGGGAGTAACCCAGCGGCTGAGGACATACTTTTGACAGCCATACCTTCATAAGAAGCAAAATTCCACATCACTCACACACATATAACATCATAATAATGCTGTCAAGTCTAGAAATAGTTTTTTTTAAGAAAACGGAGAAATAGGCGGGGGATAAAACATTCAGACATATTTCTTTACAAACTTGAACAAACAGGAAAATGATAAAACATATATAGTTCTTTAGAAAAAAATAGCAAACAGGAAAGTGATAAAATATATAGATATAGTTCTTTAGAAAAAAGGACAAACAAGAAAGGGATAAAACATATAGTCATATTACACTACTTTACAAAAATGGACAAACTGGAAAGTGGTAAAATATATAGACATAGTACTTTACAAAAGGACAAACAGGAAAATGAAAAAAAAATTACAGACATACTTCTTTTACTAAAAATAAACAAAGGGCCAAGAACAATATTCTCTGTAACAACATACAAGAACAACATTATATGTAAAAACATACAAGAGTAACATTCTCTGTAACAACATATAAAAATAACATTCTCTGTAAAAACATACAAGAACAATATTCTCTGTAACACATACAAGAGTAACATTCTCTGTAAAAACATACAAGAACAATATTCTCTGTAACAACATACAAGAGTAACATTCTCTGTAAAAACATACAGGAACAATATTCTCTTTAACAACATACAAGAATGACATTCTCTGTAAAAACATACAAGAACAATATTCTCTGTAACAACATACAAGAGTAACATTCTCTGTAACAACATACAAGAACACTATTCTCTGTAACAACATACAACGATAATATTCTCTGTAACAACATACAACGATAATATTCTCTGTAACAACATACAAGAACAATATTCTCTGTAACAACATACAAGAACAATATTCTCTGTAACAACATACAAGAATAATATTCTCTGTAACAACATATAAGAACAATATTCTCTGTAACAACATACAAGAGTAACATTCTCTGTAACAACATACAAGAACAACATTCTCTGTGACCGATCTCTTCAGATCGTTATTTTCGCCAATCTCCCCCCCCCCCTTCCAGCGACCTACTGTCTTCGGCCCTGGGTCTAGATGGGGCTGGGTGTCAACGGCCCCTATTTCATGGTCGGACCAGAAGTCGGTATTTGTGGAGAGAGAAAATATAAAATCAATGCAGGGGAGGTGACATCAGCTTCGGAAATAGGTCACAGATTTTTTTTTTTTTTAGTAAGATTTTAAATTCTCGGGGAAAAAATCTCTTTACACAAATGAAATCTTCTAATCTTTGTTTTGTTTTTGTTGTTCGTTAAATGAATGATTATAAATGATTACAAGTTTAGTGCCACCTCCCCCCCCCCTTACAAGTGAGTGTTGAACGAATTTCTGCTTTGATATATGGAAACTGAATGTGAGATCTATTGGCCAGGAGTTGGATGAAAGAGCCAGCTGTCATTCTTTGCAAAGAATTCACTGCCTTTTCTGAGTGATGAATGGTATCGGATGGGGAGTGGATGACGGCGGTTTTTGCTTTCGGCCCTGGGGTAAACCTAAGCAACGAGCTTGTGGGTACAGGGACAAAGGGATCATGTCATCCCAGGTCCCAATTGATTGTCTGGGTGAAATAAGACAGCTGTCTTACCATCAGGATATGTCAGTAAAGAATCTTTAAAAGAATCTTCTGGTTTGCTCTCCTGGACAACTGTCAGGACTCTAGGACATTCATTCTGTGGTGGCCCCCACCTGGTAGTAGAGATAGTCGTCATGAAACGCGATGAGGTTATGTGTAGTTTCATTATCAATATCCTCGAGAATACTCTCTTCGTTATGTTGAAGACACGCTGTTATCATCTGTTTCGAGTCTTGGGTTAATGTCTGTCTGTCCTTGCTGGCAGTGAATCGACTATACTTTTATTTACCACTTTTATATGTTGATGTGGTTCAGGTATGTTGTACGCTCTATCATATGTGTATGTTGACGTGGTTCTTATGTGTTGTATGTTTTTCCACATGTACATGTTGATGTGGTTCAGGTATGTTGTACGCTCTATCATATGTGTATGTTGACGTGGTTCTTATGTGTTGTATGTTTTTCCACATGTACATGTTGATGTGGTTCAGGTATGTTGTACGCTCTATCATATGTGTATGTTGACGTGGTTCTTATGTGTTGTATGTTTTTCCACATGTACATGTTGATGTGGTTCAGGTATGTTGTACGCTCTATCATATGTGTATGTTGACGTGGTTCTTATGTGTTGTATGTTTTTCCACATGTACATGTTGATGTGGTTCATGTATGTTGTATGCTCTATCATATGTGTATGTTGACGTGGTTCCTATGCGCTGTATGCTTTTCTATATGTACATGTTGATGTGGTTCATGTGTACACTTTACAACACGTACATGTTGAATAAGAGTGAAGATGATAAACATTAGGTACAAGAACATTAATGTTGACGATAAACAACCAAACGTTCAGCAAAAATAATTTTCATATTACTAGATTTACCAGACAAAAAACAAAAACAGAAAACAAAACAAAACAAAAAACAAACAAACAAACATACAAAAAACAAAAACAGAAATTCAGTTACCATGGTAACGTATTCAATCAGCTGGAAAGCATAGACAGGAACTAAAAATATTCATAAAAATTAAATGCGAATTCATTTCAAATTTTTTCAAAGAAAAGATTCATATTACCAGTGCAAACAGACACAATTCTAAATATACTGTTAATACCAATTATAAATATACTGTTAATACCAATCCTAAATATACTGCTAATCATTTCAATCATTCATTTGCATGACCCTTGCAGAACTTTGCCTCCCTAACAGCTCTCCTGTAGGGCTCTCGGTTCTGAGCAAGATGGCCTGCTGCTGATGTATCCATCTGCAGATCGTCAACGATGTCTTGCAGCCATCTTCGCCTTGGTCTTCCTCTCTTTCTTTTTACCATTCTGTAGCCTTTCAAGACGGTCTTCTCTAGATTATCATGACGTTTAATGTGTCCAAAATATTTAAGTTTTCTCTCTTTAATCCTCTTTACTAGCCAGCCTTCTTCAATATTAAGTTCTTGTAGTATGGATATATTTATTCTTTTTTATGTCCAAGATATTTGAAGAACTCTTCTGTAGCATTTACATTCAAAGGCATTTATGTGTTTCTCAGCTGTTTTGTTAAGTGTCCAGGTCTCACAGACATATGATGCGATGGGAAAGATGCATGCCCTTAAAAATCTTATTTTGTAGTTTTGTCTGTTCCTCTCCACAGATTCTTCAGTTGTTGTACTTTCTGAAGAGCGATAGATGTCCTCCTTTTAATTTCCCTCATTGTATCTCCATTATTAGTTAGTAATGATCCAAGATATTCAAAACTCTCCACTTCTTCCAGTTTTTTTTCTCATTGATACATATTTCAGCTGCCTTGTTTGTTTTGTCAGTTGTCATCAATTTAGTTTTCTTCGCATTAAGATAGAGGTTTTTCTCTTCGCTATTCTTACGGACTGACATAGTTATTTTTTTCCATTCCTTTTTGTGTTGTGGACAGTAATACTGTGTCATCAGCATATCTTATCTCTGGTATTTCATAACCTCCAGTTGTTATGGCATCGTAATATTCTTTGTCTACATCTTCTCTAACATTCCTCATTATATTTTCAGTATACAAGTTAAATAAGTAAAGTGACAATATGCACCCCTGACGGACCCCTTGTTTTATGTCAAACCAAGTTGTTGTTTCACCAACTACTGATTGTTGGTCTAGATACAGTAGTGATGTTAATTGTATCAAATGTGTTGGAAATCCCATTTTTTCCATTATTTTCCAAAGTTTCTGGTGTTGTACACAATCAAATGCCTTTGAGTAGTCTATAAAGGATAAATATAGATTCAGATTAAACTCTCTGCATTTCTCTATTATTAATCTTATATTGAATATATGATCTCTTGATCCTCTTCCTTGCCTGAAACCAGGTTGGATCATATTGAGTTCTTCTTCTATTTTCTTACAAAGTCTACCCATTATGATTTTTAACAGAATTTTACTGGCATGACTAATCAGGGCAACAGTTCTGTAGTTTGTGCATAATTTCAGGTTACCCTTTTTTGGCAGTGGTATGAATACAGTTCTTTTCCATTCTTTTGGCCAAATACCTGAATGCCATATCTTTTTACATAGTGCATGATAGATTGTTGCACATTCCTTTCCTCCAGCTTTAATAAATTCAGCTGTTATCTCATCACATCCTGGTGATTTACCATTTTTTCAGATTCTTTATTGCCCATAAACTTCTTCTATTGTCAGTTCGGGTTCTTTCTCCTCCAATAATAATTCACATTGTTGATTTCTGCTCTCACAGTCAGTTGTTTCATACATTCCTTTGCAATATTCCTTCCATCTTTCTAGAATTTCCTTTGTTTCTGTCTAGGTATTCTCCATCTCGTCACAGATTACATTTAGATTACGTGTGACATTTCTTGTCAATGTCTTCATTCCTTTAAACATTTCACTATCTCTTCCACACTTCTGATGTCCTTCTATTCTTTCACAACAATCTTGTTTGTATTGTTTTTTGTCTTTTCTTATGTTTTTTCGTACTTTTTTTGTTAAAGATTTATATTCCTCTTTATCGTTGTTTGTCACTTTCCATTGCATCTTCATTTCTCTATGTTGTTTTATCAGTTCTAGTGTACCTGCTGTAATTCATCCATTCTTTTGTGTTTTCTTTACTGGAACCACGTCTTTAGCTGTTGTTATTAAGATATCTCTGGCCTGCATAGCCAAATCATCTTGTGTCATCTTCTCCTGTACAACCATCAGGATTTCGAAAAGGTTCTTCATTTCTATACTGTATTGTTCTGATTTTTTTGTAACACCAAAGCGGAGTGGTCTTGATCCCATAACCCTAACTGTCTTTTTTATCTTTATCTTCACGTCTGCTATTAATAACTCATGGTCAGCACCTGGTAAAGTTTTTTCTGATGTTATACTTGATCTCCACTTTCTTTGCACTAAAATGTAATCTATTTGATTCTTGGTTTTCCCATCAGGTGACGTCCATGTGTAAAGTCTTCTTGTATGTTGTTTAAAAAGTGTGTTGTTGTTTAAAAAGTGTGTTAGCAACACTAGTTCATTTTCCATGCAAAAAGCCATTAGACTGTCACCTGCCTCATTTCTATGTCCTATGCTAAATTTCCATACAACATGTCCTTCATCTTCTGCTCTTTCTGTACCAATCTTTGCATTAAAATCTCCCATTATTAATACAATATAATTTTTTCGTACCTGGTCTACTGTCGTTTGTAGTGTGTTATAAAAGTCTTCTACTTCCTCCTTCTGCTGCTGATGTATGTGCATATATCTGGATGATTGTTACAATTCTAGGAATGCCCTTAAGTCTGATTGTGAGGATTCTGTCACTTACTGGATTGTAACCTAGTAATGCTTTTGATGTTGATTTGTCCAAGTAAAAAGCCACTCCATTCTTTCCTCCTACTTCTCCACCAGAATATATAAAGATATTATCATTCTCGCTCTTGAAGTGTCCTGATCCTTTCCATCGATGTTCGCAGATTCTCAAAATGTGTATCCCCGTTTTTTTCACCTTGTCACTTATTACTTGATATTTTCCCTCATACATGCTTCTTACATTCCATGTTCCTATTCTTATTTTTCTTTTTAGTTTGATGCAGGGGTTTTCCTTAGTAACACTGTCAGGATTTTGTCCGTCATCACAATTACTAGTACTGACCTCTGTCTCACACTCTTCCCCAGTGTTAAATTAGATATATCTGGCCTGGGAACCTCATCATCATATCTTTTTCCTATTTGACTTTCCATGTTGGTGTTTGGGTTTCTTGGTATATTTCCAAAAGATAGTTTACCATTGCTTTCTTACCAGGCAATGACTGTACTAGTCAGTGATCGTAGCCATTGTCCCTACACTGAGATCATCTGCCTACCATCATAAAATGGTGACCATAACCAACATTATCTGTCGGCTGCTCTCCCATTCCATCCACCACCTGCTCCCATGGCTTCACGTCACCCTGATCGGGGGGGGGGGGGGCTATACGGGTACTCCACCTTGCCCAAGGGTGTCCCGTAGACTGACGGAGGTAAGGAGGCGTTTTATTTCTTCTTTGATAGGAGATACCCCTACCCCGCTAACTGTTAATACCAATCCTAAATATATTGTTAATACCAATCCTAAATATATTGTTAATACCAATCCTAAATATACTGCTAATACCAATCCCAAATATACTGTTTATATCAATCCTAAATATACTGTTAATATCAATCCTAATATACTGTTAATACCAATCCTAAATATACTGTTAATATCAATCCTAAATATACTGTTAATATCAATATTAAATATACTGCTGTTACCAGTTTTTCCTGGGACTGGTGCTCATACCTGGATATGAGCCAAAGAATTAAGTGAGACAACAAGAGACAAGAAATCAACATAAATGAGATAGGAAATTAAGTGAGACAACAAGAGACAAGAAATCAACATAAATGAGATAGGAAATTAAATGAGACAACAAGAGACAAGAAAACAACATAAATGAGATAAGAAATTAATTGAGACAACAAGAGACAAGAAAACAACATAAATGAGATAGGAAATTGAGTGAGACAACAAGAGACAAGAAAACAACATAAATGAGATAGGAAATTAAGTGAGACAACAAAAGACAAGAAAACAACATAAATGAGATAGGAAATTGAGTGAGACAACAAGAGACAAGAAAACAACATAAATGAGATAGGAAACTGAGTGAGACAACAAGAGACAAGAAAACAACATAAATGAGATAGGAAATTAAGTGAGACAACAAGAGACAAGAAAACAACATAAATGAGATAGGAAATTAATTGAGACAACAAGAGACAAGAAAATAACATAAATGAGATAGGAAATTAAGTGGGACAACAAGAGACAAGAAAACAACATAAATGAAATAGCAAATTAAGTGCTATACTGTATTGTTCTGATTTTTTTGTAACACCAAAGCGGAGTGGTCTTGATCCCATAACCCTAACTGTCTTTTTTATCTTTATCTTCACGTCTGCTATTAATAACTCATGGTCAGCACCTGGTAAAGTTTTTTCTGATGTTATACTTGATCTCCACTTTCTTTGCACTAAAATGTAATCTATTTGATTCTTGGTTTTCCCATCAGGTGACGTCCATGTGTAAAGTCTTCTTGTATGTTGTTTAAAAAGTGTGTTGTTGTTTAAAAAGTGTGTTAGCAACACTAGTTCATTTTCCATGCAAAAAGCCATTAGACTGTCACCTGCCTCATTTCTATGTCCTATGCTAAATTTCCATACAACATGTCCTTCATCTTCTGCTCTTTCTGTACCAATCTTTGCATTAAAATCTCCCATTATTAATACAATATAATTTTTTCGTACCTGGTCTACTGTCGTTTGTAGTGTGTTATAAAAGTCTTCTACTTCCTCCTTCTGCTGCTGATGTATGTGCATATCTGGATGATTGTTACAATTCTAGGAATGCCCTTAAGTCTGATTGTGAGGATTCTGTCACTTACTGGATTGTAACCTAGTAATGCTTTTGATGTTGATTTGTCCAAGTAAAAAGCCACTCCATTCTTTCCTCCTACTTCTCCACCAGAATATATAAAGATATTATCATTCTCGCTCTTGAAGTGTCCTGATCCTTTCCATCGATGTTCGCAGATTCTCAAAATGTGTATCCCCGTTTTTTTCACCTTGTCACTTATTACTTGATATTTTCCCTCATACATGCTTCTTACATTCCATGTTCCTATTCTTATTTTTCTTTTTAGTTTGATGCAGGGGTTTTCCTTAGTAACACTGTCAGGATTTTGTCCGTCATCACAATTACTAGTACTGACCTCTGTCTCACACTCTTCCCCAGTGTTAAATTAGATATATCTGGCCTGGGAACCTCATCATCATATCTTTTTCCTATTTGACTTTCCATGTTGGTGTTTGGGTTTCTTGGTATATTTCCAAAAGATAGTTTACCATTGCTTTCTTACCAGGCAATGACTGTACTAGTCAGTGATCGTAGCCATTGTCCCTACACTGAGATCATCTGCCTACCATCATAAAATGGTGACCATAACCAACATTATCTGTCGGCTGCTCTCCCATTCCATCCACCACCTGCTCCCATGGCTTCACGTCACCCTGATCGGGGGGGGGGGGGGCTATACGGGTACTCCACCTTGCCCAAGGGTGTCCCGTAGACTGACGGAGGTAAGGAGGCGTTTTATTTCTTCTTTGATAGGAGATACCCCTACCCCGCTAACTGTTAATACCAATCCTAAATATATTGTTAATACCAATCCTAAATATATTGTTAATACCAATCCTAAATATACTGCTAATACCAATCCCAAATATACTGTTTATATCAATCCTAAATATACTGTTAATATCAATCCTAAATATACTGTTAATACCAATCCTAAATATACTGTTAATATCAATCCTAAATATACTGTTAATATCAATATTAAATATACTGCTGTTACCAGTTTTTCCTGGGACTGGTGCTCATACCTGGATATGAGCCAAAGAATTAAGTGAGACAACAAGAGACAAGAAATCAACATAAATGAGATAGGAAATTAAGTGAGACAACAAGAGACAAGAAATCAACATAAATGAGATAGGAAATTAAATGAGACAACAAGAGACAAGAAAACAACATAAATGAGATAAGAAATTAATTGAGACAACAAGAGACAAGAAAACAACATAAATGAGATAGGAAATTGAGTGAGACAACAAGAGACAAGAAAACAACATAAATGAGATAGGAAATTAAGTGAGACAACAAAAGACAAGAAAACAACATAAATGAGATAGGAAATTGAGTGAGACAACAAGAGACAAGAAAACAACATAAATGAGATAGGAAACTGAGTGAGACAACAAGAGACAAGAAAACAACATAAATGAGATAGGAAATTAAGTGAGACAACAAGAGACAAGAAAACAACATAAATGAGATAGGAAATTAATTGAGACAACAAGAGACAAGAAAATAACATAAATGAGATAGGAAATTAAGTGGGACAACAAGAGACAAGAAAACAACATAAATGAAATAGCAAATTAAGTGAGACAACAAGAGACAAGAAAACAACATAAATGAAATAGAAAATTAAGTGAGACAACAAGAGACAAGAAAACAACATAAATGAAATAGGAAATTAAGTGAGACAACACGAGACAAGAAAACAACATAAATGAACTAGAAAATTAAGTGAGACAACAAGAGACAAGAAAACAACATAAATGAACTAGAAAATTAAGTGAGACAACAAGAGACAAGAAAACAACATAAATGAGATAGGAAATTAAGTGAGACAACAAGAGACAAGAAAACAACATAAATGAACTAGAAAATTAAGTGAGACAACAAGAGACAAGAAAACAACATAAATGAGATAGGAAATTAAGTGAGACAACAAGAGACAAGAAAACAACATAAGTGAGATAGGAAATTGAGTGAGACAAAATAGACAAAAAAAACGACATAAATGAAATGGGAAATTAAATGAGACAAAAAGATAGGAAATTAAGTGAGATAATAAGAGACAAAACAAAAACGGCGTAAATAGGCTACAAATATAGATAGTCCTCTACTTCCGGTTGTCTCGTCTTAAGTCGAATAGTTCGGAAATCGTTTTTTTTTTCCTTAAGTCAAGTATCTTAGGGTACAGAAGCATAAATATGTGGATTCGGTACAAAACACTGAGACATTTGACAAATACTAACTAAAGAAATACTTAACTAAATACTCTAACGAGCTTATGTAAAGTTCGTTGCTAAGACCGAATAGACGTAAGATGAGGTCTGTTTGTAATGTTTGGAGATTATGTTTAAGAGAAGATCCAGAACAGAGAAACAGATCATCTTCATTTTCAAATACTTCGTGAGAACGAGGTTTTATCAACTTACAGCTGGAACATGACAACGAGAAGGGAGATAATCAAACGACGACGAAACAGAAGATAGATCCTGAAGATGGCAGAAGTAACAGGCCAGTCCTCACACCATGCTCCAAATCGGACTAAAAAATCACAGTCTCATTTGACATATTTCTGTGGTAAAAATGAAGACAAAATAGAACAATACAGCATTTCTAGAACTTCTCTCGATCGCTTTTTTTCATGCTTCTCCTCTATTATGTTTAGAGTGCTAGCATCCTTCATCGACAATCTTACCTTCACTGATGCTATTTTTGCGTACTTTACCTGTTCGTTGACCGCTCGAGTTTAGCACACAGAATGTAATATGTCTTTCTCAAAACACATTTCTTTTAAATCTCTTACCTACATTTACCAGGAATTTGTAATCTGGTTTTTCTTCAGTGTACATTACAGGTAAATATTCGTCTGCAGTGAAGCTAGTTATCAGATCCTGCTGATGTAAGTTATACTCCATGCTATATTGATGTTGGCTAGATTGAATGACAGGTCGGTGTCAGGTAAGAAAAATGCCTCAGTTACGTCGTTTATGCTGAACACCAGGTTATTGCCATTTATGTCAGGTTGGCTGGGTGCTATGGTCATTTCACTCTAATTAAATGCCATATTGATGTCCGGTAGACACTAATTTCAAATGGATATTGTTTAGCCTAAGTTCCACATTAATGTCACTTAGTCTAAGTCCCACATTGTTATTGAGTCTAAGTCCCACATTAATGTCACTTAGATTAAGTTCCACATTAATGTCACTTAGATTAAGTCTCACATTAATATCCCTTAGACTAAGTCTCATCTAAGTCTCACATTAATATCCCTTTGACTAAGTCTCATCTAAGTCCCATATTAATGTCACTTAGACTAAGTCTCATCTAAGTCTCACATTAATGTCACTTAGACTAAGTCCCGCATTAATGTCAGTTAGACCTAGGTCCCACTTTGATGTCAGCTCTACTAAGCAGCACATTAATGTCGGCTGTCAAGTTTTCAACAGAGAAGTTGCATACTGTTGCTGTGGTCAACTATGCAGGTCCAACATTGGTAGAGTCAGCCATGATAGGAGCTGCACAGGAAGATGGTGGTTGGCAAAACTCTCACAACAGCTGACATGGTCTTACTTCAGACTGCGTCTCCGTAGACCAACCTGGCCACCGTAGACCAGCCTGGCCACCGTAGACCAACCTGGCCACTGTAGACCAACCTGGCCACCGTAGACCAACCTGGCCAGCACACTGTGGGCTAGACAAAGCAATACATCAATGTTAACTAAGCCAAGAGCCGCTTTGAAACATGACTCTGTTGAAGGTACGGCATGGTCGAAAGAATCAGGGAAAACGGAGATAGACAAAATTTTCTCTCACCTCTTCTGGCAGTTCCTCATCATCATCACAACAGACTTTTGTTTCGCTTTTCTTCATTCTTTCACTGCAAACTAGGTCAAGCTGAATTCTGCCCATCTCTTAAGATTTCACTCAAGCATTTTCCCATTAAAATGTAACCTCTCTTGAAATGGTATGTATATTCTGGCTGTCATATTTCTTGTTGTGTTTTAATTTTCACTTAATTTGTTACCAAAGCTGTTGCTCCCTCTTGTTCACTATCAGTCATGAACTAGAAATGAACAAGAAAAATATCAAATACATTTTAAATGATAGACATGTGCTTCTGTACCAGGACGTAGCACAACCTTCGGTAGGTCAGAGAATCTCAGTTCTTCAAGAATTTTTAGAACATGCCAGAGAAGAAGAAGAAACAGACAAGCCAAATATTTTGGTCCTGGTAATGAAAGAGTAATAAGGAAACATTAGAATTACTGGAAAACTTGAGAGGAAAAGAAAGCACTGAAGAGCAAAGGAGTTATGTTAGGGCAAACTCTTGTGTAATATTTGTCAATTGCCGTGTTTGATTCTCATCATAAGACAACAACTTCCTGTGTCCGAAACAAGGCTCATAACTTGACAGCCGCGTGTGAAGATTCTCGCTTGAAATAACACTCGCGATATCGCCATTTTTTTCTTATTTGTGAGAGGCCTTGGAATGTTCGCCATTGTTACATGTCCTTAGAAACAAATCATCATTACAGCCGGCAGTTCTTTCTCAGTTTCTTTGTTTTAAAACATTTCTTCTTAGTTTCTGTGTTGTTAACATGAGTTGTCTAAGGTTTTTGTTGTTAACAAAGTTTTCTCAGGTTGCTTTTCTTAACATTTGTTTTCTTAGGTCTGTTTTGTTAACAGTAATGTTTTTTAGGTTTCTATTGTTAACAGTTACTTCCTTAGGACATTTTTAGCAGCTGTTTTCTTAGTTTGTGATTAACAATTGCTTTCTTAGTTTTCCTTTTATTAAAAGAATTATTTTTTTAGTTATGTGTTTTTGACGCCTGTTTCCTTAGATTTTGTGCTTTTAACATTTTTTTTTGGCTTACCAAGTTAACCATTGCTCCCTTAGTTTTTATGTTGTTAACAGTTCTTGTAGTCGTTCCTGTGTTGTTAGCACAGTAGTTCTGTTTCTAACACTAGTTTGTGTCTCAGCTTTTGTGAACTATTACAGAGCCATGGTAAAGCTTCACTGCTGTTACATATTTGCTGCACTCAGTCAGTCAGTCAATAAGCGAAGATTTCATCTCCCAGCTGCTTGATTGATTTTCTAGAAATCCAATGCAGTAATTGATATCTGGGAAATAAAACACGATATTCTGTAGAGCTTTTGATGTCTGTAATATAAGAGTTGAGAACCTTACAAGAGTTTTTGATGTTCGTGATGTTAGAGTGGGATTCTTGGACAATCATTTAAGGCTTCGATATTCAGCATACGAAAATGTGAACTTTTTGGTGAATTGTGTTTCTGAAAAATGTGATGTATTTATTACTTTGGACATACACTGTTAGGAATCTCTCTCCCCCCACCTCTCTCTCCCCCTCTCTCTCTCCCTCTCTCTCTCTCTTTCCCTCTCTCTTTCTCTCTCTCTCTCTCTCTCATGCACATTTCGTTTTCTTGATAACGAAAACCATATTTTCAACCTTTTGGTTTTTCACTCACACAAAAAAACTTCATTTCACGAAGAAGGTAAGAAGGTAAATGTTGGTTTTCTTCACATCGTCCAAATTTTGGGTCTGAATGGAGTTTCTCCAACTTCGTTGCTTCCACATCAGATTTCTCCATGTCTGCGTTGTTTCCTCAGGAGATTTGTTTCCTCTTAAGAGTTGTTTCCCCATAAGAGTTGTTTCCATATCTGATTTGTCTTCCAATCAGAGTTATTTCCCCATAAGAGTTGTTGCCCTATCTGATTTGTCTTCCTATCAGAGTTGTTTCCCCACCAGAGATATTTCCCTTATTAGAGTTTTTTTTTCCCTATGAAAGTTGTTTTGTAATCGGCGTTATTTCCCGAGCAGTTTGTTTCCCTATCAGACTTGTTTCCCATCATAGTTTTTTTCAGCATCAAAACTGCTTATATACCACAGAATGTTTTTTTTTAATTTGTTTTACTTTCTCTGTATCAGAGTTGTCTTCTTATCAGAATTGTTTCGTCTCCACGCCGAAGTTCCCTTCACATCAGAAATGTCTCCACATAAGACTTGCTCCTACACCGGAGTTATTTCCATGTCATATTTAGTTTTTTTTTAAATATGAGAGTTGTCACCACATAAGACTTGTCCCCACATCACAGTTTCTTTTCCCACACAGAGTTGTCTCCACATAAGGCTTGTCCCCACATCACAGTTTCTTTTCCCACATAGAGTTGTCTCCACATAAGACTTATCCCTACATCACAGTTTCTTTTCCCACATAGAGTTGTCTCCACATAAGACTTGTCCCCACATCATAGTTTCTTTTCCCACATAAAGTTGTCTCCACATAAGACTTGTCCCCACATCACAGTTTCTTTTCCCACACAGAGTTGTCTCCACATAAGACTTGTCCCTACATCACAGTTTCTTTTCCCACACAGAGTTGTCTCCACATAAGACTTGTCCCCACATCATAGTTTCTTTTCCTACACAGAGTTGTCTCCACTTAATACTTCCCAGTGACATTAAGTGATTCTTCCCTGATTAAAAGTGCCATTTAAAGCAGATCTTGCCCTCGCTCTTTCTCTCTCTCTCTCTCTCTCTCTATTTTCCCTTTCTCTTTCTTCCCCTCCCCCTCTCTCTCTTTCTTCCCCTCCCCTCTCTCTTTCTTCCCCTCCCCTCTCTCTTTCTTCCCCTCCCCCTCTATTTCTTCCACTCCCCTCTCTTTCTCTCCCTTTCTCTTTCTTCCCTTCCCCCTCTCTTTCTTCCCTTCCTCCTCTCTCTCTCTCTCTCTCTTTCTTCCCCTCCCCCTCTCTCTCTCTCTCTTCCTTTCCCCCTCTCTTTCTCTCTCTCTCTCTTTCGTTCCCCACCTCTCTCTTTTTCTCTCCCCTCTCTTTCTTTTCCTCTGTCTGTCTGTCTGTCTCTTTTTCGTTCACCCTCTCCGTCTCTCTCTGTCCCTCTCTTTCCCCTCTCTGTCTCTCTGTCGTTGTGTATGATGTATGCATCTATTTATTTGAGATGTACGCATTATGATATACGTTGCCTGCTAATTTTTATTATTAAATTGTCAGTCTTGTGTCAGCTAATGACATTCCCAAGTTCTGACCAAGGAGAATATGATGTATGAAGTTACATCTCGGGGGAGATAAGCAACATACATCTCTTGTACTGATGAAGTTACATCTTGGGGGAGAAAATCATTATAAACCTCCAGTACTTATGAAGTTATAGCTCGGGGGAGATAACCATCATACACCTTTTGTACTGATCAAGTTACAGCTCAGGGGAGATAAGCAACATACACGTCTTGTACTGATCAAGTTACAGCTCGGGGGAAATAACCATCATACACCTCTGTACTGATGAAGGTACAGCTCGGGGGAGATAACTAACATACATTTCCTGTAATGATGAAGTTACATCTCAGGGGAGATAACCATCATATACCGCCTGTACTGATGGAGTTACAGCTCGGAGAGATAACCAACATACACTTTCTTTACTGGTCAATTTACAGTTCGGGGGAGATAGCCAACATACACTTTCTGTACTGATGGAGTTACAGCTCGGGGAGATAACCAACATACACCTCCTGCACTGATGGAGTTACATCTCAGGTCAGATAACCATTATACATCTCTTGTACTGATGGAGTTACAACTAGGGGAAATAACCAACGTATACCTCCTGTACTCAACACCACAAAGCGTTGATGAGGACGCAGATAGTAAGAGTGGAGTAGTGAAAGAACTCGTGTGAAAGGGAGTGATGGATCGTACGCAGCTTCCACGGGGCCCCTGCCAATCTAATATTAGACGTGGGTAGGTTACCTCGGTGGCGCAGAGATCAGTAAAAAGATTGGAAGCACTGCTCTAGAGAAAAGAAACACCAGAAGTTGAGTCGTATTTTGAGGTCCAGTTATCTACTAAGTTCTGGGCGATGTGCTACTATATCGTTCCAGGTTGTGCAGCGTTTAACCTACACAAGCCTGCATTAACTGAAGTGGTGGTGGTTTTATGCATGCCGTGGTGTTTTTATGTATGTCGTGGTGCTTTTATGTATGTCGTGGTGCTTTTATGTATGTCGTGGTGTTTTTATGTATGTCGTGGTGTTTTTATGTATGTCGTGGTGCTTTTACGTATATCGTGGTGCTTTTATGTATGTCGTGGTGCTTTTATGTATGTCGTGGTGCTTTTATGTATATCGTGGTGCTTTTATGTATGTCGTGGTGCTTTTATGTATATCGTGGTGCTTTTATGTATATCGTGGTGCTTTTATGTATATCGTGGTGCTTTTATGTATGTCGTGGTGCTTTTATGTATGTCGTGGCTGTTAGTAGCGCCCCAGAGAGAAATTTTATAAGCCGGTGCAAAACTCTTTTTTTATCCATTAGGGATCACCCGAAACCCTTTGGGCCCACTCTTAAAACAGACAAAACTTTCTGGGCCCACTCTTAAAACAGATAAAACTTTCTGGGCCAACTCTTAAAACAGACAAAACCTTCTGGGCCCACTCTTAAAACAGACAAAACCTTCTGGGCCCACTCTTAAAACAGACAAAACTTTCTGGGCCAACTCTTAAAACAGACAAAACTTTCTGGGCCCACTCTTAAAACAGACAAAACTTTCTGGGCCCACTCTTAAAACAGACAAAACCTTCTGGGCCCACTCTTAAAACAGACAAAACCTTCTGGGTCCACTCTTAAAACAGACAAAACTTTCTGGGCCCCGGAACGATGCACCGTCTGGGGCCCCATCCTCCCCACCCCCATCCCCCCACAATTAGGCTTGACTGCTAATAATGAGTTTGCGCGAAATGGTTCCCTGAACAGTGAGCCTACATCCTCTGTAAAGCTAGTGAGAGTCACTCCCCGGGCCGTGAAGTGGCTGCCACGCCCTGGGCAAAGAGCTGAGGGTCAAGGGCTCCTCTTGTGGGACGAAGAAGAAGAAGAAACCAGAAAAACCGTACACTTTTCTTTCTTTTAATGCTTGCCCGCCATTTGACACTCATTGGGTCTAGCGAGACCTTTCAGGTGGTAAATGCCAGATTAATTAATTATAATCGCCTCGTCTCATTACTAACCATTAATTTAACAATTGAGCTAAAAATTAATAAACGTTAAAGCATTACAGACAGCGTTCAAAACTTCTTGGACGAGCTTTTATTCCTTCGCTAACGCGGAAGGTTATAAGGAAACTCACTTCGTTAAAACTAATGTACCTCATCAGAATGTAGCATAGCTTACATTTATCACGGCGGACTTTCGCTACCAAGTTGGATTAAGTGCAAACACTTGAATAAGTTTACAGCAAAAATCTTATTTGAACAATTTATCTCGACATCTTTTAACGAGTTATGAATAGCTGCAACATAAAAGTCTGCAGACGGTCATAAAACATGCACTTTTGTTGTGATGTTCCACTCACTAAACATTTCTCACTGCTTATCTTTGACCAAGTGAGGCTTAAACCTAAATGTTTATCTGACAAAAGTACGATATCAAACTGTGTGACTGCTTTCACGTCAGTTTCAAAAGCTAGGTTTTCTTACATCTCTGGATGTTTCATTTCTTTACCTTAACAGATTTGGCTGAGCAAAGAAAATGACTGCAAGAGAAAAAGTGTAAGACCGGCTTCACATCTGTCGATATTAATGTAAGGCTGTAGTGTTGTGGATGATGATGAGTTGATGGACACATCAGACATTAGTGTAAGGCTGTAGTATTGTGGACGATGATGAGTTGATGGACACATCAGATTTTAGTGTAAGGCTAAGTTGTTGTGGACGATGATGAGTTGATGGACACATCAGACATTAGTGTAAGGCTAAGTTGTTGTGGATGATGATGAGTTGATGGACACATCAGATATTAGTGTAAGGCTAAGTTGTTGTGGATGATGATGAGTTGATTGACACATCAGACATTAGTGTAAGGCTGTAGTGCTTTGGACGATGATGAGTTGATGGACACATCAGACATTAGTGTAAGGCTGTAGTATTGTGGACGATGATGAGTTGATGGACACTTCAGATATTAGTGTAAGGCTAAGTTGTTGTGGACGCATGGATGTAACAACAACGATGATGAGTTGATGGACACATCAGACGCTGTTACATCAGTTTACAGCGGAGGAATAATATAACTGACAGATCATTATATTTTCATGTAAAGGTTTTATGATGGAAACTTCACACTTGTGCCCTTGTGTGTCCACGTATGTAAGGCATGTACCTGACACACCTGTTTGACATATGTATGTTTTGTACCTGACATACCTGTTGTCTTTTGTGTCCACGTGTGTAAGGTATGTACTTGACACACCTGTTGTCTTCAGTCGTTACATATGTAAGGTATGTACTTGTTGTCTTTTGTGTCCACATATGTATGGTATGTACCTGACACACCTGTTTCAAATATGTAAGTATGTACCTGATGTCTTCAGTCGTAACATATGTAAGGTATGTGCCTGACACACCTGTTTCACATATGTAAGGTATGTAACTGACACACCTGTTGTCTTCAGCTGTCACATATGTAAGGTTTGTACCTGCCTCAGAAAATGGATACTTTCTGAGTGAACAGCGAGGTGCACTAGATTACACTTTTCACATTATTTCATATGGGAAAAGTATGGCATCATATTATGGCCGGGAGTACGGATATAGAGCAAGAACAAGTTTTACATCAGGTGAAAGGAGGTTTTTCCAGGATAAAATAGGTCACGCTTTAGTGCTGATACAAATAAACTGTAGAACTTTAAAACATTATCACATAAAATACGCACACAAATAAGATGAAATACCACAAGCAAGCGCAACAGAAATAATAAAAATAGTCGCGTTTTTTATCATTAGTCTCACGATAGATGGCGCTGTGTATGCCAGGCCAAGTGTATGTAGATCCTGTCTGAAAGTAAGCTGTCATAATTATATATGGAGTAACAGAGGTGTCAGATAATCAGCTTCTGCCCAGTTTACTGTATTTTCTGAAAACTGAAGTTGTATTCCTGTCTTTACTGCTGTATCTTCATTTCATAAACTAAATAGTAACCGCCATTCTTTCTGTGATCAACTTTGAGACGCGTAGTAATACAACTGGTGGATTATAGATCCCCAATGTTTGGCATATGTTCTCCTTTAGTTCCCTGTAGGATTAAGTGGAGTTCCTGTTTTGACAACATTGAGCAAATTACAGTGGCTTCAAGGCCGTCACTTAAGACGGAAACAAGTGGACTAGTTCTGTGGGACGTCCTGAAACAAGAAGTGGGCGTGTTCTGTTTGGCATCTTATGCGGACTCGTTTACGTGTCAGCCAGCATTTGCTTCTGGGAAAACTCGACTCATTCACAAGAAAATGTTTCGTCTCAAGCTGGGCCCGACTCATTCACAAAAAAAAAAGTCTGATCCCAAGCTGGGCCCAATTCATTCACAAGAAAATGTTTGGTTCTAAGCTGGGCCCAATTCATTCACAAGAAAATGTTTGGTTCAAAGCTGGGCCCAATTCATTCACAAGAAAATGTTTGGATCGAAGCTGGGCCCGACTTATTCACAAGAAAATGTTTGGATTGAAGCTGGGCCCGACTTATTCACAAGAAAATGTTTGGTCTCAAGCTGGGCCTGCCTGGAAATCTGAAGCCCTCCGTGAGTATTTGATGGGCCGCGTGAGAAAATTGCTTTCGTAAAAGCAGCTTCACTCCATCATGATCTTCTTGAAATGATTAGAAAACTTTCCATCAGAACAAGTAGAGTGAACAACTTTTGAACAATTTCTAGAACTTATTTTATCATTTTAAAAAAAACCGGTAAAATTTTGAGCTCGGATAGAATCAATTTATCGATTCTTTCGAAAATTAATCGAATGTTTTGTCCTTAATGGATCTCAGAACCTCGGAGATATGATGATTTCACTCCCTGCCAAGGATGTTTAACATCTAATCGTGAGAACTCATCAAGTTTACAAAAACCCAAGTTGAAAACGCTGTCTCGCTCCTCACATCCTGAACAGTTCATTTTGTTGTGTATGTGCGGCCAGTATGCTTATTATAGATGAGTTCTTTAAAAGAAGAGGCAGATCGAAGTTACAGATCATATTAGAAGAAGGATTCATTTCTGTTTTAAGTAGAGTAGTTGTTGTGATTGAGTAGGTCAAGAAGAAAATGGCGGACATCGTCAACTTTCGAAATGTAAACTCTCTTTCCATTGGCTAGAGCCACAACGTCACTACATCGAGGACACCGAACTCCTCACTCATGGAGGGATTTGAAAACCCCGCACAACTCCAGCTTTGTAGAGGGTTTCGTGTACTCTCTTCTTCTCTTCAGTGTTTTGTTTTGCTAAGCTTTTCCTTCAGTTTTGGTATGTTTTTCTTTTTGCGCAATCTAATTCCTCCTACCTTCTTTTCCTTTACTGTACTCGTAACGTGACGTAGGTCGCTTGGCCTAGTTTCTATTTCGGAAGCTGAGCTCATGGTGTTGCCAAACACAGCCCACAGTTTCATCGACCTGGCCAGCATCGCGGCCGGCTAGCGAACAAGAGGGCCGTCCATTTCTGCATCAACAGCAATTTTCTCAGTTTGTCCAGCTCTGTGCACGACTGACTTTTTTGTTTTTTTAAGTTTTGTGCATGACTGAGTTTTTTTTGTGTGTGTAAGGTGTGTGAAAGACTGAATTTCTTTTGTTTAGTTGCGTGCATGACTGAGTTTTATTTGCTCATGCTAAGTAAAAGACTGAGATATTTGTTGTTTACGTGTGCATGACTGAGCTTTTTTGGGTTTAGTTGTGTGCATGTTTTAATGTGTGTAAGTTGTGTGCATGTTTTAATGTGTGTAGGTTGTGTGCATGTTTTAATGTGTGTAGGTTGTGTGCATTACTGAGCTTTTTAATTTAGTTGTGTGCATGACTGAGATTTTTTGGGCTTAGTTGTGTGCGTGACTGAGTTTTTTGTTTAGTTGTGTGCGTGACTGAATTGTTTCTTTAGTTGTGTGCGTGACTGAATTTTTTCTTTAATTGTGTGCGTGACTGAATTGTTTCTTTAGTTGTGTGCGTGACTGAATTGTTTCTTTAGTTGTGTGCGTGACTGAGTTTTTTGTTTAGTTATGTGCGTGACTGAATTTTTTCTTTAGTTGTGTGCGTGACTGAATTGTTTCTTTAGTTGTGTGCGTGACTGAATTGTTTCTTTAGTTGTGTGCGTGACTGAGTTTTTTGTTTAGTTATGTGCGTGACTGAATTTTTTCTTTAGTTGTGTGCGTGACTGAATTGTTTCTTTAGTTGTGTGCGTGACTGAATTTTTTCTTTAATTATGTGCGTGACTGAATTGTTTCTTTAGTTGTGTGCGTGACTGAGTTTTTTGTTTAGTTATATGCGTGACTGAATTTTTTCTTTAGTTGTGTGCGTGACTGAATTGTTTCTTTAGTTGTGTGCGTGACAGAATTTTTTTTGTTTACTTGGTGGGTTACTGAGTTTTTTTTGTTTACTTGGTGGCTGACTGAGTTTTTTTGTTTACTTGGTGGCTGACTGAGTTTTTTCTTTTACTTGGTGGCTGACTGAGTTTTTTTGTTTACTTGGTGGCTGATTGAGTTTTTTTGTTTACTTGGTGGCTGACTGAGTTTTTTGTTTAGTTGTGTGCGTGACTGAATTGTTTCTTTAGTTGTGTGCGTGACTGAGTTTTTTGTTTAGTTGTGTGCGTGACTGAGTTTTTTGTTTAGTTGTGTGCGTGACTGAATTCTTTCTTTAGTTGTGTGCGTGACTGAATTTTTTCTTTAATTGTGTGCGTGACTGAGTTTTTTGTTTAGTTGTGTGCGTGACTGAATTGTTTCTTTAGTTGTGTGCGTGACTGAGTTTTTTTGTTTACTTGGTGGCTGACTGAGTTTTTTTGTTTGTTTGTATAGTTGTGTGCGTGACTAATGTTTTATTGATGTTTAGTTGTGCACGTGGGTGATTTTTGTGTGTAAGCTGTGTGAAAGACTGAGGTTGTTTTTGTTCTTTTTTTGTCTTAAAGTTGTGTGCATGACAGAGATTTCTGTGTTTAGTTGTATGCATGATAGAGATTTCTGTGTTTAGTTGTATGCACGATAGAGATTTCTGTGTTTAGTTGCGTGCATGACAGAGATTTATGAGTTTAGTTGTGTGCATGAACGTGAGTTGACCTGTTTAATAATAGGCGTGACCGTGATTTTTTATTAAAATTATGTACACAACTTTGAGTTTCTTTGTTTACTTGTGCTTCTGGCTGTCAGTTTGTTTAGTTGCACTTGTGGCTGTCAGTTTGTATAGTTGTACTTGTGGCTGTCAGTTTGTATAGTTGTACTTGTGGCTGTCAGTTTGTATAGTTGTACTTGTGGTTGTCAGTTTGTATAGTTGTACTTGTGGCGGTCAGTTTGTATAGTTGTACTTGTGGCTGTCAGTTTGTATAGTTGTACTTGTGGCTGTCAGTTTATACAGTTGTACTTGTGGCTGTCAATTTGTATAGTTGTACTTGTGGTTGTCAGTTTGTATAGCTGTGCTTGTGGCTGTCAGTTTATGTTGTTGTATCTGTGGCTGTCAGTATGTATAGTTGTTGTGGCTGTCAGTATGTATAGCTGTACTTGAGGCTCTCGGTTTGTTTAGTTGTACTTGTGGCTGTCAGTTTGTTTAGTTGTACTTGTGGCTATCAATTTGTATAGTTGTACTTGTGGCTGTCAGTATGTATAGCTGTGCTTGTGGCTGTCAGTTTGTGTTTGTGTATTTGTGGCTGTCAGTTTGTTTAGTTGTTGTGGCTGTCAGTATGTATAGCTGTAATTGAGGCTGTCAGTTTGTACAGTTGTACTTGTGGCTGTCAGTTTGTTTAGTTGTACTTGTGGCTGTCAGTTTGTTTAGTTGTACTTGTGGCTGTCAGTTTGTTTAGTTGTACTTGTGGCTGTCAGTTTGTTTAGTTGTACTTGTGGCTGTCAGTTTGTTTAGTTGTGTGCAGCACGACAGAGTTTTCCCTGTTCGGTGCACGAATATGTTTCTGTGTTGTTTGGATGACTGCCAGTCTGTTTAATCTGCTGTCTGAATGTCTCTACGTCCATTAAACTACTAACATTCTGAATGTCTCTACGTCCATTAAACTACTAACATTCTGAATGTCTCTACGTCCATTAAACTACTGACATTCTGAATGCTCTCAGAAGCGATTGTTTGCTCGTCTCTGATTCAGTTAAGTGAGCATTTACATCTAATACTCAGCTTTACGTGAGTGAGTGTGTTGCTCTGTGAACGAGAAGGCTATGATAGTTTCTTGACTGATTTCCTGAAAGTCTGTGATGATGTGCTGTGTTTCTAATAGTTGTGTGCTTCTTTATTCGGTTATCCGAATAGCTGTGTATATGACAGGGTTTCTATACGTGGCTGCTGTCTTTGTGTCCGATTATGTGCTGCGAGACTTAAGTTTGTTGCTATTGTGTACTAGCCTCATGTGGTATCATATTCTGTTTATTCGTCTGTGTGTTGTCATTGTGTTAGCATCTGTTTTTTTTTAATCCAAGCATTTATCTGTTTCTCTTCTTAGTTTAAGAGTCTGTGAGCACAGCTGTTTTCTGCTACTGTCCCGGAATATATGTATTTCACGTATAAAATACGTGCCAGAATAAGCAACCTTTACTCTACGTCAGGGTTTTTCCCATGGGAAGATTCATTCTCCACCAGAACATAGACTTTTTTTTCCACATTTGTTGTTCTTCCTTTCTTACTCTTCATAAACTGTCTGGTCTTTGGAGAAGGCAATGTGGAAAGAGAGGTGAAAGAAGAGGAAAAACGAAGAAAAGCTGGAAGATTCTGGAAGTATCCGACAATACTCACATCTTCTTTATGATATAATAACATAGAGAACGTTGTCTGTCTTCCCTAACTGTAAATAATCTGATATGTACTCATATACATGTATACATCCATAAAGTTTAGTCTTGCTGCTCCACATGTATGTGACTATAAAGAAGAGAAGCTTAAAATCTGAGTAATGATGATTGTAAACTGCTCCTGCTGCAGCAGAATTCCATATAAAAAAAAAAAGATAAGTGAGGAAATTAACAAAGTAAGAAGACTAAAATATGTCCAGACCAAGTAATGAGGCATGAGACAAGGAACGGCTTCAATCGTAAGAGCTGCGAGCTGGATCTGGGACTCCAGCATGACAAGCACTTGTCCAGTCGCGAGAAGAGCGTCCAGTGTCCATCTCAGAGACCAAGTACTTCCATGCACTGTTCTGCGACCTTCCGCTGGTGGAGCACAACAGAGAAAGCTCGTGAACTCTGCCAGATGAACTCACATTCTCGTCTCGTCACAAGACGATAACTCATTCTGCTGGAACTTCGATTTTGATATATTCTCATACATTTTTTTACTCCTCGCATCACATCTGTGTGAACCGTTTGGATTTTATTAGATTCTTCTACTTTATTTTATCACTAAGTTCAGCTTCAATCTCCAAGTTTTACCTCACAATAAATCAGAAAGAACAGAGCCACAGATTTACAATAACACTTTATGATGAAAACAAGAACAGAGCCACAGCTTTACATAAAAATTGATGACAAAAAGAACAGAGCCTCAGCTTTACATAAAAATTGATGACAAAAAGAACAGAGCCTCAGTTTTACATAAACATCGATGACAAAAAGAACAGAGCCTCAGTTTTACATAAAAATTGATGACAAAAAGAACAAAGCCTCAGTTTTACATAAAATATTGATGACAAAAAGAGCAGAGGCTCAAGATTTAAATAAAATATTGATGACAAAAAGAGCAGAGGCTCAAGATTTAAATAAAATATTGATGACAAAAAGAACAGAGTCACATATTTGCACAAAATATTGATTACAAATAGAACAGACAGACAGTTTTACATAAAATATTGATGACAAAAAGAACAGAGCCTCAAGATTTACATAAAATATTGATGACAAAAAGAACAGAGCCTCAAGATTCAAATAAAATATTGATGACAAAAAGAGCAGAGCCTCAAGATTTACATAAAATATTGATGACAAAAAAGAACAGAGCCTCCAGATTTGCATAAAATATTGATGACACAAAGAACAGAGCCTCAAGATTTCTCACTGATAAAAACGGTTGCTAAATGCTCCTACTCAGGTTGTCTGTTCTTTCAGTTCTTTCTGTGCCCTTCATAGTAAATGCTTCTAGTCAGGTTAAATCTGTTCTTTCTGTTCTTTCTGTGCCTTTCATAGTAAATGCCGCCAACTAAGGCCCTCTTCTTGCATCTCCACCCTGCCAGCAAAGCAAGCTTCCCGCAGATCAAGATACCCGCCCACACTTTAAACGCGTTGAATGCCTGATAGGAGAACGCGTGCTCAAGGATTGTTATAAACATGGTAGACAGCATCAACTGAGTGTCACCAAGTGTTTTTCTGGTGTAACAACGTAAACAGCCAGCTAACCTCAAGAACATCAAACGCAGAATTTAAACACAAAAACATTGAAAGCAACAATTAAAGCCAAAAACATCAAAAACAAAAAAAATAATCCAAGAACATGGAAAGGAGCAAATAAAAATAAAAAAAAAAATTAAAGGGCTTACGCCAAGAGCGTTCACTCTCCAAATTTTTTTATTGTACCCAAAACTCACTTCTCACGATACCGCCACCTGCAGATACTCAAAAATGGCATCAGCTTGTCTCTATATATAACGTGTAACGAGATTTCCTGGAACGAATCCTGTTTCTCGCACATACCCTACCTTTCACCTGTAGTTCTTTCTCACCCTTATTGCCACAAAGAACTACAGCACTTACACGCTGGAAATGTACAAGGTAGAAAGGCGTGTGGACATTAGGTGGCAGATTTGCTGATGTCAGGAGAGGATTATACCTCATGCAGGTTTTTATTTCTATTTTGTTCACATGTAATTCATTTCCAACAGTAATTCTTCTAAACTTCTCCGTGGCAAGTGTGGCCTTGACTTTGAGCGGAATGAGGTCATATTTTAGTTTTATAAATTACCCACAATGCATCGGAGCGGGGCTGTAATGCTCAGAAAAGTTTCATTTCACTCCATGCATCAGCAACAGAAATACATAACCTTTGAGAGTTCAGAGGTCATTTCTTGGGAAATCCCCAATTTCTGTTACATAGTTTTTATTTTCAGAAACTACAAGAGGAAAAAAAAAAAAGGGAACGCAGGGTGAGTCATCGCAGAACAGGAAGTAGGAGAGAAAGTTTGCAAGTGCGCGAGCACCCTACGGTTTGTCACTGTGTTGTTCTATATAAAAATGCCTCTTTCAGAGCACGTGGACGTATTTATACGTGCATAAGCGGAATAATTTGTATGTGCACAATTCAGAGACTTAACGAGAGAGAGAGAGAGAGAGAGAGTCCTGGTTTTGGTAGGCTTCCATACAGCTACGAGTTACCTCCCCTGGCAGGAGAGTGACATTTATCATGGGAGGATGTCTGGCACTGAAAGAAATGAATTATACCTAGCAGATTTATATTCGCATTCTGAGGTTTATAAACCATTTTTCTGTATACAATGAGATAGATAGATAGATAGATAGATAGATAGATAGATAGATAGATAGATAGATAGATAGGGTGTGTGTGGATATATGTATGTGATAAAGATATAGATTTCTCCAGCAACACTAATCAAGGAATGTACATATAAATCATCGGGTAACTAACTTAGAATTGTCAGTGATGGATGTCCAAGAGCTTCCCACAATATTGTCTGCTTGACACAGAAAAAAAAAGATTTGCATTAACTTTCGTTTACTTATACTACTTTCATTTACTTACATTCTGTAACTACTACCAAGTTATGGGACGTACTTACTGCAGGAGATCAATGAATGAACAGGGGACATAAAAAAGTGAGCACTGTTTGATATACACATACAGATAATTAGATAATCAAACAGATAGACAGAGAGTCAGACAGTCAAGTAGACAGACAGACAAACAGACATACACAGACAGACAGGCAGATAGACAGGCAGGCAGACGGAGGGACGGACGGACGAACAGACAGATAGATAGATAGATAGATAGATAGATAGATAGATAGATAGATAGATAGATAGATAGATAGATAGATAGATAGATAGATAGATAGATAGATAGATAGATAGATACTACTCACGTAGACAATTAGAGATATTTCCAGGAAAGCCTAAGCCCTCGACCAATCAGAATCACCAAATGTAACCTTGCCCCACAGACTTCTCACAGCAAACATAAGGTCGTGGAGTGTGTCGCGAGGCAGTAAAATGACTTTCCCTCCAAGCAAGAGGTAAGCGGTGCTGATTAGCGCCACAGACCGCTGCAGCTAAAGCTTCCACGTAGCTAACCAGGCAGCTGACACTAATCACTTTGTATGTCTGAGCAGCTTTCTGGAGCACGTGACACTTTGAACAAGATGGAGAATGAGCATGTTATGTTCAGAAAGGATATGTATCTGCGCATATTTGTGTGTGTGATCGAAAGAGAGATAGAGGAGAAAGGGAGAGATAGGAGAGAGACAATGCTTATCATCGATAGGTTTGTGTGTCCTTTAAACTACTGATATTCTGACAAGGGGCCAAACAAACGCATGTCCTCCGGTCCAGACTTTCATAGAAGTACTCCCCCCTTCACATCTGTCCTTCTTCCCCCACCCTTCCTCCCAGTTCCAATTCTCATATTTTCATCACAATCTTTTCTCCTCACTTCCTCAGTTGCCAACCTTGCTGGTTTCCAGGCCTTGCCTTCCATGAACTTACACTTCTATTTCTCTTATAGCACCCACCCCCATCTTTCTAGCCACATAAATATTTCCGTGATTTTCCATGTGTTCCTAGATCTTAAATTGTCGCAGTATTTGTCTCCCATACGTGACAACCTGTTACAAGATATTTAGACCATCTTTGGTACAGCTCTGGTAGTTGTTGCTGAGACTTCAGTATGCATAACTAGTACACCTTTCTTCCCTTATCAGTGCAACTTTGTCCCTTACAAAACTGACAAAACTTTATGCCTCATTGGTACAACGTTTCTTTTTTTTTTTCTTATCTGCCTAGTTATCAGCCTGCTTGAAGGGATAATAACATGAAATCTACCACGAACTTATATCACTAAAATTACAATAATACCAGTGATCAATGTTCACTCTAAGCTGCGCGGTAGCGAGGTCGCACACGCAAACAAGATCATGCTGTGCAAAAATAATAATACTGTTACTTTCATTTTTCAATTTCCTTGTGTTACTTTGCACTGTGGTAGGGCTAAAGAAAAATAGCATAGCGCTACATGAGTTTGTTTTAATGATTTCTTAGGATTTTAGTTTGGTTTTTTTTCCGTAAGAGAACATCAAACTATACTCCGTAATGTTACATTATTGAGCACATTTATTTTTAGAATATACATCGTATTTGCACATGGGTTGAGCATTTTGCGCACGAACAGCACAACTTTAGAGGGCACAATGCTAGTGACATGTTTGATCTTACTGGACAGTTTTGAAGGGGAAGTGTTATCCCAACAGTAACATGACTGATTTTTTATATTAATATTTGCTTTGCTTAATGGGTCCTAGAAAAGGCCAACAGTTTGGATGCCCAGTCACCTTGCGCTTGCATGTCTTTGTCTTTAGCTTTGCGTTTCGTTTTCTTCCTAAATGACCGATGATGCCTCCCCGCAAGGTCGTGTACATGTTGCTTGGTCTTTCGCCAGTTCTTCCCTTTCTTGGTGACTGATGGGAAGATTCTTTATTTTTGACTCCCAAATATTTGGAGTCTCCATCGGTGTTTGCCCTGACATCCTCCACAAGTCTAGAAGTAAAATCTTGGACATATAGCTTTCCTTTCTTTGCTCCATGCTCCAGTCATCATAGATATGAGATTAGTACGCTGCTGTTATCATAGATGTGAGATTAGTACGCTGCTGTTATCATAGATATGAGATTAGTACGCTGCTGTTATCATAGATATGAGATTAGTACGCTGCTGTTATCATAGATATGAGATTAGTACGCTGCTGTTATCATAGATATGAGATTAGTACGCTGCTGTTATCATAGATGTGAGATTAGTACGCTGCTGTTATCATAGATGTGAGATTAGTACGCTGCTGTTATCATAGATGTGAGATTAGTACGCTGCTGTTATCATAGATATGAGATTAGTACGCTGCTGTTGTCACAGATATGAGATTATTACGCTGCTGAATCTCAGAGTTAATGACAGTGTCACGTGATGCTTGTTATTTTGTTAAAACAACGAAAGTAGAAATGTTTCAGTTTCTCTCTCTCTTTCTCACTCACTCTCTCTTTCTCTCACTCTCTCTCACACCCTCCCTCTCACTCATTCAAAATTTCCTGGTTGTGGACGTATTATGTCACAGAGACCAGACCTCGAGACTTGACTGGTTTTCGTGACACGCGATGTTGTTTGTTCTATGTTCCTGGTCGCAAAATACAGGTCAAATCTCTATTTTCATTGTTTCAGTAAATCTTCGATATCCTTGTAATAATGCCTTTTTTCATCTTTCTGTTTACTCACCTTTCTATTTTCTCATTTTCCTACATCCTTTGCTGTTGTTATGTCTGTGATGTATATTTACGTAAAATCTTTGAGAACTTTTCATGATAAAGTTTCAAATCATTTTTTTCTGGCAATCTTTTTTCATTCTTGCGTATATTGAGTCTGATACTGAATGCCACGTCTCTTTTCTTTCATTTTGTTGTTGTTGTTGTTGTTGTTGCTGTTGTCCATTGTCATCTTTGATTATTTAATTACCTACAAGTCCGACAACTAAGTAAAGAGACTAATTACATACAAAATAAAATAAACATCACCTGAAGATACAACCTGTATTTTATTCAAAGTAAGCCCCTTGTGCATTGATACAGCGAGTGGCATGATCTAACAAACACTGGAACTACCTCTGCAGTTCTTCTATTGGTATGACCCTTAAATTCGATGTTACGGCCCTTTGGATGTCATTAGTATCGTCAAAGAAGCGTCCTTTCAATGGTAACTTTAATTTTGGGAATAGAAAATAATCGCAGGGAGACAAATCTTGGGAATAGGGTGGATGGTTGGGAACACACTTTATTTGGGGCTAAAATTTACTGTACTACTACTGCTCGGTAAGCCGGTGTATTATCATGAAGAAGGAAAAAACTGCCAGGTGTTGAATACTCAGGTCGGGTCGGAGAATCCTTTTCAATAGGCGTTTCAAAATACTTAAATAAATTTTGGCAGTGATAGTCTGTCCCTCTGGAATAAATCCTTTGTGAATAACCCCTTTGATGTCGTAGAAGCACACCGACATTGTCTTCATTTTCGATTTTTGAAGACGATTTTTTTTCCTTTTGGCGATGATGATGACTTCCACTGATCACTTTGACATTTAGTTGTGGGATCATAGTGAAAAATCCATGTTTTATCCTCTGCAACAATCATATTTAAGAAATGTTTATTTCTGCAACACGTTTTGATGATGTCTTTTGCGTACTCAACACGCTGATATTTTTGGTCATCAGACAACGAATGTGGTACAGACCGGCAAGTAACTTTTTTTCTTGCCCAAATCTTCCACTAAAATTTTACGAATGGTCTCTCGGTTAACACCAAATTCATTTGCCATCATCCTCACAGTCAAAGAACGATCTTCCTGTATCCGTTCTCTGACTTTTGCAATGAGTTCCTCACAACGAACAGAAATTGGGCGTCCATGTCTAGTTCCACTTGTAATTGTTTCCACAGCACTTTTGAATCCTGAATACCATCTGAATGTCTGTACACGAGATAAACGATTATCCCCATAAACTTGTCACATCAATTCAACTGTCTCAAGGGCACTTGTTCTGAGTTTTTAATCAGAATTTAATGTTAGCTTTTGGCTCCATGCTGATTATATAACAATGCATCTCTGACTAGATGAACAAAATCTTGTTTGTCGCCTGCTTATCGGGCGGCGATGAAAAGTTGCCAGATCATAGATGAAGGTGGCCTCTTTGGATTCCACGCTTTGCTTCATATATGGCATTTTTGTCAAGGCCATAATAGAATCAATCTCATTATTTTTTTTTTGTAAAACTACAAATCGTCCCCGATGTACGATGTACTCAAATTACGATAATCCGCAATTATGACCATCGGCTTTTCCTGCTTCAAGTCCAGGGTCTTGACTGACTAATAAGTTTCATTGTCTTTCTTCAAGTCCAGGGTCTTGACTGACTAACAAGTTTCATTGTCTTTCTTCAAGTCCAAGGACTGGACTGACTAACAAGTTTCATTGTCTTTCTTCAAGTCCAGGGTCTTGACTGACTAATAAGTTTCATTGTCTTTCTTCAAGTCCAGGGTCTTGACTGACTAACAAGTTTCATTGTCTTTCTTCAAGTCCAGGGTCTTGACTGACTAACAAGTTTCATTGTCTTTCTTCAAGTCCAGGGTCTTGACTGACTAACAAGTTTCATTGTCTTTCTTCAAGTCCAAGGACTGGACTGACTAATAAGTTTCATTGTCTTTCTTCAAGTCCAGGGTCTTGACTGACTAACAAGTTTCATTGTCTTCCTTCAAGTCCAAGGACTGGACTGACTAATAAGTTTCATTGTCTTTCTTCAAGTCCAGGGTCTTGACTGACTAACAAGTTTCATTGTCTTTCTTCAAGTCCAGGGTCTTGACTGACTAACAAGTTTCATTGTCTTTCTTCAAGTCCAAGGACTGGACTGACTAACAAGTTTCATTGTCTTTCTTCAAGTCCAGGGTCTTGACTGACTAATAAGTTTCATTGTCTTTCTTCAAGTCCAGGGTCTTGACTGACTAACAAGTTTCATTGTCTTTCTTCAAGTCCAGGGTCTTGACTGACTAACAAGTTTCATTGTCTTTCTTCAAGTCCAGGGTCTTGACTGACTAACAAGTTTCATTGTCTTTCTTCAAGTCCAAGGACTGGACTGACTAACAAGTTTCATTGTCTTTCTTCAAGTCCAGGGTCTTGACTGACTAACAAGTTTCATTGTCTTTCTTCAAGTCCAGGGTCTTGACTGACTAACAAGTTTCATTGTCTTTCTTCAAGTCCAGGGTCTTGACTGACTAACAAGTTTCATTGTCTTTCTTCAAGTCCAGGGTCTTGAGTGACTAACAAGTTTCATTGTCTTTCTTCAAGTCCAGGGTCTTGACTGACTAACAAGTTTCATTGTCTTTCTTCAAGTCCAGGGTCTTGACTGACTAACAAGTTTCATTGTCTTTCTTCAAGTCCAAGGACTGGACTGACTAACAAGTTTCATTGTCTTTCTTCAAGTCCAGGGTCTTGACTGACTAACAAGTTTCATTGTCTTTCTTCAAGTCCAGGGTCTTGACTGACTAACAAGTTTCATTGTCTTTCTTCAAGTCCAGGGTCTTGACTGACTAACAAGTTTCATTGTCTTTCTTCAAGTCCAGGGTCTTGACTGACTAACAAGTTTCATTGTCTTTCTTCAAGTCCAAGGACTGGACTGACTAATAAGTTTCATTGTCTTCTTCAAGTCCAGGGTCTTGACTGACTAACAAGTTTCATTGTCTTCCTTCAAGTCCAAGGACTGGACTGACTAATAAGTTTCATTGTCTTTCTTCAAGTCCAGGGTCTTGACTGACTAACAAGTTTCATTGTCTTTCTTCAAGTCCAGGGTCTTGACTGACTAACAAGTTTCATTGTCTTTCTTCAAGTCCAAGGACTGGACTGACTAACAAGTTTCATTGTCTTTCTTCAAGTCCAGGGTCTTGACTGACTAATAAGTTTCATTGTCTTTCTTCAAGTCCAGGGTCTTGACTGACTAACAAGTTTCATTGTCTTTCTTCAAGTCCAGGGTCTTGACTGACTAACAAGTTTCATTGTCTTTCTTCAAGTCCAGGGTCTTGACTGACTAACAAGTTTCATTGTCTTTCTTCAAGTCCAAGGACTGGACTGACTAACAAGTTTCATTGTCTTTCTTCAAGTCCAGGGTCTTGACTGACTAACAAGTTTCATTGTCTTTCTTCAAGTCCAGGGTCTTGACTGACTAACAAGTTTCATTGTCTTTCTTCAAGTCCAGGGTCTTGACTGACTAACAAGTTTCATTGTCTTTCTTCAAGTCCAGGGTCTTGAGTGACTAACAAGTTTCATTGTCTTTCTTCAAGTCCAGGGTCTTGACTGACTAACAAGTTTCATTGTCTTTCTTCAAGTCCAGGGTCTTGACTGACTAACAAGTTTCATTGTCTTTCTTCAAGTCCAAGGACTGGACTGACTAACAAGTTTCATTGTCTTTCTTCAAGTCCAGGGTCTTGACTGACTAACAAGTTTCATTGTCTTTCTTCAAGTCCAGGGTCTTGACTGACTAACAAGTTTCATTGTCTTTCTTCAAGTCCAGGGTCTTGACTGACTAACAAGTTTCATTGTCTTTCTTCAAGTCCAGGGTCTTGACTGACTAACAAGTTTCATTGTCTTTCTTCAAGTCCAGGGTCTTGATACATTCCAGTTGCTACTCGCACTCCAACACGGAAGGAACAAGTTTGAAACCTACATTACTAACAGAAGAAGAAAGACCGCATCATTTTTATTTATTCTAGCAATACCCAGCGTCTGACTAGGGTCTTTGCCCGATCTGGATTGGTCGGTCTCATTACTTGTGTAAAATCATCGTTGCTTCTTTAGTACTTAAGTAAAATCATCGTTGTCTCTTTAGTACTTAAGTAAAATTATCGTTGTCTCTTTAGTACTTAAGTTAAATCATCGTTGTCTCTTTAGTACTTAAGTAAAATTATCGTTGTCTCTTTAGTACTTAAGTTAAATCATCGTTGTCTCTTTAGTACTTAAGTTAAATCATCGTTATTCCTCAAAAACATCGTGAGATTTCTCAGCGTTATATTTAGTTTTGATAACCAGTAGAAGATTATTCCAGGGGACATAATCTTATGTGAATGCTCAACCAGTTTCATCTTCCCACCTGCCAACCAGGTGCGAGAGCAGTTATCACACACTTCTTATGTTTGATGAGTACAGATGTTCCTGCGGCATAATTAGACCATTCTGGAACAACATGTACATGGATTCTCAACAGCCTGTCTGCTGTGGAGAGGAAGGGTGGGTATTTCTGAAAAGGACATCAGTTCTTGAAACAAAACAAAACAAAACAAAAACAAAAACAAAAGAAAAACTGGAGGATTCTGTAAAACAAACATTAGGATCATTTGAAATTCTTTTTCCATTCCTCTTATCACTTATTCGCAATCATCAATAAAGAAAGTTAACTTATCATCAGATTTAACTATTTATCATCATATCAGGTAACGTATCATAAAATCTAGTGATCTATAAGATTTAGTAACTTATCATCGGATCTGTCAGGTTTAAAAACTTATCATCAGCTCTAGTATCTTATCAGATCTAGTAATCAGACTTAGTAACGTATCAGTCATTACGATGTCCCTTGCTGAACTTTGCCTCCCTAACAGCTCTCCTGTAGGCCTCTCGGTTGTGAGCAAGATGCCCTGCCGCTGATGCATCCATTTGCAGATCATCAACGATGTCTTGCAGCCATCTTCGCCTTGGTCTTCCTCTCTTTCTTTTTCCCATTATGTACCCTTCCAATACGGTCTTTTTAAATTCTCATGACGTTTAATATGTTAAATTAATATGTTTAATATTTCAGTTTTCTCTATTTAATCTTCTTTACTAGCCAAACTTCTTCAACATTAAATTCTTGTAGTGTTTATATATTTGTTCTTTTTGTGTCCATGATATTTCTGTAGCATTTATATTCAAAGGCATTTATGTGTTTCTCAGCTGCTTTGTTAAGTGTCCAGGTCTCACAGGCATATGTTGCGATGGGAAAGATGCATGCCCTTAAAAATCTTATTTTTGTAGCTCTGTCTGTTCCTCTCCACAGATTCTTTAGTTGTTTTATTTTTTTGAAGAGCGATTGATGTCCTCATTTTAATTTCCCTTATTGTATCTCCATTATTAGTTAGTAATGATCCAAGTAATTTATCATCAGACCTAGTAACTTATTAGATATAGTAACTTATCACTAGAACATTAGAACGTATTATCGGATTTATTACTTTATCACTTGTATTAACGTATTAGCAGATCTAGTAACATATTAGGAGATCAGGTTATCTATAGCCGTGTAACAGCTCACCAACAGCTATCGAGCACATGATACATATGTTCTGCTTACATGCTACAACCATTTCTCACCTGCGTACCGCACCAGTCCTTCCACAAGAACAGGTAATCTAACGGTTGTTGACAGCCCAGTAGAGCTCCTACCTACGTATAACTGGACTAACCATTAAGAGAGGAGGAACCGAAAGAAGGAGGTACCAGGTTTTGTTACTTGTATGCAGAGGAAAAAAAATACACAAGAAATAACAAGATATGTGGCTTGCCTGCAGGTACTGGCAGAATGAATTACCCAGAATTAACGCTGGCAAAGCTGTTAAATGTTTCTGTCGTGCAGGCAGCTGCACGTGAGCACCTTCCGAGTAGAGATAAGTGCAATGAGAGAGTTTTAGCACGAACTTATCCCGTCCTGGGGCGGTAAATTTTACTCCAGAGGTCGATTTGACATTCTGGAATCATAGTAAAGGACTGACTGTTTTTAAACAGATGAGATGTAATCACGAACAATCGCAGGAACACTTGTTGCACCAGGAAGCGAAAGACAAAGATAAAACTTCTACAAGATTAAAACTTGAGAGATTATGAAGAAACTAAAACGGTGCTTGTCAGATTTTATGATTTCGTTTCCTATTGTCCTTTCGTTTCTGTTATTTTTTTTTTTGTAATGTTCTTCTCGTTCTTAGTCATATTTTAACTGCTTATCAGCATATTTCAAGTTTATTAGCAACTACTTCTACCTCATCACACGTAACTGACATAAAACCTATGCTTTGTGCTTAAAACTGTGCACGTTTAACTGAACTAAAAGTAAAACTGTGCAAGTTTAACTGAACTAAAAGGAAGTCTCCTCTTGTCAGAGAAAGGACAACTGAAAATTACATCTTTAACTGAATAATGCCCCCATCTCTAAATCGGGAATAAAAGTGCAGTACCCGGTGAATAGAGTTCCAGAGAATGCTTTTAAACACGGGATACTGAGGGTAAAAAACTGAGGGTTGCATACTGACGGCAGAGTACTGAGGGTTGCGTACTGACGACAGAGTAATGAGGGTTGGGTACTGACGACAGAGTACTGAGGATTGGGTACTGACAACAGAGTACTGAGGGCTGAGTACAGAGAACTGTGTACTGAGGATTGCGTACTGAGGGGAGAGTACTAAGAGCAGAGTACTGAGGTTTGTGTACAGACAGTACTAAGAGCAGAGTACTGAGGTTTGTGCCATTATGTACCCTTCCAATACGGTCTTTTTAAATTCTCATGACGTTTAATATGTTAAATTAATATGTTTAATATTTCAGTTTTCTCTATTTAATCTTCTTTACTAGCCAAACTTCTTCAACATTAAATTCTTGTAGTGTTTATATATTTGTTCTTTTTGTGTCCATGATATTTCTGTAGCATTTATATTCAAAGGCATTTATGTGTTTCTCAGCTGCTTTGTTAAGTGTCCAGGTCTCACAGGCATATGTTGCGATGGGAAAGATGCATGCCCTTAAAAATCTTATTTTTGTAGCTCTGTCTGTTCCTCTCCACAGATTCTTTAGTTGTTTTATTTTTTTGAAGAGCGATTGATGTCCTCATTTTAATTTCCCTTATTGTATCTCCATTATTAGTTAGTAATGATCCAAGTAATTTATCATCAGACCTAGTAACTTATTAGATATAGTAACTTATCACTAGAACATTAGAACGTATTATCGGATTTATTACTTTATCACTTGTATTAACGTATTAGCAGATCTAGTAACATATTAGGAGATCAGGTTATCTATAGCCGTGTAACAGCTCACCAACAGCTATCGAGCACATGATACATATGTTCTGCTTACATGCTACAACCATTTCTCACCTGCGTACCGCACCAGTCCTTCCACAAGAACAGGTAATCTAACGGTTGTTGACAGCCCAGTAGAGCTCCTACCTACGTATAACTGGACTAACCATTAAGAGAGGAGGAACCGAAAGAAGGAGGTACCAGGTTTTGTTACTTGTATGCAGAGGAAAAAAAATACACAAGAAATAACAAGATATGTGGCTTGCCTGCAGGTACTGGCAGAATGAATTACCCAGAATTAACGCTGGCAAAGCTGTTAAATGTTTCTGTCGTGCAGGCAGCTGCACGTGAGCACCTTCCGAGTAGAGATAAGTGCAATGAGAGAGTTTTAGCACGAACTTATCCCGTCCTGGGGCGGTAAATTTTACTCCAGAGGTCGATTTGACATTCTGGAATCATAGTAAAGGACTGACTGTTTTTAAACAGATGAGATGTAATCACGAACAATCGCAGGAACACTTGTTGCACCAGGAAGCGAAAGACAAAGATAAAACTTCTACAAGATTAAAACTTGAGAGATTATGAAGAAACTAAAACGGTGCTTGTCAGATTTTATGATTTCGTTTCCTATTGTCCTTTCGTTTCTGTTATTTTTTTTTTTGTAATGTTCTTCTCGTTCTTAGTCATATTTTAACTGCTTATCAGCATATTTCAAGTTTATTAGCAACTACTTCTACCTCATCACACGTAACTGACATAAAACCTATGCTTTGTGCTTAAAACTGTGCACGTTTAACTGAACTAAAAGTAAAACTGTGCAAGTTTAACTGAACTAAAAGGAAGTCTCCTCTTGTCAGAGAAAGGACAACTGAAAATATTACATCTTTAACTGAATAATGCCCCCATCTCTAAATCGGGAATAAAAGTGCAGTACCCGGTGAATAGAGTTCCAGAGAATGCTTTTAAACACGGGATACTGAGGGTAAAAAACTGAGGGTTGCATACTGACGGCAGAGTACTGAGGGTTGCGTACTGACGACAGAGTAATGAGGGTTGGGTACTGACGACAGAGTACTGAGGATTGGGTACTGACAACAGAGTACTGAGGGCTGAGTACAGAGAACTGTGTACTGAGGATTGCGTACTGAGGGGAGAGTACTAAGAGCAGAGTACTGAGGTTTGTGTACAGACAGTACTAAGAGCAGAGTACTGAGGTTTGTGTACTGAGGGTAGAGTACTATAAGCAGAGTACTGAAGGTTGTGTACTGAGGGTAGAGTACTATAAGCAGAGTACTGAAGGTTGTGTACTGAGGGTAGATTACTGAAAGTTGCATATAGAGCTGAGCACTGAGAGCGACTACTGAGGGTTGCATAATGATGGCAGAATACTTGGAGTTGCGTACTGAGGGCTGGCTACTATATAGGAAACATACTTTGCTAAAACAAAATGACCAGATATAAATGTACTGATCCATCATTTGTTCTCTGATTAATAAAATTGATTTCAACAGCGTATAGCAGTAATGTTTACGGGTTGTAGTAAATAAAACACCAAAGCTCAGACTTCACGAGAGCGCAACTGAAGAAACGGACAGGGAGAAGGAAAGTTGTGGTTTTCTCTTGATGCGAAGAAGATGGTTATAGCTGAACTTTGAAAAGTATGTCTGTAACTGGGAGGAGGATCTCGAATGCCTGGATTTATCAACGTTATCATATACTTTGTCATTCTGCGTGCCAGTTATCAGTAGCATCAGGCTGAGGCCATTGTCCTTATCTGTAACTGATCAACCTGCCTCAGTTAACTGAGTTCTAACTGTTCTTCTATGGAAAAACGTTGTTTCTGCGTTTTGTTCTTCTATGGAAAAACGTTGTTTCTGCATTTTGTTCTTCTATGGAAAAACGTTGTTTCTGCGTTTTGTTCTTCTATGGAAAAACGTTGTCTCTGCGTTTTGTTCTTCTATGGAAAAACGTTGTCTCTGCGTTTTGTTCTTCTATGGAAAAACGTTGTTTCTGCGTTTTGTTCTTCTATGGAAAAACGTTGTTTCTGCGTTTTGTTCTTCTATGGGAAAACGTTGTTTCTGCATACTGTTCGTCTATAGGAAAACATTGTTTCTGCATATTGTTCGTCTATAGGAAAACGTTGTTTCTTCATGTTGCTCTCCTACACAAGCGAAGAGGCTCCATTGTGCTACACTGTCATTACAAGTATATACAATATGATATTACAAAATACACACATCAGAAAACAGACGAACCCCTTCCACTACATTGGTGCCTCTATCATAATCGAAGATGACTATTTTTGTTCTCAGTGCATCACTGTCTTGATTCTCTGAAATCTTGGAAAATGGTCTCTGTTTTGTCTAGCAATATTTCATTTAACTGAAAATAATAGTATGAAAATAATAACAAAAATATGAAATTGCCTGACCTGTTTAAGGTTACCATGAATACACTCTCCATAATGATCTGACCTGTTTATGGTTACCATGAGTACACTTTTCATAATGATCTGACCTGTTTAAGGTTACCATGAGTACACTTTCATTATTATGATAGAGAAGAAGAACTGTGGTATATCGCCAGGTGATGACAGAGAAGAAAAACTGTGTTATATCACCAGGTGATGACAGAGAAAATCTGTGTTATATCGCCAGGTTATGACAGAGAAAAACTGTGTTATATCGCCAGGTTATGACAGAGAAAATCTGTGTTATATCGCCAGGTGATGACAGAGAAGAAGAACTGTGTTATATCGCCATATGATGACAGAGAAGAAGAACTGTGTTATATCACCAGACTTAGAAGAAGACCACTACCCGCAATTCTCAGCTTCCAGACAAGACACTGCTTGCTGCTGATCTACCTACCTACCTACCTACCCACCTACCTACTTACCTACTTACCTACCTACCTACCTACCTACCTACCTACCTACCTACCTACCTACCTACCTACCTACCTACCTACCTACCTACCTACCCACCTACCTACCTACCTGCCTGCCTGCCTGCCTACCTACCTACCTAACCTACCTACCTACCTACCTACCTACCTACCTACCTACCTAACCTACCTACCTACCTACCTACCTACCTACCTAACCTACTACCTACTACCTAACCTACTACCTACCTAACCTACCTACCTACCTAACCTACCTACCTACCTACCTACCTACCTACCTACCTACCTACCTAACCCACCTACCTAACCTACCTACCTATCTACCTACCTCACCTACCTACCTACCTACCTAACCTACCTACCTACCTCACCTACCTAACCTACCTACCTACCTACCTAACCTACCTACCTAACCTGCCTACCTATCTACCTACCTCACCTACCTAACCTACCTACCTACCTAACCTACCTACCTACCTACCTCACCTACCTACCTACCTATCTACCTACCTACCTACCTAACCTACCTACCTACCTACCTCACCTACCTACCTACCTACCTACCTCACCTACCTACCTAACCTGCCTACCTACCCACCTACCTACCTACCTACTTATCTGTCTACCTAACCTACCTACCTACTTACCTACATACCTAACCTACCTACCTACTTAACTAACCTACCTACCTACCTACATACCTAACCTACCTACCTACTTACCTAACCTACCTACCTACCTACCTATCTACCTACCTAACCTACCTACCTACCTAACCTACCTACCTAACCTACCTACCAACTTACCTAACTTACCTACCTACCTACCTACCTACCTACCTAATCTACATACCTACAATGAATGTAGCCCAAGCAGTAGCTCAGCACAAGCTAGGATGGTCTCCAGACTCCAGAATACATCACTGAGACGTGTTCTCTACGGAAACTGAAGAGCCAAACTCTAAGGGAAAGATAAAAGGGAGGCGACTGCAGTAAAACTGGTTCAAATAATAAAGGTAGATAGAGGTGTATGGTGCGGTTTTACAAGGCGCAGATGGAGTGAGTAAGTGAGAAAAAACTAATAGAAAGTATGAGAGCGAGATGAGAATGTATAAATGAAAAACATACAACATCCAATATTTTGGCGTGAACCTTTTTTCGTGGATATTCATACACAAACAAACACGACATATAATTAACAGAAAAACTTACCTTAGTGGCATCCTCCCATGTAGGAAACACAAGAATGCATGTCCCATTGACGAGGCATAGAGACCACGTGGGGGGGGGGGGGCACAAAGGATAGCAGATGAAGCCAGTCGGAAATAAGAAGCTATCGAAAGACGACAGGTGGGGTGGGGGAGGGAAGGGCAATAGACACGTGTAGGGCGCTAGACAAGCAGGTGCCGGGGTGGGGGGAGGGGGGAAGCGGAGGGATAATGAATGAAGAATGAACAGAAGGGGCCATACTGTCATATCAGTCCTTACTTAAATCTCCAGACAGAGAGAGACAGACAGACAGACAGACAGACAGACAGACAGAGAAGCTGGCTCCACCCATACTTTCATATCAGTCCTTACTTAAATCTCCAGACAGCCTCTCTCCAGACAGACAGAGAGACAGACAGAGAAGCTGGCTCCAACTATACTGTCATATCAGTCCTTACTTAAATCTCCAGACGGCCTCTCTCCAGACAGACAGAGAGACAGACACACAGACACACAGAGAAGCTGGCTCCACCCATACTGTCATATCAGTCCTTACTTAAATCTCCAGACAGCCTCTCTCCAGACAGACAGAGAGACAGACAGAGAAGCTGGCTCCAACTATACTGTCATATCAGTCCTTACTTAAATCTCCAGACGGCCTCTCTCCAGACAGACAGAGAGACAGACACACAGACACACAGAGAAGCTGGCTCCACCCATACTGTCATATCAGTCCTTACTTAAATCTCCAGACAGCCTGTCTCCAGACAGCCTGTCTCCAGACAGAGAGAGAGAGAGAGTGAGAGAGAGAGAGAGAGACAGGCAGACAGAGAAGATGGCTGCACCCATACGGCCATGTCAGTCCTTATTTAAATCTCCAGACAGAGAGACAGATAGAGACGGACAGACAGAGAATATGGCTGCACTCAACCGGTCATGTCATCTCCAGACAGCCTATCTTCAGAGAGTGTGAGAGAGAGAGAGAGAGAGAGAGAGACATACATACAGACAGACAGACAAACAGACAGACAGAGAATGAACGAACGAACGAATAGACTTTATTTTCAAAGGGCACCCTGGCCTATCTATCCTTCGGCCCTTCATCATTCAACTTTCATTCAGTCGCAGATATTCAGCATTTGTTATTGAACACAATATGCATGAAAAAACAAAAAATGAATACGTGAATAATTAATAAACCCTTTCTTTCCATACACTCCACATTCTGCTTTATGTAACTACATGAAATAAACGTAACTGCTTTCTTACATTCATTATAAACTAACAAATGTATAGAACAGCAATATAATAGATACAACAATCAAGCCATACTTTAGATTAAACTAATTTAGACTTTGATAGTACATACGCTTGTACTTTTCATAAAAGCAAATACATGCAGATGCATATATTCACACACACTATCAAACATACCACATATATACAAACACATCCACACATATACATATACACACATGCATTCACATATATACACATAAAGACATGTTCATATACACACTATGTGCATACACATAAAGACATGTGCATATGCGCAGCTGAGTAAGAATGGCTTTTTAAAAACATGTCAAGCCTTGGTTGTGGAAGAATACAATTGGTTAAGCGTTGACTGTGTTTTGGGTTGGATTTTAACAATAATCACACATACGATGGAGCATTGTGAGATAGAATTTTATGAATTAACTTGGTATTGTTGAAAGGAATGGTCTTCTTGAGGGGTAGAATGTCAAGTTGTTTGCCCTTATTTGTAACATGTGCTGCATGTTTGTAGTCTATAAGCTTTACTGCTTTTGTGCGATGAGTTTTGTTAGACTGTCTATATGACGATTCCAGCTGAAGTGGTGATCAGTCGTGAGACCTAGAGTTTTATGTTCACTAACATTCTCTATCTGTGAAGTTCCAGCATGGAGCTGTAGTGTTGTTGCTGGTGAATTTGTTATTTTCTGTCTTGTTGAGAGAGCATGGATTTTGTTTTCCTGATGTTTATGAGCATTCTGTTGTTGTTGCTACAGTTTAATTAGACTGTTTATTTCACATTCAAGAGATGACTGAAGTTTAATACAGTCGTTGTCGCTAGTGTAAACTGTGCAGTCATCAGAAAAAGATCACAAGACGATTTTTTTTAGATGAAATGGAAGATCATTGATGTAGATGGTAAAAATCAGAGGACCAAGAATAGACCCATGTGGAACACCGTTATCAACCACAGATGAATTTCAATTTCTGAGGCAAACTGCCTGCTCTCTGTTGGAAAGAAAAGCAAAGAATTGTGTTACGTCCGGGGGTAATTTAGAGAGCAGCACCAAGAAGGTGAGAACTAAGCTACCCAGTCAACCATGTCCACAGTACACATGTGCCTGCTCTCCAGGACAACAAACTTAACTGCCCTGAATATGCCCAGGGATACTTCGGCATGATAAAGTAATTTGATATAGTAGAACAATACACTCAACACATACTGTCTTATCATTGCTCAAAGCTCGATGTTACTTTCTGTAACAGAAGTTTTATCATTGCTCAAAGCTCGATGTTACTTTCTGTAACAGAAGTTTTATCATTACTCAAAGCTCGATGTTACTTTCTGTAACAGAAGTTTTATCATTACTCAAAGCTCGATGTTACTTTCTGTAACAGACGTTTTACCATTGCTCAAAGCTCGATGTTACTTTCTGTAACAGAAGTTTTATCATTACTCAAAGCTCGATGTTACTTTCTGTAACAGAAGTTTTATCATTGCTCAAAGCTCGATGTTACTTTCTGTAACGGAAGTTTTATCATTACTCAAAGCTCAATGTTACTGTCTCCCAGGTGGCTTATCTGAGTTGATATCCCTATCTTCCAGGTGACTTATCTGAGTTGATATCCCTATCTCCCAGGTGACTTATCTGAGTTGATATTCCTATCTCCCAGGTGACTTATCTGAGTTGATATCCCTATCTTCCAAGTGGCTTATCTGAGAATATAACTGAAGCTGATTATTTATTGCAGATCGCGCAATTGTGTGCATTCATTATTCCATACCCGGCTTTTTAAATTGACATTCTTTACAGGAATTCTAGAAAAAAAAACTTAATTAAAAAGCAACTTCACTGGAAAGATTATATTATCTGTGATATATATTATTTATAGTGCATTTCTAAGTAATTGTTTCAGATGCGTCATATGGCTATCGGTCGCATTGGCCCAGGTTTGTAAAGTTCTTTGGTAATAAACTACATAAGCTATATGCGATCTAGGAGATTGAAATATTGATCGATTGTCACAGCTGGACAGGTTTTACTTGGTTTTTCTTGTCACCCATGATTTACGTCCACATAGGAATACTCGCAGATTTAACTCTGTTGTGCGATAATGTTTTCGGTAAACCTATTATCTCCGCTCTGTTGAGATGGAAACTTGAAATCGTTGAGACCGCTGGCGTATAAAGAGTTAATCAAGCTTGTAATTAGATTGTGATTAACCATGACCTTCATGCCTGGCTGGCTTCTAAATGACTGTCAATGTTACTTTAATACGGTTAAGACCTATCTGTGGTCATATCACTGTAGTTATCAGTTGCACTTTCAGTTTTTTTGTTTTGTTTGTTTATAACCTGTAATATACCACTATTGCGACAGTTTTAACTGAAAAAAAAAGAATGTTCATACCAGACAGAACTGAACTGATCTCGACGACCTGAGAATTGTGGCAGTTTTATGGAACTAATGTCGACAACCTGAGAATTGTGGCAGTTTTATGGAACTAATGTCGACAACATGAGAGTTGTGGCAGTTTTATGGAACTAATGTCGACAACCTGAGAGTTGTGGCAGTTTTATGGAACTAATGTCGACAACCTGAGAGTTGTGGCAGTTTTATGGAACTAATGTCGACAACCTGAGAGTTGTGGCAGTTCTCAAATGTCTAACCGTCCACACTCAAGATCCACGCTAGCAACTGTCTGAATGTCCACATCGTGACTTTAGAGAGGGCGGGGGAACAGAACAACGACTAATTTCTCTCGCAAAACTTGTTAGCCTAAAACTTGTTAGTATTTGAGGACGAAAGCCTAAACCTTGCTAAATAACCTTGACCCACATGCATCCATTCATCATATTAATGGAATGTCAAGAATACAATATGACAAGTTTGCTTTTAGATTTGGTTACAAACTAAGGAGATTATGTAACAGAATGACTATTTCTCTGTTCAAAGGGGACCACTGAAATGGTATGACTACTCGTTTGATTAAATCTACTTGTGGAGTACAGTTTCAACTTATAAATTTCTTCTTGTTGTTGGTGTTCTAAAACCACCTAATTTTCTATATTATTCACTGAGAAAATACAACAAGATACCCAGGCGTCCACCTCCACAGAATAATACAGATACAACAACTTAATATAACTTGGCAGTCTTCCAACCAAAACAAACTGGTCAACAATGAGAATTCCAACAAAGCCAATTGGTGTAGTTTATCATCAGACAACACACATTTATTAATGGACAAAATGAGGGGTGAAATCATGATGATGGGAATGTAGCCATCAAGCTGAACAAAATTCACAGTAACAAATGCCCGGCGTGAGAGAACTCTACGCCATATGGGCAGAAACCTTACAATGTCCTATACACATAAAATCATACTTACAACGTTCCACCAAAAACCTCAGCCATCACAAGAAAACCTAATTCTTCCATCTCAACTACATAAAACCTGCCACTAACAAAAGAAACTCTTCCTAAACTGAGACTCCATCTACATTAAAACTAGTAAGGTTCATCCTACAACACAAACAAGTAAGGCTCCTACTACAACAATCAAGTAAGGCTCTCTTGCTACACAAAACAAGTAAGGCTCTCCCTTTTACTAAATCGTGAGTGGTTTTTATACTATCCCTATCCACTCAGTTTTCTCCATGCTGCACGCTTATCACAAGACCCCTGCTCAATGGTCTCAACCAACCTACCTCTCAAACAAGGGTACTCACTCTATTAATTATTTCCTAAATACCAATCCTGGTTATAACCCCTAGCCTATACTGCTATAATTAAAACATTCAGAGACAGGACAGTAAAAATACAAACCTCTTGGCCTGTTCTCTCTGAAAATCTTTGCAGCCGTTCCTGTGGCGATGTTGTGGCATGGGTGTAATGGTGAATGGAAAGTGGATTACGGTAATTTGTGTAAATACCTGACGTGAACTCATCGAATAAGGCTCTTCGCCCGCTCCACTACAATGGGGCCTACGTTCAGCCGCGCCCTATTACTAAACCAGAGCACCATGTAGAGGAGGGATGTTTGCTTTCTCAGCTCTGGATCCTCAACCTTAAAAAAAAAATGCCATTTTCTGGGACAGTCCGTTTTCCTTTCCAAAAATCTACTGAAAAAAAAAAATCGACAGATCAATGATGTTTATATAAAGCATGAAGCAACCGAAACTGTCCCTGCCAGAGTGGCAGCCGGCCAACACAGCTGATTTATCCCGTATCGCAAGTGTGAATCCCTACAGCAGACACACGTTTACCGTTTATAAAATGCCTGAACGTGGAAAACATGTCAGAGACCGCGGGCCGGGAAACGAAAAGCTCCAGGCAGTTCTGCCAAGAAAGGGGAGGTGGCGGGGGGAAAGGGGGGGGGGAGAGAGAACATATGACAATAGAGAGAGAAAATGGAGACTTTTTTGGAACTTTATTTGGGTTTAGTGTGTGGATGTGGGAGTATGTCTGTGTGTGTATGTGGGAGTATGTCTGTGTGAGTGTTTGTATATGTGGGTGGGTGATGAGAGAACAGAGAAAATTTGGAATATAGGTCAAGGACAAGATGAAGAGGGAACTGTTTCAGCAACGCTTTAAAACTGTGGCATCTGCACAGCAGGAAAACACTGCATCAAACTGTTAAGACTGACATCATTTTGACTGGTTTTTAAGCTTTTAATAACATGAAAGATGATAACAGCGAAAGCGGTTATGACTCTCTGACAGTGATGATGATTCTGGTAGTGATAATGTCAGATGACTGAGAATGAAAACTGAACGTATTCAAGATTTCTTTTTTCTACTAATCTTTTCCAACAGCCGCGCTAGAGGAGAAAGTGTGCAAAGAAAGAGCAGATCATAAATAAATGAACAATTTGTTAAAAACATGGGGACGGTCCCTAAACCAGTCCTTGTTCGATGATAAACGGACTTTTGGTGGGTTACCAGATTAATATGGGGCGTGCGGAAAATAGAAGCGACAGAATGAGAGCCAGGCTGAACTGTGAGCAATAAATCTTGATCCAGCACCGTGTGACGGGTCGCTGAAACAGGATAAGCCATTCACGCGGCCTCCAGGGACTCCAGGGTGCAAACAAAACAAGCGTTGATGGGCACACAACCAGAGGATTGCTTCTAGCGATTAAAAGTGCAGAGACTGCGAGGGAAACACACGCTGATGGGCAGACAACATGAGGATATCTTCTAGCGATTATTAAAAGTGCAGAGACTGCGAGGAAAACACACGCTGATGGGCAGACAACCTGAGGATTTCTTCTAGCGATTATTAAAAGTGCAGAGACTCCAGGATGCGAACAAAACAAGCGTTGATGGGCAGACAACCTGAGGATGTCTTCTAGCGATTATTAGAAGTGCAGAGATTCCAGGATGCGAACAAAACAACCGTTGATGGACAGACAACCTGAGGATTTCTTCTAGCGATTATTAGAAGTGCAGAGATTCCAGGTTGCTAACAGGTCATCAGACCTCACATGTTTGTTGGATTTGTTGGAGAAACTCCTGCAATCCTCGAATATTAATCCCATACTGGTCTATAAACAAGCTTATTTCTATCCCATACTGGTCCATAAACTATCTTACCTTATCCTACACTGGTCTATAAACTATCTTACTTCTTCTGTCTATTACTGGTCAACAAACTAGCTTACTTCCATCCCATACTGGTCCATAAACTATCTTACTTCATCTCGAACTGGTCCATAAGCTATCTTACTTCTTTCTGATGCTGGTCAACAGACTAGCTTGCTTCTATCCCATACTGGTCTATAAACTCGCTTCACAGATTAACTGGCTAAAATAAAAGTGTTTGATCAGGTTGCCTGCTGCTATACGACGGTGAACATAACTACCACCCCTTGTCAAACCCACGATCTTGTGAATGCCTCGAGAAAGTCAATAGCAGCTGGAATAAACATTTTTAAAAAAACGGCATTTTGTGAGCTGGCACTAGATGCCCGGAAGTGTGGCTTTTGAGGTCGGAGCGTCCTCGCTCACGTGATCCGAACTGATAAGACCTATATATAGTCGAGGAATGCGTGACGGAGAAAGAGAGAGTCTGAGGATATACGGCGGGGCTTAGTTCATCTCGTCTGTGCTTATAATTACCCCCAGCCGAACTCCTACTGTTTGATAACGTACTGAGGAATCATAACGTGCTGTGGATTATGTCATTCTCGTCTTATTTGGAGATTCTCTGATTCCTGGTGATATTCGTCATATATTTTGGATGGGCACTCATCAAGGTCCAACATGTGTTCATTAGCATGGATAATACTATGTCACTGGTGTCAGGAGATATCTAACCTGGCAACAGGCAGCTGCACAATCAATAATGTGCATATAGCACATGGTAATTCCTGGAGATGGGAGGGGGCACCATAGCGGCAGATGTGTGTGATAAATTCAGTGCGTTAGCACAGGGGGGAGATATGTGTGATAATTCAGTGTATTAGCACAAATGGGAGATATGTGTGATAATTCAGTGCATTATCACAAGGGGGAGATATGTGTGATAATACAGTGCATTAGCACAAAGGGGAGATATGTGTGATAATTCAGTGCATTAGCACAAGGGGGAGATATGTCATAATTCAATGCGCTAGCACCAGGGGAGATAAGTGTGATAATTCAGTGCGTTACCACAAGTACAGCGCGTTACCACAAGGAAAGATATGTGTGATAATTCAGTGCATTAGCCAAATGCAAATTATGTGTAGTATGATGAAGCGGATCATGGCAGCAGTTGTTGCAAATGCAGAAGTGCAGAGGCACATGGTGATACGGGGAGATGCGAGTATCATAAGAGCAGCAGTAGCTGCAATGTCAATAAGTGCGATGGCACAATTTATATGAATAAATATATATATATATATATATATATATATATATATATATATATATATGCTTATGAGGGCCAGGAGAGCCCCGGCCAGTTGGGTGGATATGATTTCTGTTGATACTTAGAGTTATACATTATACTGATGTCATGTTTATTACACTCATGATGATGAATGTTGATGCGCTGTGTATTACAATGCCTTTGTGTGTGAAAATGATGTATGTAGTGTGGATAAATAAATTTTGATTGATTTGAATTGCTTGACTTGGTTATGTGTATTGCATGTCGTGTAATTTTGTATGGATGTATGTAATATGCTGCATAACTGGCATACAGTATCCGTGGAGGGGAAATCCTGGGTTGTCGGTTAGAGGAGTTTTGAGCCCGGCCACCAGTACGGTAGCACATTAGGCCATGGATTTGTTGGTTTCAGCTGGTTGTGGTTATATCCCTTCCCAATTTCATTCCCAGCTGTAGATTTAGCACCCGCTAGGTTTACATTGTGATGGCGAGGTGCACGGCCAGCTTCTGGCATATCTTGCAACTTCTGCTAGAGTAGCAGACATATACAAGGCCTTGTATTTTCGCTGGAGCTCATTGGCAGAGGAAGGTTAAACATGGAGCATGAACAATACACCATCTACATCCTAACTGCCCAGGACAAGCAAGATATGTAATAATAATGTACCTGCTTCGAAACAGTCTTCTGAGACGAAAGATGTCATTATAAACACATTTCTTTTAATCATGGTAATATATTACATTTTAACACCGTGGTCTTTAGTTTCAAAGTGTTGACCAGAAGAACAAAGAAAAAAAAATATCTGGAACTCGAACCAGCGCCAATACAGTGTTTGCTTAATTGTAGTTAACGCTGTCCGGGTTACTGCTTGCCCTAGCTGAGTCTGGGGTTCGAGTCGCTGGTAATTCTCTTGTCATTTTTGTCCTGTCCCATCTAAAGTGCTGTGTCTACCGTTTTTGTCCTGTCCCATCTAAAGTGCTGTGTCTACCGTTTTTGTCCTGTTCCATCTAAAGTGCTGTGTCTACCGTTTTTGTCCTGTCCCATCTAAAGTGCTGTGTCTACCGTTTTTGTCCTGTCCCATCTAAAGTGCTGTGTCTACCGTTTTTGTCCTGTTCCATCTAAAGTGCTGTGTCTACCGTTTTTGTCCTGTTCCATCTAAAGTGCTGTGTCTACCGTTTTTGTCCTGTCCCATCTAAAGTGCTGTGTCTACCGTTTTTGTCCTGTTCCATCTAAAGTGCTGTGTCTACCGTTTTTGTCCTGTTCCATCTAAAGTGCTGTGTCTACCGTTTTTGTCCTGTTCCATCTAAAGTGCTGTGTCTACCGTTTTTGTCCTGTTCCATCTAAAGTGCTGTGTCCACCGTTTTTGTCCTGTCCCATCTAAAGTGCTGTGTCTACCGTTTTTGTCCTGTCCCATCTAAAGTGCTGTGTCTACCGTTTTTGGAGCAGGGCTGTGCTCTATCAAGCTTCGTTGTCTCTCATTTGAAAAATCTGCTCTTGTAACTAATTCAGAAGATTTGGTATGCATTTCCAATAGAGGGCATTATCATTTCCTTGTGTGTATGTTTGTCATCAAGGATACGAGAGAAGTCATGACAACCATACATCATCGCCATCTAACGTCATCATTATCATTAATGAGTAGGATGGTAAATTTAATGAGTAAGGCGATATCGCCAATGAATAAGACACTATCATTAATGAAATGTATAAACTAGGAAGAAAGTAGGAACAGCTTTATTATTTAACGATAACAAACTTGTAAGGTTTCGGCGCGAACCACTATCAAACAAAAACAAACAGGACGAAAAAATAGAGAGAAGAGACAAAGTATGGATTACATTAAACTAATATAAGGGAAATAACAAACAATGAAAAAAAATCAATGAAAAAATTAAAGAAAAATAGTAACAGAATGAAAACTTATACCACTCCTTGTAAAGGCACAAAAAAAGGCTTGTGTGTATCCAGGAACATAAGCAATTTGTCTTCACAAAAAAAGGCTTGTGTGTATCCAGGAACATAAGCAATTTGTCTTCACAAAAAAGGCTTGTGTGTATCCAGGAACATAAGCAATTTGTCTTCACAAAAAAGGCTTGTGTGTATCCAGGAACATAAGCAATTTGTCTTCACAAAAAAAGGCTTGTGTGTATCCAGGAACATAAGCAATTTGTCTTCACAAAAAAGGCTTGTGTGTATCCAGGAACATAAGCAATTTGTCTTCACAAAAAAGTTTGTATTGCGGGCGTAGACCCTGACACCCGTGACGTCTTCTCCTCAGATATGGGGCGTAGACCCTGACACCTTCTCCTGATATATGCGGTGTAGACCCTGACACCCGTGACGTCTTCTCCTCAGATATGGGGCGTAGACCCTGACACCTTCTCCTGATATATGCGGTGTAGACCCTGACACCCGTGACGTCTTCTCCTCAGATACGGGGCGTAGACCCTGACACCTTCTCCTGATATATGCGGTGTAGACCCTGACACCCGTGACGTCTTCTCCCAACATATGCGGGCGTAGACCCTGATACCTGTGACGTCTTCTCCTCACATATGCGGTGTAGACCCTGATACCCGTGACGTCTTCTCCTAACATATGCGGGCGTAGACCCTGACACCCGTGACATCTTCTCCTAACATATGCGGGCGTAGACCCTGACACCCGTGACATCTTCTCCTCACATATGCGGGCATAGACCCTGACACCCGTGACATCTTCTCCTCACATATGCGGGCGTAGACCCTGATACCTGTGACGTTTTCTCCTCACATATGCGGTGTAGACCCTGACACCCGTGACATCTTCTCCTCACATATGCGGGCGTAGACCCTGATACCTGTGACGTCTTCTCCTCACATATGCGGTGTAGACCCTGACACCCGTGACATCTTCTCCTAACATATGCGGGCGTAGACCCTGACACCCGTGACGTCTTCTCCTAACATATGCGGGCGTAGACCCTGACACCCGTGACATCTTCTCCTCACATATGCGGGCATAGACCCTGACACCCGTGACATCTTCTCCTCACATATGCGGGCGTAGACCCTGACACCCGTGACATCTCCTCACATATGCGGGCATAGACCCTGACACCCGTGACGTCTTCTCCTAACATATGCGGGCGTAGACCCTGACACCCGTGACATCTTGTCCTCACATATGCGGGCGTAGACCCTGACACCCGTGACATCTTGTCCTCACATATGCGGGCGTAGACCCTGACACCCGTGACATCTTGTCCTAACATATGCGGGCGTAGACCCTGACACCCGTGACATCTTGTCCTCACATATGCGGGCATAGACCCTGACACCCGTGACATCTTGTCCTCACATATGCGGGCGTAGACCCTGACACCCGTGACATCTTGTCCTCACATATGCGGGTGTAGACCCTGACACCCGTGACATCTTCTCCTAACATATGCGGGTGTAGACCCTGACACCCGTGACATCTTCTCCTAACATATGCGGGCATAGACCCTGACACCCGTGACATCTTCTCCTAACATATGCGGGTGTAGACCCTGACACCCGTGACATCTTCTCCTAACATATGCAGGCATAGACCCTGACACCCGTGACATCTTCTCCTAACATATGCGGGTGTAGACCCTGACACCCGTGACATCTTCTCCTAACATATGCGGGCATAGACCCTGACACCCGTGACATCTTCTCCTCACATATGCGGCTTAGACCCTGACACCCGTGACATCTTCTCCTCACATATGCGGGCATAGACCCTGACACCCGTGACATCTTCTCCTCACATATGCGGGCGTAGACCCTGACACCCGTGACATCTCCTCACATATGCGGGCATAGACCCTGACACCCGTGACATCTTCTCCTAACATATGCGGGCGTAGACCCTGACACCCGTGACATCTTCTCCTCACATATGCGGGCATAGACCCTGACACCCGTGACATCTTCTCCTCACATATGCGGCTTAGACCACATGGTTTGAACTCGTTATTTAGCTACACATAATCTTCCACAATCATACCCATTCTCACTTGTTGCACATAGTTTAGTACTCTCATCATCACATTGCTACTCCTCTACCACAACCATAATCATTCGTTTCACCTTCTCATAAATATACTATCACCCCTTCCCTCCCATCTTTTACTATCAAACATCACAATTCCCTTTCATCATTTACTATGAAGCATCACAGGAAAAACTGGCGAACTACTTTGCGAGCCCTATGTGACGTTTAACGGCACGGGAAGGATATAAGATATAAGATAAGATCACTTTCCACTCCCTTAAGAGCATCGTTCACGGATACTGACTCTCCAGTCATCCCTGTTCTTTGTATAATTCTGTGCTCTTTCTCTGCGCAATATTTCTTACACTCAACCTTGCACTATTTTGCACCTTTCAGCACGAACGCGTTGTAACCATGGTGACGGACGCACATCTCTTATGTTCCTGGATACACACAAGCTTTTTTTTTGTGTGCCTTTACAAGAACTGAGATAAGTTTTCATTCCGTTACTGTTTTTTTTTTTTATTTTTTATTTCGCTTACATTAGTTTGATGTAATCGATACTTTGTCTCTTCTCTCTAATTCTTCGTCCTGTTTGTTTTTGTTTGATAGAGGTTCGCGCCGAAACGTTACAAGTTTGTTATCGTTAAATAATAAACCTGTTCCTACTTTCTTCCTAGTTTATATATTTTGGTATCACAGCTTTCCTGCAGTGCTTCTTGTATAGTTATTTGACTATATACTAATTATTTGTGTGCTACTATCATTAATGAATGCGGCCGCAAAATTAATGAGTAAGAATGTCATTAATGAGTAAGAACTATCATTAATGGATAAGAACGTATCATTAACGAGTAAGAGCGTATCATTAATGGGTAAGAGAGTATCATTAATGGGTAAGAGCGTATCATTAATGGGTAAACGCGTATCATTAATGGGTAAGAGAGTATCATTAATGGGTAAACGCGTATCATTAATGGGTAAGAGTATCATTAATGGGTAAGAGCGTATCATTAATGAGTAAACGCGTATCATTAATGGGTAAGAGCGTATCATTAATGGGTAAACGCGTATCATTAATGGGTAAGAGAGTATCATTAATGGGTAAGAGCGTATCATTAATGGGTAAGAGAGTATCATTAATGGGTAAGAGCGTATCATTAATGGGTAAGAGCGTATGTGTTGCTCCCACAATGTTCCTTATACCATTACCAAGATACCGGTTTTTTTTTCCACATCGCTTCACTAAGAACAAGTAGCCTGAACGTAGAACAGAACAAAGAAAAACAGAACATACCTAATCCACAGTATGGGTTGTCTCGCATGAGCAGACCTTCAATATTTACTTTTTCTTCCAAAATAAACTCTCTGTATGTTATAACTGCGTCAGTGTGTGTTTTCCTTGAGGCCCGAAACGACTGTTTTTGTTTTTGACGCTTTCAGTGTCATAAAAGTTAGTCAAGTCCCTCGCAGTGTTCTGCATTCTCGCTGTTTAATTGTATTTCGAGAGAGAGTAAAGAGTTCTTTACAGTTTCCAGGGAAATAGAATTTCCATAATAGAAATTAGAATGTTGATTTTACCATATATATTAATATTGATTAAACAACATAACATACACAATGTAAATATGTTAAAATGATTATGACTGTTTAGTGTGTATGACTCATGCAAATATGCGCTCGTATAACTAAGACGAGCTACCTTTTTCAGTTGAAATTATACAATGTATCCATTGGCTTCCCTCATCATGTCTGATTAATTCTCTTTGTATTTACTAGACTTTTCTGTATAAGCTAGACTTTTCTTTACTTGCTAGTCTTCTCTGTACTTGTTAGTATTCTCTGGGTCTGTGGTATAACTCTGTTTTTGCATTCGTTGTGAAACGGGCTAATTTGTCTGTGCTGGTTCTGTGGTATAACTGTTGTTTTTTTGTTGTTTTTTTTTTGTGTTCATTGTGAATAGGTTCTTGCATTCATTATGGATAGGTTCTTGCATTCATTGTGGATCGGTTCTTGCAGTCATTGTGAATTGCTCTTCTATTCATTGTGAATCGGTTCTTCCATTCACTGTGGATCGGTTCTTGCATTCATTGTAAATAGGTTCTTGCATTCAATGTGGATCGGTTCTTGCAATCATTGTGGATCGGTTCTTCCATTCATTGTGAATAGGTTCTTCCATTCATTGTGAATCGGTTCTTGCTTTAATTGTGAATAGGTTCTTGCTTTAATTGTGGATCGGTTCTTGCATTCATTGTGGATCGGTTCATGCATTCATTGTGAATTGGTTCTTGCATTCATTGTTGATCGGTTCTTGCATTCATTGTGGATCGGGCTAAGCCCCATCCTTCAGTTCCTTGATGTTTTTGCCCTTCTCACTGAACACTTCTGTTTTTTGCACCTTCTCACTGAACACTTGTGTTTTTTTGCACCTTCTCACTGAACATTTGTGTTTTTTTGCTCTTCTCACTGAAAACTTGTGTTTTTTTGCCCATTAATTTTTCATTTTTTCCAGTGGTCCGCCTTTTTATCTTTTGTGAGCACGATTTGGTCCACAATTTCTTGACATCCACATCTTCAGTCTCAAATGGCTTCGGAATTTTCATTTATATTCTTTACCGGCCACAAATTTCTGTCATGGATCTATTCATGGATCTCCATCGCTCACGGTCTTTGCCGATGTTACCTGATTCCTGGCACTGAGCAGGAGAAACTTAACAGTGTAACCTGGCCGGGTAAATCTTCAAGTTCCTGGAAGCTGACATACCTAGAAACACAAGGCGGGTACGAGTTGTCACCTGTCCGACGTCTCTCACCTGGTACTGTAGGAGTTTGTCACTGGATGTTAGCCACAGCTTATGCAGGCAGCGCCATCCTTTTGTTTAGTTCACAGAAGAAGAAAATAATCGATAATTCTAATTTGGTGGGTTCAGTAGCTAAAACACTAAGATCTTGACGGATCTATGTTTTTTTGGAAGACAAATAAAATCAGTGGTTGGTAATCTTGAGATCATTATCGTCACTCTCAGAGCTGAGACTTGCGCCAGAGACACGGAGGTCTGGAAGCTAGAGACAGACCGGTGTAAGCCTGTTATAATTGCTTTGTGTCACGTGATCGTATCTAGGTCATCCAGGGATGCAATCGTTTGGATGAGTCATCGCATTCAGCACGTAGAGAGCAGAGAAGAAGAAAACAAGTATGGTAATGTCCGTCACACTGTGCAGAGCGTAATGCAATATGATTTCCGGCTGGGCATCGAGGGAGATATACAATGGATGTTTCTGAGCAATAAGAGGCGACACTGGATTGTTGGGTGGGGGGAGAAAGAGAGAGAGAATAGGCATTAGCAGAATAGCTTAATATGCATTTCAGAAAATAACATAATAGAGGCAGAGAGTTTGTAAGAGAATAGAGAGAGAGAGAGAGAGAGAGAGAGAGAGAGAGAGAGAGAGAGAGAGACAAAGAAAGAGAGATGCAAGCAACTTGTTTTATCTGCTTGAGGAAGCTGAAGAGAGAATTGTGTGTATGTGTGGATATATATATATATATATATATATATATATATATATATATATATATATATATATATCTCACATAGAGAGAGAGAGAGAGAGAGAGATGAGAAAATAATGTCAGACATATTTCCTTGTGAGAGAATAAACCACTTCCTTTCATGAGGCCCATTTTTTTAGGAAAGGGGGAGGGGGGTGGCTGGTGCATCGCTTCCAGGGCCCGATGGATGACAACAGAATGTCTAGAGTAGTGGTGGTCGTTGTTGGGGGAGGAAGGGTTGAGGAAGAATAGAAAATTCTCGGAACAGCGACGAAAAATTCTCGGAACAGCGGAGAAAAAAATCTCGGGAAAGCGAGGAAAAGGAATAAAAATATTTAATGAAAATTGTTTTTATGGGTGAATCGTTGACAAGAGTCACCTATTCCTGTCACACTGCAGCACAGAGATGTTAACTATAGGCTGTAGCACAAGGATGTTAACTGTATCCTGTAGCACAGGGATGTTAACTATAGGCTGTAGCACAGGGATGGTAACTATATCCTGTAGCACAAGGATGTTAACTATAGGCTGTAGCACAGGGGTGTTAACTATAGGCTGTAGCACAAGGATGTTAACTATAGGCTGCACCACAGGGATGTTAACTATAGGCTGTAGCACAGGGATGTTAACTATAGGCTGTAGCACAGGGATGTTAACTATAGGCTGTAGCACAAGGGTGTTAATTATAGACTGTAGCACAGGGATATATCGTGGACACAAAAAAGAACAAATATATCTATACTACAAGAGCTTAATATTGAAGAAGGCTGGCTAGTGAAGAGGATTAAAGAGAGAAAACTGAAATATTTTGGACACATTAAACGTCAAGATAATTTAGAGAAGACCGTATTGGAAGGATACATAATGGGAAAAAGAAAAAGAGGAAGACCAAGACGAAGATGGCTGCAAGACATCGTTGACGATCTGGAAATGGATGCAGCAGCAGCAGGCCATCTTGCTCACAACCGAGAGGCCTACAGGAGTGCTGTTTGGGAGGCAAAGTTCCGCAAGGGACATGCAAATGAATGAATGAATGAATGAATGAGCACAGGGATGTTAATTATAGACTGTAGCACAAGGATGTTAATTATAGACTGTAGCACAAGGATTTTAATTATAGACTGTAGCACAGGGATGTTAACTATAGGCTGTACAAAATGTGAAGACACACGGGCCCTATACTCCCTAGTTATGTCAATACTGCAGCTACCTGGTGCACCCACAAGGTTAGCTACATTCTGTCACATTACAACAAGACTGGCTACCTGGTGCACCCACAAGGTTAGCTACATTCTGTCACATTACAACAAGACTGGCTACCTGGTGCACCCACAAGGTTAGCTACATTCTATCACACTACAACAAGACTGGCTACCTGGTGCACCCACAAGGTTAGCTACATTCTGTCACACTACAACAAGACTGGCTACCTGGTGCACCCACAAGGTTAGCTACATTCTGTCACACTACAACAAGACTGGCTACCTGGTGCACCCACACGGGTAGCTACATTCTGTCACACTACAACAAGACTGTCTACCTGGTGCACCCACACGGTTAGCTACATTTTGTCACAATGCAACAAGACTGGCTACCTGGTGCACCCAAAAGGTTAGCTACATTCTGTCACACTGAACAAGACTGGCTACCCAGTAATATCAAGGTGATCTGTACCCCCACAGTCTCCAACTTAAACCTGCTGTTTCAGACTTACATAATTTTTTGTCCCTTCATGTAGTACGCAGCTAGAACGCAACTAGAAAACAAGTAAACTATAACTAGAACATGACTATAACACAACTAGAGCACAACTAAAACACAGAACTACGCCAGTCTCTAATTTCTCAACATTTCCAAAAGTCGCCATTGGAAAAAAAAGAATGTATTACTACAGCTAAAACTTGTGAATGTAATGATTTTGATTCCATTTCTTTTTATTTATTCTAATCATCTTTCTTTTGCTCTAACACGAAGAGATGTTTTGTCCTTCCTCATTATTTTCTGTACACTTGTTTCACATCTTTATACGTCGTTGATGAAAAGAAAAGAATCATATTCCCTCCCAGCTTTTCTTTCGATCAATGCCACTCCTTCCTCCCTCGACCCCCCCCCCCAACCCCCCACCCCTTCTCTGTATATATTTATCAACTTAATTTTGTTTACATGCTCCTCGTTTCTTCTCTCACAGAATACGTTCTGAGTGAGACACTGCACAGGACAATTAACCAGAAGCCATTAACCCTTGCGAGGCCAGTACACAAAAATTACTGACATTCACGGATAATTTTTGTTTGGAGTTCTGCCGTCCCACGTGACCAAGGCTGGCTGGAAATACCCTGTTTGCCTCATTGCGGTGTTACAAACATTTATACATCAAAGACTGGGTGTCCATTGATGCAAGAATTTCTGTGACATTCTGCTCACTGATTAGTTCCCATGTTTCTCTACGCGCTCTTTCAGTTTTTTTGAGGCAATAATGCAAATTTTCAAATCCCCGTTGCCTGAATATCGGTGTTTGTGAAACAGGAATGGAGACATAAAAGTGGGAAGGAATAGAGGGGAGTTTATGAAGGCAGCTTTTCGATCTTTGTCCCATATCACGAGAAAGGAATGTAGTAATTCAGCTTTATACAAACAATAATTCCAAACTCTCTTTATAAGGCACAGTTGTGCACAAGCGCAAGTTTTGTAAATATTTCACCCTTATCAGTAGCTCAATAACTAATTATTTTATATAAACAAATGTTTGTACAAAACGGATGAAATTGTAGAGAAAGACGAAAGACAGACAGACAGGCAGACAGACAAACAGATAGATGTAATGAAATCATGTTGCAAGTATTCCAAAGTCCCACTGTCTAGTTCCAGCTGTCTGCTGCTAATAGCCCTACACAGTGCATTGGTTCTAGGTGTAAAGCAGTTTGTGTATACTATGGCTGTTGGAATGTTTGTCTTTGTCTGTCTTGATGTATCTTCTCAGCTACTGATTTACATATTTCTGCCCACTTTATGAGAGTTTAGTGTACCGCAACAAACTAAAGGTTGAGAAACACTTTGTGGGTTAACATTTTGTCACACTACAACAAGACTGTCTACCTGGTGCACCCACACGGTTAGCTACATTTTGTCACAATGCAACAAGACTGGCTACCTGGTGCACCCAAAAGGTTAGCTACATTCTGTCACACTGAACAAGACTGGCTACCCAGTAATATCAAGGTGATCTGTACCCCCACAGTCTCCAACTTAAACCTGCTGTTTCAGACTTACATAATTTTTTGTCCCTTCATGTAGTACGCAGCTAGAACGCAACTAGAAAACAAGTAAACTATAACTAGAACATGACTATAACACAACTAGAGCACAACTAAAACACAGAACTACGCCAGTCTCTAATTTCTCAACATTTCCAAAAGTCGCCATTGGAAAAAAAAGAATGTATTACTACAGCTAAAACTTGTGAATGTAATGATTTTGATTCCATTTCTTTTTATTTATTCTAATCATCTTTCTTTTGCTCTAACACGAAGAGATGTTTTGTCCTTCCTCATTATTTTCTGTACACTTGTTTCACATCTTTATACGTCGTTGATGAAAAGAAAAGAATCATATTCCCTCCCAGCTTTTCTTTCGATCAATGCCACTCCTTCCTCCCTCGACCCCCCCCCCCAACCCCCCACCCCTTCTCTGTATATATTTATCAACTTAATTTTGTTTACATGCTCCTCGTTTCTTCTCTCACAGAATACGTTCTGAGTGAGACACTGCACAGGACAATTAACCAGAAGCCATTAACCCTTGCGAGGCCAGTACACAAAAATTACTGACATTCACGGATAATTTTTGTTTGGAGTTCTGCCGTCCCACGTGACCAAGGCTGGCTGGAAATACCCTGTTTGCCTCATTGCGGTGTTACAAACATTTATACATCAAAGACTGGGTGTCCATTGATGCAAGAATTTCTGTGACATTCTGCTCACTGATTAGTTCCCATGTTTCTCTACGCGCTCTTTCAGTTTTTTTGAGGCAATAATGCAAATTTTCAAATCCCCGTTGCCTGAATATCGGTGTTTGTGAAACAGGAATGGAGACATAAAAGTGGGAAGGAATAGAGGGGAGTTTATGAAGGCAGCTTTTCGATCTTTGTCCCATATCACGAGAAAGGAATGTAGTAATTCAGCTTTATACAAACAATAATTCCAAACTCTCTTTATAAGGCACAGTTGTGCACAAGCGCAAGTTTTGTAAATATTTCACCCTTATCAGTAGCTCAATAACTAATTATTTTATATAAACAAATGTTTGTACAAAACGGATGAAATTGTAGAGAAAGACGAAAGACAGACAGACAGGCAGACAGACAAACAGATAGATGTAATGAAATCATGTTGCAAGTATTCCAAAGTCCCACTGTCTAGTTCCAGCTGTCTGCTGCTAATAGCCCTACACAGTGCATTGGTTCTAGGTGTAAAGCAGTTTGTGTATACTATGGCTGTTGGAATGTTTGTCTTTGTCTGTCTTGATGTATCTTCTCAGCTACTGATTTACATATTTCTGCCCACTTTATGAGAGTTTAGTGTACCGCAACAAACTAAAGGTTGAGAAACACTTTGTGGGTTAACATTTTGTTGCCATCAGACAGCTGTCTGACCTGGTGACTTCGCGAACTGTCAAAACAACTGTTGCTTCAGTAATTCTTGCCCTGAGGCAAATAATTAACAAAAGACTTTGACATAGTCTGAAAACAAACTATAAAAATGACAATTACGTACAACCATACTTAGAGTACGTTGCACAAATTCTAATGATCCAGATATGATGAAAATAATTAGCACTGAATAACTATGAAAATCCATTTCGTAAGGTAAACAGATCATTTATCAGAGTTTTACAAATTCTATGAGTTTTGGCCGTTCACTTTTACATTGTCTACATTCTGCCTGTTTTTCTTAGAATAATGATTGAAAAGTCTGAGTTTTCCCGCAGACCATGAGGGAGATGGTGTCTGCAGTCATCAAGTTTCTCAGTCAAGTTTGCCAAGTTTATATTCTGAATCAATTTTGCCAAGTTTATATTCTCAGTCAAGTTTGCCAAGTTTATATTATGAGTCAAATTTGCCAAGTTTATATTCTCAGTCAAGTTTGCCAAGTTTATATTCTGAGTCAAGTTTGCCAAGTTTATATTCTCAGTCAAGTTTGCCAAGTTTATATTCTCTGTCAAGTTTGCCAAGTTTATATTCTCAGTCAAGTTTGCCAAGTTTATATTCTCTGTCAAGTTTGCCAAGTTTATATTCTCAGTCAAGTTTGCCAAGTTTATATTCTCTGTCAAGTTTGCCAAGTTTATATTCTCAGTCAAGTTTGCCAAGTTTATATTCTCAGTCAAGTTTGCCAAGTTTATATTCTCAGTCAAGTTTGCCAAGTTTATATTCTCAGTCAAGTTTGCCAAGTTTATATTCTCTGTCAAGTTTGCCAAGTTTATATTCTCAGTCAAGTTTGCCAAGTTTATATTCTCTGTCAAGTTTGCCAAGTTTATATTCTCAGTCAAGTTTGCCAAGTTTATATTCTCTGTCAAGTTTGCCAAGTTTATATTCTCAGTCAAGTTTGCCAAGTTTATATTCTCAGTCAAGTTTGCCAAGTTTATATTCTCTGTCAAGTTTGCCAAGTTTATATTCTCAGTCAAGTTTGCCAAGTTTATATTCTCAGTCAAGTCTGCCAAGTTTATATTCTCAGTCAAGTTTGCCAAGTTTATATTCTCTGTCAAGTTTGCCAAGTTTATATTCTCTGTCAAGTTTGCCAAGTTTATATTCTCTGTCAAGTTTGCCAAGTTTATATTCTCAGTCAAGTTTGCCAAGTTTATATTCTCAGTCAAGTTTGCCAAGTTTATATTCTCAGTCAAGTTTGCCAAGTTTATATTCTCTGTCAAGTTTGCCAAGTTTATATTCTCAGTCAAGTTTGCCAAGTTTATATTCTCAGTCAAGTTTGCCAAGTTTATATTCTCTGTCAAGTTTGCCAAGTTTATATTCTCAGTCAAGTTTGCCAAGTTTATATTCTCAGTCAAGTTTGCCAAGTTTATATTCTCTGTCAAGTTTGCCAAGTTTATATTCTCAGTCAAGTTTGCCAAGTTTATATTCTCAGTCAAGTTTGCCAAGTTTATATTCTCAGTCAAGTTTGCCAAGTTTATATTCTCAGTCAAGTTTGCCAAGTTTATATTCTCTGTCAAGTTTGCCAAGTTTATATTCTCTGTCAAGTTTGCCAAGTTTATATTCTCTGTCAAGTTTGCCAAGTTTATATTCTCAGTGAAGTTTGCCAAGTTTATATTCTCTGTCAAGTTTGCCAAGTTTATATTCTCTGTCAAGTTTGCCAAGTTTATATTCTCTGTCAAGTTTGCCAAGTTTATATTCTCTGTCAAGTTTGCCAAGTTTATATTCTCAGTGAAGTTTGCCAAGTTTATATTCTCTGTCAAGTTTGCCAAGTTTATATTCTCAGTGAAGTTTGCCAAGTTTATATTCTCTGTCAAGTTTGCCAAGTTTATATTCTCAGTGAAGTTTGCCAAGTTTATATTCTCTGTCAAGTTTGCCAAGTTTATATTCTCAGTCAAGTTTGCCAAGTTATATTCTCAGTCAAGTTTGCCAAGTTATATTCTCTGTCAAGTTTGCCAAGTTTATATTCTCAGTCAAGTTTGCCAAGTTTATATTCTCAGTCAAGTCTGCCAAGTTTATATTCTCAGTCAAGTTTGCCAAGTTTATATTCTCTGTCAAGTTTGCCAAGTTTATATTCTCTGTCAAGTTTGCCAAGTTTATATTCTCTGTCAAGTTTGCCAAGTTTATATCTCAGTCAAGTTTGCCAAGTTTATTCTCAGTCAAGTTTGCCAAGTTTATATTCTCAGTCAAGTTTGCCAAGTTATATTCTCTGTCAAGTTTGCCAAGTTTATATTCTCAGTCAAGTTTGCCAAGTTTTATTCTCAGTCAAGTTTGCCAAGTTTATATTCTCTGTCAAGTTTGCCAAGTTTATATTCTCAGTCAAGTTTGCCAAGTTTATATTCTCAGTCAAGTTTGCCAAGTTTATATTCTCTGTCAAGTTTGCCAAGTTATATTCTCAGTCAAGTTTGCCAAGTTTATATTCTCAGTCAAGTTTGCCAAGTTTATATTCTCAGTCAAGTTTGCCAAGTTTATATTCTCAGTCAAGTTTGCCAAGTTTATATTCTCTGTCAAGTTTGCCAAGTTTATATTCTCTGTCAAGTTTGCCAAGTTTATATTCTCTGTCAAGTTTGCCAAGTTTATATTCTCAGTGAAGTTTGCCAAGTTTATATTCTCTGTCAAGTTTGCCAAGTTTATATTATCTGTCAAGTTTGCCAAGTTTATATTCTCTGTCAAGTTTGCCAAGTTTATATTCTCTGTCAAGTTTGCCAAGTTTATATTCTCAGTGAAGTTTGCCAAGTTTATATTCTCTGTCAAGTTTGCCAAGTTTATATTCTCAGTGAAGTTTGCCAAGTTTATATTCTCTGTCAAGTTTGCCAAGTTTATATTCTCAGTGAAGTTTGCCAAGTTTATATTCTCTGCATGCAAATGCTGGGTTTAAAAGTGCGGCTCGTGCTAAATAATTTCGTGCTGTCCGTGTCAGCCGAGTGGTTGAGCGTTCTGTTTACTTCTCCGTGCTGTCCGTGTCAGCCGAGTGGTTGGGCGTTCTGTTTACTTCTCCGTGCTGTCCGTGTCAGCCGAGTGTTTGAGCGTTCTGTTTACTTCTCCGTGCTGTCCGTGTCAGCCGAGTGGTTGAGCGTTCTGTTTACTTCTCCGTGCTGTCCGTGTCAGCCGAGTGGTTGGGCGTTCTGTTTACTTCTCCGTGCTGTCCGTGTCAGCCGAGTGGTTGAGCGTTCTGTTTACTTCTCCGTGCTGTCCGTGTCAGCCGAGTGGTTGAGCGTTCTGTTTACTTCTCCGTGCTGTCCGTGTCAGCCGAGTGGGTTGGGCGTTCTGTTTACTTCTCCGTGCTGTCCGTGTTAGCCGAGTGGTTGAGCGTTCTGTTTACTTCTCCGTGCTGTCCGTGTTAGCCGAGTGGTTGAGCTTTCTGTTTACTTCTCCGTGCTGTCCGTGTTAGCCGAGTGGTTGAGCTTTCTGTTTACTTCTCCGTGCTGTCCGTGTTAGCCGAGTGGTTGAGCTTTCTGTTTACTTCTCCGTGCTGTCTGTGTTAGCCGAGTGGTTGAGCTTTCTGTTTACTTCTCCGTGCTGTCCGTGTTAGCCGAGTGGTTGAGCTTTCTGTTTACTTCTCCGTGCTGTCCGTGTCAGCCGAGTGGTTGAGCTTTCTGTTTACTTCTCCGTGCTGTCCGTGTTAGCCGAGTGGTTGGGCGTTCTGTTTACTTCTCCGTGCTGTCCGTGTTAGCCGAGTGGGTTGGGCGTTCTGTTTACTTCTCCGTGCTGTCCGTGTTAGCCGAGTGGGTTGAGCTTTCTGTTTACTTCTCCGTGCTGTCCGTGTCAGCCGAGTGGTTGAGCTTTCTGTTTACTTCTCCGTGCTGTCCGTGTTAGCCGAGTGGTTGAGCTTTCTGTTTACTTCTCCGTGCTGTCCGTGTCAGCCGAGTGGTTGGGCGTTCTGTTTACTTCTCCGTGCTGTCCGTGTCAGCCGAGTGGTTGGGCGTTCTGTTTACTTCTCCGTGCTGTCCGTGTTAGCCGAGTGGTTGGGCGTTCTGTTTACTTCTCCGTGATACCGTGTTAGCCGAGTGGTTGGGCGTTCTGTTTACTTCTCCGTGATACCGGGTTCTGCCCTGTAATGGGACTTTTTTTTCTGGTACAAGACCAAAAATGGCCCCGGGGTCCACCCAGCCTCTAAAAAATGGGTACTAGAGAAATCTGGGTAAGTAAAGCGGTCAGGCGTGATACTGACCACATCAGACTTTCATGGAAAATAAGGGCCTAACACTGTATTCCCCAGTAACCCTTAATGACATGGAGACAGGAATTTATCATTTTATTATGACATTCAGATGACTGGAAGTCCATGCTGTACTCACTGCTCGGTACAGCTGTACAGTAATTATCAGGACTCTGCTGTACCTTCTGATAATTGAAACTACAGAATTTTGTTACGCATAATTTTACAAGTACTTAGTAAGTTTTGTATAAAACTACACAGCACGCAGTCAGCGTGTAATTTATGTTCTTTAGTCTGGCAGAACAGAACACAGACATACTCGTAGAAATAAAAAAGTAGGCGACTGCAGTAAAACTGGTTCAAATAATAAAGGTAGATAGAGGTGTGTGGTGCAGTCTTACAAGTGAGTAAGTGAGAAAAAAACGAATAGAATATATGAGAGTAAGATGAGAATGTGTACATGAAAAACATACAAAATCCAATTTTCGGCGTAAGCTTTTTTCGAGGATTACCTCCACAAAACAAGACCAAACATATAACTAAACGAAGAACGTATCTGTGTGGCATCCTCCAGAGAGTAGGAACACAAGAATGCGTGTCCCTCAGACCAGACGAGGCATAGAAACCACAGAGGAAAGCAGATGAAGCAACAGGAGTGCGTGTGTATGTGTGTGGGGAGAGGGGGAGTAGAGACTAACCTAACAACCACAGAAAGGATGAAAACGGTTTTTTCGTTTAGTTATATGTTTGGTCTTGTTTTGTGTATGTAATCCTCAAAAAAGGCTCACGCCGAAATATTGGATGCTGAATGTTTTTCATTTATACATTCTCATCTTACTCTCCTATTTTTCTATTCGTTTTTTTTCTCACTTACTCACTCCTTCTGTCAGCATGTAAAACTGCACCATACATCTCTATCTGTCTTTATTACCCATAGAAATGTGTAGTTCTTTAACAGAATTGGAAAAAAAGAAAGGCCAAAAGTAAAACATTGGAGTTATATAATATAGGTGTCTGGATGTATATACTGTCACCATGGTGATGAATTTTCCTTATTGCTTCCCTGCATTGGTTATTGACTAAAATTGTTACATCGTTGGAGGCTTCGAGAACTTGTGGGCCACAGCTGGGACTACACAGAGGAAGAAGATCCTAGGAAAGGGGAAGGACAAGGAGTTTTATTTCTTATTTATTTTTGTTTGTTTGTTGTTTGTTAATGTTTGTTATTTGAAAAATAGATATATATATTTTATTTCTGTATTTTGTTCACAGTTCTCTATTTTGTTCACAGTTCTCTATTTTGTTTACAATGCTCTTATTTTGTTCACAGTGCTTTATTTTGTTCACAGTTCTTTATTTTGTTCACAGTTCTTTATTTTGTTCACAGTTCTCTATTTTGTTCACAGTGCTCTAATTTTGTTCATAGTGCTCTAATTTTGTTCACAGTGCTCTAATTTTGTTCACAGTTCTCTATTTTGTTCACAGTGCTCTAATTTTGTTCACAGTTCTCTATTTTGTTCACAGTGCTCTAATTTTGTACACAGTTCTCTATTTTGTTCACAGTGCTCTAATTTTGTTCACAGTGCTCTAATTTTGTTCACAGTGCTCTATTTTGTTCACAGTTCTTTATTTTGTTCACAGTGCTCTAATTTTGTTCACAGTTCTCTATTTTCTTGACACTTTTCTATTCGTTTCACATTTCCATATTTTTTTCAGAGTTGTACATTTAATTCAGGATGGTGTATATCACTCTTTTGACTGTTTTGTATTTTAAAACTAAATAAAACAGCCTTTGTGTTTTGAATCACGTGGATGTGCTTACATGTAAGGAATAATATATTATATTATCCGCAGTTTAAAAACAGCCTTGCTGTTTTTTTTCTGGTCTGTCTGTTTATGCCAGAGATGCACTTAAAATTTACCCCTCAACCAATTCAAATAAGAAAGATTGATTTTATGACAAATCCACACAAGACGTACATAAAAATGGTTTTATGTTGTCAACATATGTGCAGTTCTTTTTTGCTGGGATATCATAAGTACACATAGCGTGATGCAGTTACGACAACATAAGAGCCAGAAAGCAGTGATGCAGAAGTTAGATAAACTGTATGCCCCCCCCCCCCCCACCTTTTTAAAGAATAGAAACAGAAAAAAATTAAAATCATATCTGTTTTCTAAATATGCGTGGCTGTAAGCAGCTGTTTATATGATTTCTTAGGGCAGTCTGCAAAATATAGTTACCATGTACTGAAATAAAATTGTTTGATATGGTTGTTTATTGCTCATAAATTTAAATTCTTGAGCACGTCATAAACTTTTGGATGGATAATTCTTCGCAAAATTTCTGAACAGAATACACGAAACTAAACGTGTATTCGCCGAAACGAAAATGAGTCGGTACAAAGTATTTCAGTAACTGAATATCAGAAAAATAAACACAAAATCCAATTTTCGGCGTAAGCTTTTTTCGAGGATTACCTCCACAAAACAAGACCAAACATATAACTAAACGAAGAACGTATCTGTGTGGCATCCTCCAGAGAGTAGGAACACAAGAATGCGTGTCCCTCAGACCAGACGAGGCATAGAAACCACAGAGGAAAGCAGATGAAGCAACAGGAGTGCGTGTGTATGTGTGTGGGGAGAGGGGGAGTAGAGACTAACCTAACAACCACAGAAAGGATGAAAACGGTTTTTTCGTTTAGTTATATGTTTGGTCTTGTTTTGTGTATGTAATCCTCAAAAAAGGCTCACGCCGAAATATTGGATGCTGAATGTTTTTCATTTATACATTCTCATCTTACTCTCCTATTTTTCTATTCGTTTTTTTTCTCACTTACTCACTCCTTCTGTCAGCATGTAAAACTGCACCATACATCTCTATCTGTCTTTATTACCCATAGAAATGTGTAGTTCTTTAACAGAATTGGAAAAAAAGAAAGGCCAAAAGTAAAACATTGGAGTTATATAATATAGGTGTCTGGATGTATATACTGTCACCATGGTGATGAATTTTCCTTATTGCTTCCCTGCATTGGTTATTGACTAAAATTGTTACATCGTTGGAGGCTTCGAGAACTTGTGGGCCACAGCTGGGACTACACAGAGGAAGAAGATCCTAGGAAAGGGGAAGGACAAGGAGTTTTATTTCTTATTTATTTTTGTTTGTTTGTTGTTTGTTAATGTTTGTTATTTGAAAAATAGATATATATATTTTATTTCTGTATTTTGTTCACAGTTCTCTATTTTGTTCACAGTTCTCTATTTTGTTTACAATGCTCTTATTTTGTTCACAGTGCTTTATTTTGTTCACAGTTCTTTATTTTGTTCACAGTTCTTTATTTTGTTCACAGTTCTCTATTTTGTTCACAGTGCTCTAATTTTGTTCATAGTGCTCTAATTTTGTTCACAGTGCTCTAATTTTGTTCACAGTTCTCTATTTTGTTCACAGTGCTCTAATTTTGTTCACAGTTCTCTATTTTGTTCACAGTGCTCTAATTTTGTACACAGTTCTCTATTTTGTTCACAGTGCTCTAATTTTGTTCACAGTGCTCTAATTTGTTCACAGTGCTCTATTTTGTTCACAGTTCTTTATTTTGTTCACAGTGCTCTAATTTTGTTCACAGTTCTCTATTTTCTTGACACTTTTCTATTCGTTTCACATTTCCATATTTTTTTCAGAGTTGTACATTTAATTCAGGATGGTGTATATCACTCTTTTGACTGTTTTGTATTTTAAAACTAAATAAAACAGCCTTTGTGTTTTGAATCACGTGGATGTGCTTACATGTAAGGAATAATATATTATATTATCCGCAGTTTAAAAACAGCCTTGCTGTTTTTTTTCTGGTCTGTCTGTTTATGCCAGAGATGCACTTAAAATTTACCCCTCAACCAATTCAAATAAGAAAGATTGATTTTATGACAAATCCACACAAGACGTACATAAAAATGGTTTTATGTTGTCAACATATGTGCAGTTCTTTTTTGCTGGGATATCATAAGTACACATAGCGTGATGCAGTTACGACAACATAAGAGCCAGAAAGCAGTGATGCAGAAGTTAGATAAACTGTATGCCCCCCCCCCCCCCACCTTTTTAAAGAATAGAAACAGAAAAAAATTAAAATCATATCTGTTTTCTAAATATGCGTGGCTGTAAGCAGCTGTTTATATGATTTCTTAGGGCAGTCTGCAAAATATAGTTACCATGTACTGAAATAAAATTGTTTGATATGGTTGTTTATTGCTCATAAATTTAAATTCTTGAGCACGTCATAAACTTTTGGATGGATAATTCTTCGCAAAATTTCTGAACAGAATACACGAAACTAAACGTGTATTCGCCGAAACGAAAATGAGTCGGTACAAAGTATTTCAGTAACTGAATATCAGAAAAATAAACACAAAAAAATGTTATAGATGATAAGGTAAAGGTTACACTGCGTTAATGTCACTGAGGAATGCCAGGCTCTGAGGTCATGTTTTCCTGGAGCTGTTCACACCCGTGAGGCTGTGCCGGGTTTGGTGAGGCCCTGGGTTATATAAAGTTCGGAGTCGCCTAGTTAAAACATAGAACGTTTAGCTCCAAATAAGCCTCTCCATCTTGACGCAGTTTTCTTGCACGAACTCTTCTTCATTTTCTCTATTCTGTGCTATTACAAAAAGTTTTGGTTGAGAGACCATGGAGATCATAATGGAATTATTATTATTATTATTATTATTAAATTAATGAACTACTTAATTAAAATTTCAAAAGTGGAGAAAGAAACACACACACAATTTCAAATCTGTCTCAAGGGGAAGATGTCTTAATGGTAGTGTCGTAAGGAGAAGATTTCTTAATGCTAGTATCTCAAGGGACATATGTCTTAATGCTAGTTTCTCAACAGAAAGATGTCTTAATACCAGTGTCTCAAGGGGAAGATTTCTTAATGCTAGTGTCTTAAGGGGAAGATGTTTTTATGTTAGTGTCTCAATGGGAAGATGTCTCGTTAATGTCTCAATGTGCATGTCTTAATGCTAGTGTCTCAAGGGGAAGATGTCTTAATGCTAGTGTCTTAAGGGGAAGATGTCTTTATGTTAGTGTCTCAATGGGAAGATGTCTCGTTAATGTCTCAATGTGCATATGTCTTAATGCTAGTGTCTCAAGGGGAAGATTTCTTAATGCTAGTGTCTTAAGGGGAAGATGTCTTTATGTTAGTGTCTCAATGGGAAGATGTCTCGTTAATGTCTCAATGTGCATATGTCTTAATGCTAGTGTCTCAAGGGGAAGATGTCTTAATGCTAGTGTCTCAAGGGGAAGATGTCTTAATGTTAATGACTCAATGGGAAGATGTCTTAATGCTAATGTCTCTAAGGGAAGATGTCTTAATGGTATTGTCTCAAGAGAAAGATGTCTTAATGCTAGTCTTTCGAGGGGAAGATGTCTTAATGCCAGTGTCTCAAGAAGAATATGTCTTATTGCTAGTGTCTCAACGGGAATGTCTTAATGGTAGTGTTTCCAGAGAAAGATATCTTTTGCTAGTGTCTCAAGGGGAAGATGTCTTAATATTAGTGTCTCAATGGGAAGATATCTTAATGTTAATGTCTCAAGAGCAAGATGTCTTAATGCTAATGTCTCAAGGCAAAGATGTCTTAATGCTAGTGTCTGAAGGGGAAGATGTCTTAATGCAAGTGTCTCAATGAGTAGATGCCTTAATGCTAGTGTCTCAATGGAAAGATGTCTTAATAATAGTGTCTCATGCGGAAGATGTCTTAATGTTAGAGTCCCAAGGGGAAGATGTCTTAATGCTGATGTCTCAGGGGGAAGATGTCTTAATGCTTGTATCTCAAGGGGAAGATGTCTTAATACTAGTGTCTTAAGGAGAAGATGTATTTATGTTAGTGTCTCAAGGGGAAGATGTCTTAATGTTAGTATGTGAAGGGCAAGATCTCTTAATGCTAGTGTCTCAAGGGGAACAAGGGGAAGATGTCTTAATGCTAGTGTCGTAAGGAGATTTCTTAATGCTAGTATCTCAAGGGACATATGTCTTAATACTAGTTTCTCAACAGAAAGATGTCTTAATACCAGTTTCACAAGGGGAAGATTTATTAATGCTAGTGTCTTAAGGGGAAGATGTCTTTATGTTAGTGTCTCAAGTGGAAGATGTCTTAATGCTAATCTCTCAAGGGGAAGATGTCTTACTTTTATTGTCTCAAGTGGAAGATTTCTTAATGCTAATCTCTCAAGGGGAAGATGTCTTACTTTTATTGTCTCAAGTGGAAGATGTCTTAATGCTAATCTCTCAAGGGGAAGATGTCTTAATGTTAATGTCTCAAGATTAAGATGTCTTAATGCTAATGTCTCAAGGGTAAGATGTCTTAATGTGAGTGTCTCAATAGGAAGATGTCTTGATGTTAGTGTCTCAAGTGGAAGATGTCTTAATGCTAGTGTCTCATGGGGAAGACGTCTAAATGCTAGTATCTGGAAGATGTCTTAATACTAGTGTCTCAATGGGAAGATGTCTTAATGCTAATATCTCAAGTGAAAGATGTCTTCATGCTAATGTCTCAAGGAAAAGATGTCTTAATTCTACTGTCTCAAGGGGAAGATTTCTTAATGCTAGTGTCTCAAGGAGAAGATGTCTTAATGTTAGTGTCTCAAGGGGAAGATGTAATAATGTTAGTGTCTGAAGGGGAAGATGTCTTAATGCTAATGTCTCAAGAGGAAGATGTCTTAATGCTAGTGTCTCAAGTGGAAGATGTCTTAATGTTAGTGTCTGAAAGGGAATATGTCTTAATGTTAGTGTCTCAAAGGGAAGATGTCTTAATGTTAGTATCTCAATGAGAAGATGTCTTAATGCTAGTGTTTCGAGACGCGAGACATGGGAACAGATATATGATCGTTTTCCTGTTATATTGAAACTCTGTCATTTTCTTCTTCTACCATTTTCTCTTCTGTTTTTCTGTCATATAGTTTTTCATCTCTACTGTTTCTTATAGTCCTTCAACTCTTCTGTTTTTTCTTTTACATAGTATGGTCTTCCCTTTTGTTTTTTCTTTTACATAGTCTGGTATTCCCTTCTGTTGTTCTGTCATACAGTCAGCCTTCTCTGTGATATAGTTTTTCTTCTCTTGTATTTTTCTATCATATATTCTGTCTTCTCTTCTGTTTTTTCTTTCACATAGTCAATTATTGTTTCTTCTCTTGTGTTTTTCTGTCGTATGTTCTACCTTCTGTTCTATTTGTCAGTGATTCTTTTTTTTTTTTTATTTTGTCGTGGGAAAATGTCCCTGCGATGGAATAAATTATTACTGCAAAATTTCTGATATTAATTTCTTGTAGAAACTTAACAATGCTGGTCAAAGATTACAGATGTCTTGACTGTTCTTAGCCTGGGAACATATTTTTATTCTTGCTCTTTTCTGTTCTTTTCTCTTCTGATTGGATCTTAAAACTGGTGTTCTTTCCAGCCGATGTATGATGAGGCTGAAATACAAGCTTAGATTCGGATGGGGAGAATATTATAGGGATTTTCTTAAAGAGACTGAAGTGGTAGAAGAACTACGCTTTTTGGTTGGCTCCACCACGATGTGGACAACGATCAGCTCTGTCTCGTAGCCTGAGCGCAGGAGCGCATCAGTCTGGTATTTGATCCAAGAAGTGGGATAGGATATCAGCCAACTACTTGCTTTCCTGATCTCGTCTTTCGCTGTTATAGTTTTATCTACCTGCAGATGTGAGACGTTTGAAGTATCACATCGGACTGGGAGTGGGCCATAATAGCTAGCTCGAAGACCTAGATTTGATAAAAAAAAGTCGGGGGGGGGGGGGGGGGGGGGAAATCCCACGATTCTCCACAGATTCCATTACCATGTGGACATTACCGAGTCCTGCCTCATTACTTATGCTGAGCTTTTCAATAGGAGGACCAAAGGACAGATGGTATAGTCTCAACCAGCTCTCGTTCACTACCCATGATAACCATACAAGTCTCAACCAGCTCCCGTTCACTACCCATGATAATCATACAAGTCTCAACCAGCTCCCGTTCACTACCCATGATAATCATACAAGTCTCAACCAGCTCTCGTTCACTACCCATGATAACCATACCAGTCTCAACCAGCTCCCGTTCACTACCCATGATAATCATACAAGTCTCAACCAGCTCCCGTTCACTACCCATGATAACCATACCAGTCTCAACCAGCTCCCGTTCACTACCCATGATAACCATACCAGTCTCAACCAGCTCCCGTTCACTACCCATGATAATCATACAAGTCTCAACCAGCTCTCGTTAACTACCCATGATAATCATACCAGTCTCAACCAGCTCTCGTTCTCTAGTCATATTAATCATACCAGTCTCGGTCGGCTAGTGTCTCATGGGGAAGACGTCTAAATGCTAGTATCTGGAAGATGTCTTAATACTAGTGTCTCAATGGGAAGATGTCTTAATGCTAATATCTCAAGTGAAAGATGTCTTCATGCTAATGTCTCAAGGAAAAGATGTCTTAATTCTACTGTCTCAAGGGGAAGATTTCTTAATGCTAGTGTCTCAAGGAGAAGATGTCTTAATGTTAGTGTCTCAAGGGGAAGATGTAATAATGTTAGTGTCTGAAGGGGAAGATGTCTTAATGCTAATGTCTCAAGAGGAAGATGTCTTAATGCTAGTGTCTCAAGTGGAAGATGTCTTAATGTTAGTGTCTGAAAGGGAATATGTCTTAATGTTAGTGTCTCAAAGGGAAGATGTCTTAATGTTAGTATCTCAATGAGAAGATGTCTTAATGCTAGTGTTTCGAGACGCGAGACATGGGAACAGATATATGATCGTTTTCCTGTTATATTGAAACTCTGTCATTTTCTTCTTCTACCATTTTCTCTTCTGTTTTTCTGTCATATAGTTTTTCATCTCTACTGTTTCTTATAGTCCTTCAACTCTTCTGTTTTTTCTTTTACATAGTATGGTCTTCCCTTTTGTTTTTTCTTTTACATAGTCTGGTATTCCCTTCTGTTGTTCTGTCATACAGTCAGCCTTCTCTGTGATATAGTTTTTCTTCTCTTGTATTTTTCTATCATATATTCTGTCTTCTCTTCTGTTTTTCTTTCACATAGTCAATTATTGTTTCTTCTCTTGTGTTTTTCTGTCGTATGTTCTACCTTCTGTTCTATTTGTCAGTGATTCTTTTTTTTTTTTTATTTTGTCGTGGGAAAATGTCCCTGCGATGGAATAAATTATTACTGCAAAATTTCTGATATTAATTTCTTGTAGAAACTTAACAATGCTGGTCAAAGATTACAGATGTCTTGACTGTTCTTAGCCTGGGAACATATTTTTATTCTTGCTCTTTTCTGTTCTTTTCTCTTCTGATTGGATCTTAAAACTGGTGTTCTTTCCAGCCGATGTATGATGAGGCTGAAATACAAGCTTAGATTCGGATGGGGAGAATATTATAGGGATTTTCTTAAAGAGACTGAAGTGGTAGAAGAACTACGCTTTTTGGTTGGCTCCACCACGATGTGGACAACGATCAGCTCTGTCTCGTAGCCTGAGCGCAGGAGCGCATCAGTCTGGTATTTGATCCAAGAAGTGGGATAGGATATCAGCCAACTACTTGCTTTCCTGATCTCGTCTTTCGCTGTTATAGTTTTATCTACCTGCAGATGTGAGACGTTTGAAGTATCACATCGGACTGGGAGTGGGCCATAATAGCTAGCTCGAAGACCTAGATTTGATAAAAAAAAGTCGGGGGGGGGGGGGGGGGGGGGAAATCCCACGATTCTCCACAGATTCCATTACCATGTGGACATTACCGAGTCCTGCCTCATTACTTATGCTGAGCTTTTCAATAGGAGGACCAAAGGACAGATGGTATAGTCTCAACCAGCTCTCGTTCACTACCCATGATAACCATACAAGTCTCAACCAGCTCCCGTTCACTACCCATGATAATCATACAAGTCTCAACCAGCTCCCGTTCACTACCCATGATAATCATACAAGTCTCAACCAGCTCTCGTTCACTACCCATGATAACCATACCAGTCTCAACCAGCTCCCGTTCACTACCCATGATAATCATACAAGTCTCAACCAGCTCCCGTTCACTACCCATGATAACCATACCAGTCTCAACCAGCTCCCGTTCACTACCCATGATAACCATACCAGTCTCAACCAGCTCCCGTTCACTACCCATGATAATCATACAAGTCTCAACCAGCTCTCGTTAACTACCCATGATAATCATACCAGTCTCAACCAGCTCTCGTTCTCTAGTCATATTAATCATACCAGTCTCGGTCGGCTCTTGTTCTCTAGTCATATTAATCATACCAGTCTCGGCCAGCTCTTGTTCGTTAGTCATATTAATCATACCGGTCTCGGCCAGCTCTTGTTCACTTGTCATATTAATCATACCATTATAACCAGCTCTCGTTCTCTAGTCATATTAATCATACCAGTCTCTGTCGGCTCTTGTTCTCTAGTCATATTAATCATACCAGTCTCGGCCAGCTGTCGTTCGCTAGTCATATTATTCATACCAGTCTCGGCCAGCTCTCGTTCTCTAGTCATATTAATCATACTAGTCTCGGCCAGCTCTCGTTCGCTAGTCATATTAATCATACCAATCTCGCCCAGCTCTCGTTCTCTAGTCATATTAATTATAGCCGTCTCGCCCAGCTCTCGTTCTCTAGTCCTATTAATCATACCAATCTCACCCAGCTCTCGTTCTCTAGTCATATTAATTATAGCCGTCTCGCCCAGCTCTCTTTCTCTAGTCATATTAATCATACCAATCTCGCCCAGCTCTAATTCTCTAGTCATATTAATCATACCATTCTCGGCCAACTCTCGTTCTCTAGTCATATTAATCATACCAGTCTCGGCCAGCTCTTGTTCGCTAGTCATATTAATCATACCAGTCTCGGCCAGCTCTTGTTCGCTAGTCATATTAATCATACCAGTCTCGACCAGCTCTCGTTCACTTATCATGAAAGTCATACCAGCACTGTCTCTGAGATCCCACCCCTGAGCCTAGGTAAACGCATCTTCTGACTCTCTGTATCACACACTCTCTGTATCACGCACTCTCTGTATCACGCACTCTCTGTATCACGCACTCTCTGTATCACGAACTCTCTGTATCACGAACTCTCTGTATCACACACTCTCTGTATCACGAACTCTCTGTATCACGCACTCTCTGTATCACACACTCTCTGTATCACGCACTCTCTGTATCACGCACTCTCTGTATCACACACTCTCTGTATCACGAACTCTCTGTATCACGCACTCTCTGTATCACACACTCTCTGTATCACACACTCTCTGTATCACGAACTCTCTGTATCACACACTCTCTGTATCACACACTCTCTGTATCACACACTCTCTGTATCACACACTCTCTCCATCTCTTTCAGTCTCTGTTTCTCTCTTTACAATCTCACCGAACAAATATATCTACACTGTAATAGTTGGATAATTCGACATTTTCTTTCAAGTAAACGGCCAGGATGTGATTGTCCTGTTGTAATAAAACTAACCAAAAATGTCAGACTGACAACTGAACAAGTTGACAAAAAGTCAAGTATATTTAGAACACATATTAAGAACCATGTTTTTTTAGTTGGCTCCACCTATTTCTGATATTTTCTTCTACAGAATAAAGACGCCATTTTCTCAAGTGACAATCTAGCAACTCTGTCATGACACATTTTCTCCATTACTCTCTTATGGTGCCTTTTTTCCCCTAAAGTATTACTTTTGTAAGGGCCGTCAACTGGACATGACGTGTTAGACATGGACAATCACTTTCTATTTTTCTGAATGCCCGGATCTGAAAGGCTCTATGGTTGGTTTCCGTTCACTGGTTTCTGTATTTCCTCCGTTGTCGGAGCTCGTTTACGTGTTCCACTGTAATAGCCATTAGCCGTCCACTTTAAGAAATATAAGTGATAAAAGACGAAATGAGAGTTTTGAAAGCTGGGAAGAAAAGATAGGAGAAAGGATGGAAGACGGGGAGATAAGAGGAGAACGAATTCATGAGCAAAAAAAAAAAAGAGGGAAGAGGATTGATAGAAAGAAGAAATGATGGGGAGGGAAGGGAAGGGAGGAAGAGGAGATAATCACGAAATGAGGTTAATAGAAATGAACTGCTTACAACAAACTAAATTTAATGGCTGAAAACGCTGACGATGAGGAAGAAATGAGGCAGAAGAAGATGAAAGAGGAACGAGTGTAGTGGGGATAATTAAGAACCTTGGGGCCTGTCTCTCTCTCTCGGTTCATTTATTAGAGAGAAAAGAAAAGCGAAGGTCGATGGAAACAGATCGATCCAAAGAGAGGAAAATAGACGTGTTATTAACATTCCACTGTGCACTCTCCCGTCCTTAATGTTGTATTTATTTCTTTCCGTTGTATTCTGTCAGCTGTTGCATTATGTGAGCTGTTGCATTATGTGAGCTGTTGAATTATATGAACTGTGTATTCCGTCATTAATTGTCTACTTATGTTGCTGTTCTTGATATAAGAACTTTAAAACTTGGATTTTTCAACACTTTGGTTTCTTTCATGTAAATGAGGTTAGCGGAATACAGATTTTTAGGGTATCTCATAATATATATTATGGAATTCTTTTTCTTCTTCTTCTTTCTTCTTCTTCTTCTTCTTCTAATCGTTTCTTTTTCGTCTCATTCTTCTTTATGCTGCGTTTAACAGGACTGGGCGGTCTGACACAAACTTACAAAGTTCGGAAGAATCTTAACCCTGTGACGACACACAGAGAAGATACCCTGAAGAATCTTAACGCTGTGACGACACACAGAGAAGATACCCTGAAGAATCTTAACGCTGTGACGACACACAGAGAAGATACCCTGAAGAATCTTAACGCTGTGACGACACACAGAGAAGATACCCTGAAGAATCTTAACGCTGTGACGACACACAGAGAAGATACCCTGAAGAATCTTAACGCTGTGACGACACACAGAGAAGATACCCTGAAGAATCTTAACGCTGTGACGACACACAGAGAAGATACCCTGAAGAATCTTAACCCTGTGGCACCACACAGAGAAGATACCCTGAAGAATCTTAACGCTGTGACAACACACAGAGAAGATACCCTGAAGAATCTTAACGCTGTGACAACACACAGAGAAGATACCCTGAAGAATCTTAACGCTGTGACAACACACAGAGAAGATACCCTGAAGAATCTTAACGCTGTGACAACACACAGAGAAGATACCCTGAAGAATCTTAACCCTGTGACAACACACAGAGAAGATACCCTGAATCACGCACTCTCTGTATCACGCACTCTCTGTATCACGCACTCTCTGTATCACGAACTCTCTGTATCACGAACTCTCTGTATCACACACTCTCTGTATCACGAACTCTCTGTATCACGCACTCTCTGTATCACGAACTCTCTGTATCACACACTCTCTGTATCACGCACTCTCTGTATCACGCACTCTCTGTATCACACACTCTCTGTATCACGAACTCTCTGTATCACGCACTCTCTGTATCACACACTCTCTGTATCACACACTCTCTGTATCACACACTCTCTGTATCACACACTCTCTGTATCACACACTCTCTGTATCACACACTCTCTGTATCACACACTCTCTGTATCACACACTCTCTCCATCTCTTTCAGTCTCTGTTTCTCTCTTTACAATCTCACCGAACAAATATATCTACACTGTAATAGTTGGATAATTCGACATTTTCTTTCAAGTAAACGGCCAGGATGTGATTGTCCTGTTGTAATAAAACTAACCAAAAATGTCAGACTGACAACTGAACAAGTTGACAAAAAGTCAAGTATATTTAGAACACATATTAAGAACCATGTTTTTTTAGTTGGCTCCACCTATTTCTGATATTTTCTTCTACAGAATAAAGACGCCATTTTCTCAAGTGACAATCTAGCAACTCTGTCATGACACATTTTCTCCATTACTCTCTTATGGTGCCTTTTTTCCCCTAAAGTATTACTTTTGTAAGGGCCGTCAACTGGACATGACGTGTTAGACATGGACAATCACTTTCTATTTTTCTGAATGCCCGGATCTGAAAGGCTCTATGGTTGGTTTCCGTTCACTGGTTTCTGTATTTCCTCCGTTGTCGGAGCTCGTTTACGTGTTCCACTGTAATAGCCATTAGCCGTCCACTTTAAGAAATATAAGTGATAAAAGACGAAATGAGAGTTTTGAAAGCTGGGAAGAAAAGATAGGAGAAAGGATGGAAGACGGGGAGATAAGAGGAGAACGAATTCATGAGCAAAAAAAAAAAAGAGGGAAGAGGATTGATAGAAAGAAGAAATGATGGGGAGGGAAGGGAAGGGAGGAAGAGGAGATAATCACGAAATGAGGTTAATAGAAATGAACTGCTTACAACAAACTAAATTTAATGGCTGAAAACGCTGACGATGAGGAAGAAATGAGGCAGAAGAAGATGAAAGAGGAACGAGTGTAGTGGGGATAATTAAGAACCTTGGGGCCTGTCTCTCTCTCTCGGTTCATTTATTAGAGAGAAAAGAAAAGCGAAGGTCGATGGAAACAGATCGATCCAAAGAGAGGAAAATAGACGTGTTATTAACATTCCACTGTGCACTCTCCCGTCCTTAATGTTGTATTTATTTCTTTCCGTTGTATTCTGTCAGCTGTTGCATTATGTGAGCTGTTGCATTATGTGAGCTGTTGAATTATATGAACTGTGTATTCCGTCATTAATTGTCTACTTATGTTGCTGTTCTTGATATAAGAACTTTAAAACTTGGATTTTTCAACACTTTGGTTTCTTTCATGTAAATGAGGTTAGCGGAATACAGATTTTTAGGGTATCTCATAATATATATTATGGAATTCTTTTTCTTCTTCTTCTTTCTTCTTCTTCTTCTTCTTCTAATCGTTTCTTTTTCGTCTCATTCTTCTTTATGCTGCGTTTAACAGGACTGGGCGGTCTGACACAAACTTACAAAGTTCGGAAGAATCTTAACCCTGTGACGACACACAGAGAAGATACCCTGAAGAATCTTAACGCTGTGACGACACACAGAGAAGATACCCTGAAGAATCTTAACGCTGTGACGACACACAGAGAAGATACCCTGAAGAATCTTAACGCTGTGACGACACACAGAGAAGATACCCTGAAGAATCTTAACGCTGTGACGACACACAGAGAAGATACCCTGAAGAATCTTAACGCTGTGACGACACACAGAGAAGATACCCTGAAGAATCTTAACGCTGTGACGACACACAGAGAAGATACCCTGAAGAATCTTAACCCTGTGGCACCACACAGAGAAGATACCCTGAAGAATCTTAACGCTGTGACAACACACAGAGAAGATACCCTGAAGAATCTTAACGCTGTGACAACACACAGAGAAGATACCCTGAAGAATCTTAACGCTGTGACAACACACAGAGAAGATACCCTGAAGAATCTTAACGCTGTGACAACACACAGAGAAGATACCCTGAAGAATCTTAACCCTGTGACAACACACAGAGAAGATACCCTGAAGAATCTTAACCCTGTGACAACACACAGAGAAGATACTCTGAAGAATCTTAACGCTGTGAGGACACACAGAGAAGATACCCTGAAGAATCTTAACCCTGTGACAACACACAGAGAAGATACCCTGAAGAATCTTAACGCTGTGACAACACACAGAGAAGATACCCTGAAGAATCTTAACCCTGTGACAACACACAGAGAAGATACCCTGAAGAATCTTAACCCTGTGACAACACACAGAGAAGATACCCTGAAGAATCTTAACGCTGTGACAACACACAGAGAAGATACCCTGAAGAATCTTAACCCTGTGGCAACACACAGAGAAGATACCCTGAAGAATCTTAACCCTGTGGCACCACACAGAGAAGATACCCTGAAGAATCTTAACGCTGTGACGACACACAGAGAAGATACCCTGAAGATTCTTAACGCTGTGACAACACACAGAGAAGATACCCTGAAGAATCTTAACGCTGTGACAACACACAGAGAAGATACCCTGAAGAATCTTAACCTTGTGACGACACACAGAGAAGATACCCTGAAGAATCTTAACGCTGTGACGACACACAGAGAAGATACCCTGAAGAATCTTAACCCTGTGACGATACACAGAGAAGATACCCTGAAGAATCTTAACGCTGTGACGACACACAGAGAAGATACCCTGAAGAATCTTAACCCTGTGACAACACACAAAGAAGATACCCTGAAGAATCTTAACGCTGTGACGACACACAGAGAAGATACCCTGAAGAATCTTAACCCTGTGACAACACACAGAGAAGATACCCTGAAGAATATTAACGCTGTGACAACACACAGAGAAGATACCCTAAAGAATCTTAACCCTGTGACAACACACAGAGATGACACCCTAACGTATATGAACTGGCAGTGAGTCATTCTTCATCTTGTCTGAGAACGCTTTCTTCACTCGACAGTTTTTATTACATTTTACTCACAAAACTTTCACAATGAGTTATGTTTTCCTGAAATTCGTCCATATATCTTCTGTCTTCGTTCGGCGTTGTTATTTATTGGGAAGCTAAACAAGTAAACAGGTGTATTTGTGATGCTAAACAAGAGAACAGGTGTGTTTGTGAAGCTAAACAATGAAAATGGATTGTTTGTGAAGCTAAACAATGAAAGTGGAGTGTTTCTGAAGTTAAACAAAGGAGCAGGCGTATTTGTAAAGGGATGTGTTTGAAACTCCTGGATATGTTTATGTACAAAGTAACTAACTTTTTTTTTCTCATAATTTATTACAGATGGCTAAATATCCGGACAAGCAGCTGCTCTCTGCACAGAGTCCCCAAACAGACTTAACAGACCGTATTAAATACACTGGAAGAAAAGATCAGGCTATGTATCTGGTCGATCATCATTCTGGCCCTTGAAGAATACAACGCATTGAATTGTCGAGATTCTAAAATAATTGCTTTCTAACTATAGAAGAGTGAGGCTGTTTTTGTCTTATTTTTTTCTATTAATTAACTTCGTCAAACAGGAACAAGTAAACTCCGTGGGGGAGGTCAAGATCAAGAGCGTAATTTTTGAAGTGTAATCTCGGAACTTCTCCTTGCAATATTTACCGAAGTCACGTGGTTACTGATGCTTCACAGGTTGGTTCTTAAGACATTAGGACACTGTAATTCTGTTCGACTCTGCTGTTCACAAATATTTAGCAGTGGGCACCTTTTTCCTGTACCATCGCACCAAAAAGGCCCTGGGTCCACCCAGACTCTAAAGATGGGTATCAGAGAAACCTGGGAAGGTAAATGCGGTCAGGCGTGATACTGAACACATCAGACTTTCATGTGCCGAAGGTCGTGGAAATGCAGGCATAACACCTTATCTCCAATATGCCTTAATGGCATGGAAACGAGGATTTTATATTTTCATTTGGTGCTTACATCAGTAGTCTGGGCAGAAAGAAGATTACTCTACAGCGAAAATGTATAAACTAGGAAAAAAAGTAGGAACAGCTTTATTACTTAACGAGTACACAGTTGTGATGTTCCGGCGTGAGCCTTAATCATACAAAAACACACAGGACGAAGAAATAGAGAGAGGAGATAAAGTATAAACTCAGATGAATGCTGTGTTAAAAAAAAATGAATAGAGCAGTTAGCTGTAACTTGTAAGAAGCTGTGGCCTGTTCGACGCTGTGTGTCAGAAACGTGCATGATGGAGTGTAGAGAATATTTAAATGGAGATGTGTGATAGGTGGGTCGTAACTGAGGGTGGTGGGTGTGGAAGTTGTGGAGGGAAGAGAGAGTGATACAGTGGTAATGCGGCTGGGAGAAGGTGAAATAGGTGATTATAGTTGGGGTAGAGGGGGTTGTAATCTGATGCTGTGATGAGGTTCTGAACTATATGTAACAAGTGAGAAGGAAGTGGAACTTAATGGGAAGGGATTATGATTGTGGAAGAGGAGAATGTTAGGTGTAACTGAATAACGAGTTCAAACCATGTGGTTCCAGCGTATCATATTCCTCATGATTGGAATTCACATGCGAGTCCCGCAGTGTGATATATGTCATTGTATGCACAATATGCAGGATAACATATACTGTCCAAAACAAAAACAAAGTTTATATAAGCTTCATTTTTTATATGTTATGACAAAAATTTCTCCTGGGTATCTCAAACCAAACTAAAAATTGTCATCAAGATATCAGGTTCATGATTTAGCATGAATTTTGCTATTTTCGTGTATAGTTAGTTTATAGAAAAGTCGTGATTTTTGTGGTGAGCACAACTCATTTCCCACGCAAATGAAACCATAAAAAAAGGATGAGGTTACACAAAAAAATTCAGTTAATTTTCAAGCAGACAATTATTGAGCGTCTGTTGCAAAATTTACTAAACATTGCTATTGGTCGCCTGTAAGCAGGCGAAAGTCAAATCAGGTTGCCAGGCATTTAAACGTGCAGCAGAGTACCATCAGTCGACTTTGGCACCGTTTCCAAGCCACTGGCTCAGCTGAAGACCGGCACCGCAGTGGATGATTCAGAGTGACAACAGCAGCTTATGATCGCTTTATTCTGGTTCATCACCTCAGAAACAGGTTTACAACAGCTTTCTCATGTGCCCAGTCATTGCTTGCAGGACGTCGTGTGTCTGATCATACTGTCCGGAACAGACTGCATGAAGCTGGACTGGTGGCATGGCGACCTCACAGAGGTCCTGTCTTAACGAGACGCCATCGCCATCGAGACTTGTTTGGGCCAACCATCATCGGCCCTGGACAACCATCATCGGCCCTGGACAACTGACAATCAATGGAGACATGTCTGGTTTAGTGGCGAATCATCTTTTTTGTTGCACCGCCATGATATGCGGAGAAGGGTTTACCGTAGGCCAAATGAATGTTTTTGCCCAAAATTGCGTTGATGAAGCTTCGCCGAACGGTGGTGGAGGTGTAATGGTATGAGGAATAATAAATTTCAACGGAAGGAGCCCATTGGTGCAGAATGAAGGAGGCTTGAATGTTCAACGATACGTCAGTGAAATTGTTCGAACCCATGTCCTTCCATTTTTGACTGCACATAGGTCTGTGTTTCAACAGGACAACGCCATACCCCATTCTGCACGGTTCACCACACAGTTCCTGACTGCCAACAACATTCTCACCCTTCCCTGGCCATCCTTGTCTCCAGACATGAATCCGATCGAGCACCTATGGGATGAGCTGCAAAGACGTGTTTGTCGCCGGAACGTTTCCCCAATCAATCGTCGTGATCTGTGGCAGGCACTCCAGGAAGAGTGGGCAGCCAACCCACAGGCGCACATCAGACATCTGATCGCATCTATGCCCAGGAGATGCCAGTCGCTTATCGATGCAAGCGGAGGTCACGCACCATACTAACTTGAGAACCCCTGGGACAAACAAATTCTCGTCACACAGACGCAAGAAACTGCCAAGTGAGTGTTTAAACACTTAGGTATTATTCTGTGCAGTTTTAAAACTTTATTCATTCAATTTAAAAAGCTATAAAATATCAAAGTTATGGCTAAAATTGGATCATCAGTAGTTATGCGGGTTTTTTTTTTTTGGACAGTATATATTGGTGAAACTGGCCTCAGATTAGGGGACCACATGCAGAAACATCTTTATGATATTACCCAAACTGCTTCGAAACCAGTCCCGACTCATTTCAATGGCCGCAAGCACAGAGGCAAATCTGACTTTCTGGTAACAGTCATCAAACAATGTCACACAGATGACAGAAGCCGCCTAGCGCGTGAGAACCACTACATTCAGGATTTTTCTACATTCATCTGTAGGGATAAAAGCTACTGACTTCTCATTACATTCAGTATACTCGTACAGACTATATGTCTCCACATGCATGATCTAGAAATCTGTCTCCATCCACCCACTTTAGAGATCTGCTTCCTCCTATATACTCTAGGAATCTGTCTCTACTTGCACACTCTAGAGATCTGTCTTCACCTACACACTTTAGAGATCTGTCTTCACCTACACACTTTAGAGATCTGTCTCCACCTACACAGTCTAGAGATCTGTCTCCACCTACACACTCTAGAGATCTGTCTCCACCTACACACTCTAGAGATCTGTCTCCACCTACACACTCTAGAGATCTGTCTCCACCTACACACTCTAGAGATCTGTCTTCACCTACACAGTCTAGAGATCTGTCTCCACCTACACAGTCTAGAGATCTGTCTCCACCTACACACTCTAGAGATCTGTCTCCACCTACACAGTCTAGAGATCTGTCTCCACCTACACACTTTAGAGATCTGTCTCCACCTATACAATCTAGAAATCTGTCTCCATCTACATCTGTCTTTACCTACACAATCTAGAGATCTTTCTCCATCTACACTCTCTATAGACCTCTTGCTCCATACACAGTATAGATGTATCTCCAAGCATATATTCTATATACTTGTCTCTCCTTACACAGGTCTATCTCCATATATATCGTATAATCTACAGATCGTATGTCTCTGTGCAGACACAGTAAAAACCTGTTTCCACGTGTTCTATAGATCTTTCTACACCAAGATACTCTATAGATTTGTCTACAAGAAGGTACCCTACAGATATGTACACATGAATTACTCTATATATCTGTCTATATCATGATACTGTATAGTTCGGTCTACACTAAGATGCCCTATAGATCTGTCTTCACTAAAATATCTTATAGGTCTGTATACACGAAGGTACTCTATAGGTCTGTCTACATGACGGTACTCTATAGATATATCTACACGAAGGTACTCCATACAACCGTCTCTACAATCATGGCCTCCAAGAAGAGCCTACAACGCTCGCGGTGTCTCCAGAAAGCAACATGAAGACTTCTTTTAAACAAAATTGTCTGTTCAAATAACCCTTTTTATTTACGAAATCTGTATGTTTTTTTGGGAATCCCTGCCCTGATTCTGTGATTTATTTTTCTTCTTGAAAATCTAATTGAGTAATAATTCACTTGCTAACACCCCACCCTAAACTCCACATTTAGCTCAAACCATCACGCATAGAAGCCAATCAAATCTTTAGCTTCAATTTTAGAAGCCAATCAGATTATCGCACATAATTATCGCGCTAGAGAAATCAGTCAGAGAAAATAAATCAGTTTTGTGAGGATAATGTCTTCTGCCTTGATCTATCACGACCTTTTTTTTTTTGTTGTTTGGTCGTTAAGCATCATCAACACAAACATAGGCAATACGTGCAAATAATGGACAATATTCTTGACCTAACAAAGACCTTACCTTTCTTTTCTTTTCATAATTTACCTTACATTTGAGGTGTTTTTTTTCTTTTCTTTTATTGTTTGTTATTCTTATTTTAGAAGTTTCCAGTGCTGTTATTCTTATTATAGAAGTTTCCAGTGTTGTTATTCTTATTATAGAAGTTTCCAGTGTTGTTATTCTTAATTTAGAAGTTTCCAGTGTTGTTATTCTTATTTTAGAAGTTTGCAGTGTTAATCTTTAGTTTCATTTATTATTGATTCTTATTTCTTAACAGAATTGTTTGGTACAAGCAATAACTGTTTTATTTTTTTTTTGGTACAAGCAATAACTGTTTTATTTTTTTTTTTGGTACAAGCAATAACTGTTTTATTTTTTCTTTTGGAGAAAGTATTTCTTCAAGTAATTTAGATTCTTTTTTTTTCAGTGACAGAACTTTCATCTTAGTTTTGGGAGAATCATCATCAAACCAAAACTGTGTGACTTTAGTGACCGTGCAATGTACATTGCCATTTGAAAGTTGCTTCAACAAAATATTCACCTTCTCCAGGTGTTTTATCACACAGACTGTAGAGTCCTGCCTGGTTTGTTGTCACACTCAGATCTTTCGTAAAACAAATGCTGTTTTTGTAGGATTTTTGTTTTTGTTAAACTGTTTATGACTTTTTTCCCATACTTTAAACATTTTTTTGGTATTTTTACAATGTTGATTTTTTAAGAACACGTTTCATTTCATTTTTTAAAATTTTTTTTTTTTTTTTGCATATGGGTGAGTTACTTTTTTGCAAATAGGTGAGTTACTTTTTGCAAATAGGTGATTTACTTTTTTTGCAAATAGGTGAGTTACTTTGTGTTGCAAATAGGTGAGTTACTTTTTTGCCCTCTTTATGTTTCACTTATGGTTATTTTATTCCTTGGCTCATGGTCATGGACCATTTTTTGTACAAACAGTTAATTTACTTTTCTGTAGAGAGTTATTTAACTTGATATAAACGATTTTTGTTTTATAAATGGCCACTTTTTGCAGATATTTAGCTCACATTTCCTATGATTCTAGGACGTTTGTGTATAATGTCAAGTGAAGAGTTACTTGACAGAGAAATTCAGTAGCTTCCATCATTCATCATGACAGGAAAGTGGGTGGAAGTTTTCTTCTTGTGGCTCCCTCGGAGTTTTCTTGCGGCTCCCTGGAAATTTTCTTCTGGCTCCCTGGAAGTTTTCCTGTGGCTCACTGGAAGTCTTCTTGTGGCTCACTGAAAGTTTTCTTGTGGCTTCCTGGAAGTTTTCTTGTGGCTCCCTGGAAAGTCTTTTTTGCTGCTCCCTGGAAGTTTTCTTGTGGCTCCCTGGAAGTTTTCTTGTGGCTCCCTGGAAGTCTTCTTGTGGCTCACTGGAAATTTCTTGTGGCTCCCTGGAAGTTGTCTTGTGGCTTCCTGGAAGTTTTATTGTGGCTCCCTGGAAGTTTTCCTGTGGCTCCCTGGAAGTTTTCCTGTGGCTCCCAAGGCTTGCTTGTAAGTTCACTCATGGTCACTGAAAAGAAGAGCAAAACGTGGCTTGAGAAAAGCTAAGGTTTCATGAGTTTTTGTTCTAGTTTGTTGATCTACTCTCGCATGCGATACTGAACTACAAGCACCGGAGGGCATTTTAAAATAAAAAACAATCTACAACTCTGAAAAATGATGGTAAAAGAGAGTGCAGACAGACAGACAGATAGAAAAAGTTCATTTTAAAAAATTTAACGAAATACAGAAACATCAAAATGGAATCTTATTGAAGACCTGATCACCCAAACCTTTTCATGTCACTTCAGAAACTATTATAGCAAGTTCACTGGCCACTTTCAGTTAGAACTATAATAGGAAAAGAAAAGATTGAAAGGAAAAACATTCTACGTAGAACTTACTTTTCTCTCTTTTATTGTGTTTCAAGGTTGTCCGTGGAACATTCTGTGGTCGGTCAGACCGGAAACAGATGGCAGCTGGAACATATCAGGGAGAAGGATTGTTATTTCTCAGTTTTTATGCTGGTGCTTTCTGTTTTCACAAGCTCATGACAAATATTTGACTTGTCTAAATGCTGGATTCTCATGTCATTTTGTACCGTATTATTTCAAAATAAAAATAAGCTTTCCTTCTTTATTTAGTGTAAACATCAGATCCTTCCGGCAGCGTGCAAGGGCCGATAAGTCAGATATTCGTGGAGCAGAAATTCTAAGACTTGTGCTGTTGTGCATGTTTTTAGTTGCACGTGCGTCAATAAATTCTGCATCCAAGACATTACAGGGTTATCAAAACCGGAAGGTCCAGGTTGAGAGTCTTGCCAAGCGCATATATATATATCCTATCTCTCTTTATATATATTTCTCTCTCTCTCTCTCTCTCTCTCTATATATATATATATATATATATATATATATACCTCTGCTGTTCAAAAAAAAAAAAAAAGAGAGAGAGAGAGAGAAACGCAACAAATACGATGTTGCGAATTTAAACTGAAGTTTGCTGATCAGACAAGGTCAAATTGCCTGAAATGTTCACTTGGACATCAACTTCACATGCTGACCTGAACTGTACTCAGCAGATGATTCTTGAGACCAGAAAAGCGGCACTAGTCAAAACAGCATTTTTGACAATAACTCATGCCAGGTTCACGAGAATCCCGTGAAACTTACTGAACACAAAACTCACTGACCATGTTATTGAATGCCTATAAAAGATTGACGCTGCTCGAATTAATTCATTTGAAAATTCAATGCGCAAGTATGGCTCATCTCACTACAGAACAACGACTCATCATAATTGGATGTTTACAGAGAGGACAGTCATAAAGTGTAGTGGCCAGACAATTTAATGTGGTTAGAAGCACCATTAGTCGCCTTTGGAGACGATTTCAAGAAACTGGCTCAGTTGCAGACCAGCCACACAGTGGAAGACCCGTAGTCACAACTCCTGCCGAAGACCGCTTCATACGGCTGCGTCACCTTGGGAATCGATTTGCATCTGCGTCCTCAACAGTCCAGTCAATGACAGCAGCTTGTCGAATTTCAGATCAAACGGAGAGAAACCAGCTGCACGACGCTGGTCTTTGGGCTAGAAGACCCTACAAAGGTCCTGTTCTTACGGACCGGCATCCCCAGAACCGACTGCAGTGGGCGAACCAGCATCGTCAATGGACCGTTGCGAATGACTTCTTTCTGCTCCAGCGACATGATAGACGGAGAAGAGTTTACCGCAGAGTACCATGAACTCTACCCCCAGAACTGCGTGGATGAGGCTCCTTCACATGGTGGTGGAGGTATACTGGTGTGGGAGACGTTCAACTTTATGGGAAGACGTGACCTGGTGCAAATTGAAGGACGCCGGAATGCCCACCGATACGTCGCTGAAATTCTTCGTCCTCACGTCCTTCCACTTCTGGCTGCACCAGGGTCGATTTTTCAGCAGGGTAACGCTTGACCTCATGTGGCGCAACTCACCACCCATTTCCTCGCTGACAACAACCTCCAGACCATTCCAGGGCCATCCATGTCATCAGACATGAATAGAACACTTATAGGATGAACTCAACAGACAAGTCTGCCAGCGAGACGTGGCGCCAACCTATCTCCGACAGTTGTCTCCTACACTGCGGGAAGAGTGCGCAGCTATCCCACAACAACATATCCAATGGCTATCCGGATCCATGTTAAGGAAATGTCGTTCTCTGATACAGGCCAGAGGAGGCCATACACCTTACTGAAACGGAAGCCTCAGTCACAAAGAATAAAAGTCCAAACCATATTTAAAGAACATCATTTCATTGTTAATCTTAAAGTTTCTTCATGCCAAGATTGAGACATTAATTCTGTAAAATAAAACTTTGATACAAGTTTGAACCTTGGTGTCCATTACGACTACAGTAGTGTTGCGTTTATTTATTTGAACAGTATATATATATATATATGATATATGGCGGCCTGGTTAACTGAGTGGTTAGGGGCTTCGTTTACTAATTCGGTGGTACCAGGTTCAGCCCTAGAAGTGGGATTTTTTTCTGGTAAACACCTAAACATCCCCGGAGTCCACCCAGCCTCTAAAAGTGAGTAACAGAGAAATCTGGGAAGGTAAAGGGGCCAGGCGTGATACTGACCTCATCAGATTTTCATGTGCCAAGGTCATGGAAAACACTGCTTTACCTTTCCTATTTTCCCGGAACTACGAGCATTATATTTTTTGCAGCAGTCGATGCCATGAAGATGTTGAGACACAACATCATGTCGGCCTAGGAGCGGTTATGGTGGCTATTTTAAGTTCCTCAGTGGAACTAAAAAGCAGGGGGCATGCAATACTTCTTTAGCAGACTCCACCACCATGGGAATTATGGTAATCCCTACTTCGTTAGCCAGACGAGGCTGTTACTGGTGATACCTTCGGAGAGGTGGGACAGGGTCTTGGTCAGCTATAGTTCACTATCCTTGATGTTAGCATGTCAGCTATGGTTCACTATCCTTGATGCTAGCATGTCAGCTATAGTTCACTATCCTTGATGCTAGCATGTCAGTTATGGTTCACTATCCTTGATGCTAGCATGTCAGTTATGGTTCACTATCCTTGATGCTAGCATGTCAGTTATGGTTCACTATCCTTGATGCTAGCATGTCAGCTATAATTCGCTGTCCTTGATGCTAGCATGTCAGATATAATTCGCTGTCCTTGATGCTAGCATGTCAGATATAATTCGCTGTCCTTGATGCTAGCATGTCAGATATAATTCGCTGTCCTTGATGCTAGCATGTCAGATATAATTCGCTGTCCTTGATGCTAGGATGTCAAATATAATTCTCCGTCCTTGATGCTAGCATGTCAGATATAATTCGCTGTCCTTGATGCTAGCATGTCAGTTATGGTTCACTATCCTTGATGCTAGCATGTCAGCTATGGTTCACTATCCTTGATGCTAGCATGTCAGCTATGGTTCACTATCCTTGATGCTAGCATGTCAGCTATGGTTCACTATCCTTGATGCTAGCATGTCAGCTATGGTTCACTATCCTTGATGCTAGCATGTCAGATATAATTCGCTGTCCTTGATGCTAGCATGTCAGGTATGGTTCACTATCCTTGGTGCTAGCTGTTGATCGCTAATTGCCAAATCTGAATTCATATTCTTCTTTATCCCCCCCCCCTCCCAGCGCGAGCGTGTAGAGACCGAAACAACAGCACAGCTCCTCAGATCATCAGAGAAGTACCACCTTCCCCAACTCCTCAGATCATCAGAGAAGTACCACCTTCCCCACTCACAACTCCTCAGATCATCAGAGAAGTACCACCTCCCCCCTCACAACTCCTCAGATCATCAGAGAAGTACCACCTCCCCCACTCACAACTCCTCAGATCATCAGAGAAGGACTACCTCCCCCACCCAGCCATACGTTTCCGCTCTTTAAACATCTGACGTTCAAGGGGGTCGGCCCCTCTTCGTTATAACTCCCAGGTTATGACTCACAGGTTATGACTCACAGGTTATGACTCTTAGGTTATGAGACTCACAGATTATGACTTCCAAGTTATGACTCCCAGGTTATGACTCCCAGGTTATGAGTCCGGGGTTATGACTGCCAGATTATGACTTCCAGGTTATGACTCTCAGGTAATGACTCCCAGAGGTCTATGAGTTGTTGGTTTATAACTGTTTCATGAGCCTGAAGACGCTGTCTGGCGTTCATATACCTACCTCACCAACATTCCTTGATGTTCTTTCTTACATAAATCAACCAAGTCCTGTCTGTCCCTGCTACGTGAGTTGTCGCCCTTGCTTCTTCATGCCGTCACGCTGGGTGGTTTCTGTATGACACATACATGCATAAACACGGACACACACAAACACATACAGACACACACAAACACATACAGACACACACAAACACATACAGACACACACAAACACATACAGACACACACAAACACGTACCCCATATATGTACAAGTATATGAATATTTGACTGCTTTTTCTTTTGAAAGAGAGGAAGACCAAAACGAAGATGGCTGCAAGACATCGTTGATAATCTGCAAATGGATGCAGCAGCGGCAGGCCATCTTGCTCACAACCGAGAGGCCTACAGGAGAGAGGGAGGCAAAGTTCCACAGGGGACATGCACTTGAATGAATGAATGAATGACATTCTTTTGTCTCCTCTTATTTTCTGATATATCTCTTTATGTTTGTTCTGATAATGATGGGAAAACTCTGCCAAGATTAGTGTTATACATATGAATACTAGTACCTTGCTAAAGAGCTATGCTGTGAACAGATCTGTAGAACATTTTATATAATAGAAAACAGCTGTAACATAATGTTCTAAGGCTAGATAACTGATGAAAAAACTCCTGTCTGACTCATTTTTCTGTAGCTCTTCTATCATTTTGTTTCCTCAAACGTTCCAGGTCGGGAAGGAACTTAAGAACTGGGGCAGAGAATGTAAAAGGTTTCTGAAAATATGACCTTGTATTATCTGTGACAGATGTGAAATGCCTGAAACTTGGCGTAGTCCAGGTGATAAGCACCAGGACATTCTGTTGTCTCATGCAGAGCAGATCACATACAGAAAACTTGCTCTTCATCGGTGTCTTGTACTTTCATAGTT